>CM072512.1:100744463-101076963 GCA_036898135.1 Oncomelania hupensis | reverse complement strand
TATACAATTTACTGCTAATATCAAGAAGGGAAATCCCTCTGTAATTATCAGGTACCGTGACATCGCCCTTTTTATGTAATGGTTGCAAAAGAGACATAGTCCATTTATCAGGAAACAGACCATTGTCAAACAAAATAATGATTAAAAAATTTAGCAAGAAATGGCAAAATTTCGTCCAAGCTTTGTTTATAGAATTCGCCAATCAGGCCATCTGGGCCAGCCGCTTTTTTATTTTTGAGTACTTTGATAGCAGATTGAATTTCACAACGTGTAATAGGAGAATTTATGTACTCACAATCAAAAGGATTTGCATCATTTTCTGAATCAAAATCAACAGCTGCATTGCAATGCTCAAAACTGACATCAGAATTAAATACGTTATAAAAATGTTCATGCCATTGTTCAATTGAAATGCTATTACATGCTGCTGAACCTTTCCTACGCAAGGACCGCAACGTGTCCCAGAATTTCCGTGGATCATTTGATAAGTTATTCAGTGTGTTAATAATTGATTCTGTGTGTGCTCGTTTCTTATTTCGAATTAGTTCTTTATACTGTCTTCGTTTCTCAGCGTAAGAAAATCGATCTGCGTCACTATTGGACCTGTGAAACTTTCTCAACTGACTCCTTAAATGTTGACGGCTTTCTCTGCACTCTAGGTCAAACCACACCTTGACTCTCTCCGTCCCCGCTGTCTCTGTACTTTTCATGCACTCGCCAGCAAGCATGAAGCAGTCGTTAAATTTGGATAGAGCAAGGTCAACATCAGTGTCAATCAGCTCCATTGCCTCTGTCAATTTAACATTCACTGCGTCAGAACGCATTATATCTACAAATGTATCTTTGCTGTCGTCATTCCAAATATATTTGATTATCTTAGAGGAAACCTTATTGTGTTTGGCTTGGATATCAAAGTCATGTGTTGTAAAACCAAACTCTACAATAGCGTGTTTTGATTCTATGACAGGTAAAATATTCAACATTTGACAATTGGCTAAAAGTGAATGAGATACAATGAAATAATCAAGTACACTTGAGCCATTTCGAGTAACATAGGTAAAACTTCCGGAAAATGCTCTCGACACAATTCCATTCAATATACAGAGTTGGAACTCCTCACAAACGGCCAGCAAGAGACGACCAAAAGCGTTAGTGGTTTGGTCAGATGAAATTCTTCTTGTATTAATATCAATATCAAAATAATCGTCTTGTTTGTCCATAATTTCATAAATGTTATCAACAGGGTCTCTCGTGCTGGCTTGCGAAGAACCCGTTCTTGCATTAAAATCGCCACATAATATTAGAGGTAAATCATCGTATTCTCTTACAATCTCAAGCAGGCAATCTTCAAGTAGAATCACTCCATTGTAAATATCAGTCTCTTCATAGTAAGGCGAGTTCTCAGGAGGCAAATAACAGCCTATAGAGAGAGAGAGAGAGAGAGAGAGAGAGAGAGAGAGAGAGAGAGAGAGAGAGAGATTGCTGTCAGTGTTATCCATACGCATATTATTGTCCATACGCACGCTCCATTTCATCAGCAGCCTAAACCAACCAATTATTATTACATTACATCATCAGCAGTATGAAAAAAATGAAGAAAAAAAAACCAACAAAGACGGAATTTCCCCGTTCTTTTGCTTGTACGTAGGAGTCCACAATTTATGCGTCACATTCCTTCACCAACATTCTCTCTCTCTCTCTCTCTCTCTCTCTCTCTCTCTCTCTCTCTCTCTCTCTCTCTCTCTCTCTCTCTCTCTCTCTCTCTCTCTCTCTCTCTCTCTCTCTCCTTTCGTATCATCTCCTTCTTTCACATTATACACCCCATCCCCGCTCCATCCTCTCTCTCTTCTCCCGACCCTTATCTTTCTCACCTACAATCGCCTCATCCATCACCTGAGCAATGCCTTCCGATAAATCGATAACACTCAGGCCATTGGACTGCCAATAAACCGTTATTTGTACCACGCGAGGCCGGCTGATTGTGTGACCGAAAATGCTGCATTCTCTACTGAGCATCGGGAGGATCTGCGTGCAAGGCTAAAAGCACAGTGCAGCCACGATGCAGCCTCGGACAGTCCGCATGATTATGACTTACTCTACCTTGAATTGGTACCAAGCCTCCGTTCCGGTTTAGCTCATTGTTGCAAGGCTGTGCTGCCCTCACTTCGGAGTATATGGGGCTTTTCTAATAGCGTAGCGCAGGTACCTGTGCGGAACCTCAGACATTTCAGTATTAATTTTTGGTCTTTGACTACATGACTATTACTTCTACATAGAATTGATATTAACTCAAGCATAGAAGCAAGCGCAGCTACTGTACGTATGGGACATGTCCCCCTCGCCCTGCCCCCTCGCTCCTCCCTCACCCATCTTCTTTCCCCCATACCTCAACCCCATCCCCACAACTCGCTGTGTGGAGCATGAAACGTTACGTCGCAGTAGCTTCCATAATTCTAGCTAACGATTTATTTTCTGCATATGTTCGACGTATGCAAATTTCGAACAATAATTCAATAATTGAAAAACACATTTAAATTTTGAATAATCTGTAAAGGATTGGGACTTTTTTTTAAATCATCATCATCGTCATCATCATCATCATCATCTTCTTCTTCTTCTTCTTCTTCTTCTTCTTCTTCTTCTTCTTCTTCTTCTTCTTCTTCTTCTTCTTCTTCTTCTTCTTCTTCTTCTTTTTCTTCTTCTATTCGTTGATGATTTCGATTTTGGATTTCTTTGCTGCAGTTGATATTTTCCATTTCAATGTTGCAAGACGGTGAGATGTGTATTTTTCAAAGAAATTTTCGCACAGACTCCCACACAAATTACAAAGGTTTGAAGGTAATGAACACATCAGGAGACGTCTCAGTGCATCCTATATTCCGTTAGAATGTACAGGACCTTAGGGCTCCGAGAATGATTCTTCTTCTTCGTCTTCTTTTTCCTCTTCTTGTAGTATTTTCTTCAACTCCATCTTTTTCTTGCTCTGCATCTTCTGCTTCATGCTTCATTTTCTTATTCTTCTCAATAGATCCACCATCTTCTCCTTATTCTTTTTGCTCTTCTCCTCCCGTTCGACGTTCTTCTAGCCCCAGGCCATTTATTTTTAACTTTAATGAAAAACAGCCGTGTCAGTAAAATGCCTCCGCCAAGCAATATTTCTTTCAAATAATCCTGCCGTTTGGGCGTTCATTGTTCTTATTTGTTCTTTCTTTTTTACCTCTGTCTATTAAATTCAAAATTGCAAAAGAGAGAATGAGAGAGAGAGAGAGAGAGAGAGAGAGAGAGAGAGAGAGAGAGAGAGAGAATAAGTTAATTTACATTCTACTCTAATGTCACAATTAGTATGGACAGACGTAAAACAAGTTAAAAGAAAGAAACATATAAAAATATGAAGAAAATTCAAGTTTTAAAAAATGAACTGGGCATCACTGATTCACTTGCTCACACACTCACAACTGCTACAGCTGAACGAACTAAACAAATGACAAAAATCGCTACAGCGATTTTCAACACTCAGAATTTAATCGTGTGCCCAAAAGGTTTGCAAGATCCACATGTTTTGAAAACTGTGAAATACATGATATTGCCTATAATTATCTACCCAACTCGTATGTGGTTTGACATGGCCTACCAGGGTTCGTACGGTCTTTGAAAGTCTTGGAAAGTTTGGGAATAATAAAATACATTTTCCGGGCCCTGGAAAGTCTTTGAAAACTAAGTTTGTGTCTAAAGTTTGGGAAAAGTTTGGGAAATTTGCAAAAGAACATAAAAATAAATAAGAGTGTTGATTTATAATGTACGTAGTTTGGATTTTTATTTATTTTTTTTTTCACCGTAATAAACGCAAGCGATCATGACGCGATCGTCGGAATACAATAGTACTTTCGTTTTCTCGCCAGTAAAGTTGAAATCGATAGTTGCCTCCCCTTGCTCAACATCCGGGAACCGCGTATTTCTTCTTCCTGCGAGTTTGAGATTGACAAAATGCCGGGCGTTTGTTCCTTCAACGAGCTATGGTTAGCAAAACCTGAATACAAATGTTGGCTGCAGAAATTGAACATCTCAAATCCAAGAAGAATCGCACTGTTGCGGATGCTGAAGCTCTGGAGAGGTCGGCCGATCTGAAAGCAGAAGAGGCTGAGAAAAAAAGCTAAGCTCACACTCATTGCAGAGTCCAATGCTTTCAGTTTCAGGAAGCGTTCACAGGAAAAGCGCAAGCATGCCCAAGAACTGGATATACTTATCCAAGAAAAGATCAGTGGACTCAAAAACCAGTAGAACTCTCTTCTGATCGCCATCTCACAATCTTCAAAATTCATACAACAACAAAGGATAAATAATATTTGCAAATAAACTCAGCACCGTACTTAGGATTTAACAATTTAAAGTGTTCTTTACAGTACACTCTAATTCAAAACAAAGTAATCAACAAATCAGACAGTTTCGTTGAATTGAGAAGAATTGACACTGAACTGTAATATATTAAAGCTTGCAGAACACCTTTGGTAAATTTGTGTAGTTATACCATGTGGTCCATGCTCTTGAGGGAAAACTAAACTGTTTTGTCATTGAATATCAAATACTAAATAGGTAAGTTTGTATCTTACAGGTCTTTGAATTTCTGAAAATATGGTCGGGAAAAGTTTGGGAATTTTGAAGTGCTTTTTGGGTAAGAACCCTGCCTACACATAACTATTTGTCCTAAGGGATAGGGAGGGGGTAAGATGAGGATTTGATGAGGGGTATCGGTGGAGGGGGGGGGGTGGCGGAAAGGGAGAAGATAGGGAGATGAGGATTTGTCCCCATTTGCTGATCGGAATGGGTTGCGTGGAGTTAAGGTTAGAGCAGCTGCAGCTTCTTGGAAAATGGAAAGCTCTGGGATTCCGATGAACATGACAACCCATCTGCCATGCATGGCCTCTGGCATTAGCAAGCACTTCCCGTGAAAGCATTAAAACCAAAGCTATCCATCCGATCCGCTCCATTGGATCTCCATATGGGACGCAATGTTATGCTATATAGTATAGTGGAATTGTGTGGGACTTGCTTGGATTTGCGGGTTTTCTGTCACAGTCCTTGAAAACCTTAAAACCAGTGCTACCCTGGTGTCTGGAAAATGGCCTTCATATTGGACGCACAGAGTGGTCATTTTGGTTTTGCTTGGATATGGTTGCCCAGCTCAACATGCCCTATAAAATTACCAGCTAACAGTTTGTTTCCGTGAATATATTAGAACTGAACCTATTACCTGACCATAAAATTAAGACCTCATTTATCCTCCCCTTTTGTTACGTAATTAAGCAAGCCGTACGTCACGCTAGGAAGTATTGAATTGTGGAATTGGGTTCATTATGCAGTTTCTCTTGTCGGTCGTATAATAAAAATTAAAATGCTGCTGCCCTGTCTCCTTGAATTGATCTTTAATCCAGTCCAGATCCAATGACCTACCTGTCCGTTTTAGCACTGAGTGACGTTTTTTGGAGTTGCTTGGTTCTGACCCAACTTTACGTTTGTCTCTTTTTCTTCATAGTATCTCTTTACGGTTTTATAATCAGATTAGTAGTGGTATACTATAGCAATTCTTTCCGGTTCTATACAGACAATGAAACAATAGTAGTAACCAATACTGTGATGCAAGTTTACAGGAAGTGTGTATGTTGAGTTTCAAAACTCATCCTTCTGCCAATATCCCTTGTGGTTATTTCTTGGTATTTAACCTACTATTGTCACATTTTCCTGTTTTTCATAGGATGTGAACAAATATGGTAGCCCAACGACATTAAAGAACTCAAACACTTAGCATTTATGAAAGTTGTGAGCCATCTTTGAACGCGAGAAGCATACTCTCGTTAAGCCTGTCAGAAAGCAGAATAAGGTTTTCATTTTTTGGACTTTTGACACTCTATTGTCCCTTTATATGGAAAAATGCTGAACCGCTTCCCCTGGGAAAGGCGTAGTCTCAGCCTGTGGCGCGCCCAAACCCAACCTAATATTATTTGTGTTTTGAAATTTTGCTGGGGTGCAAACCGGAGTACCCGAAGAAAACCCACCAGACGTTGTCCGAATCGAACGTAAATAATATTCGGAGAAACATATTGCCCAGAGGCGGGAACGATTCTACACCTGTCGTGTGCCATTAGTTTTCTGGTCTGTGGACAAGGCAAGTTAGCACCGCAACAACGCTCGCTTGTTGTTGCTTTTTTGAATTTTTTTTTTTTAAAGTGTTCTCCAAAGTTGTTTTTTTAATAAATTTTTTTTGGTTAACGGACGTTTGTAGGATGTATTTATTTTTTATTTTGTGATGTTTTGAAAGTGGTCATTGACTTGCATAACTTGCTATCGATTTTTAATGTGGCGAAGAGCGTTTCAATCTATGTAGCGAATAACGGTTTTTTCTAACCTGGAGCCATGCTTTCGGAAGCTGAAATATGACGTAAGCGCAACAGTAGAACAAAAAAGAACCAAAGAAGGACAGATATGCCAGGTGGCAGGAGAGAGAGAGAGAGAGAGAGGGGGGGGGGAGAGAGAGAGAGAGAGAGAGAGAGAGAGAGAGAGAGAGAGAGAGAGAGAGAGAGAGAGAGAGAGGGGCTTTCAAAGACACCTATATTGTAATGTTGCATGCTAGCAATTATTTTATCGCTTCTGTGCACTCAGCAACAACTGTGCTTTTATTTTAATATTGGTAGAAAATTCATGTGGGATTGAGCATTTCGGAAGTTGACATTGAGAAGTTTTTGGTTATAAACTCAAACTTAAAGGGAAAATTTATATATAACCAAATAATCAATCAGAGTGTTGGAGATGGGGCGGAGTAGGGTGTGGTAATGGAAAGGAAGATCCATTCTCTAATAGGACGAGGAGTATGGGTTCAACTGCAACTGAACGGGTCTCTCTCTCTCTCTCTCTCTCTCTCTCTCTCTCTCTCTCTCTCTTGAAACATATCAGATGGGGTTTTTTCTAGGCCTTGGCCTACATGTAATCCATAGTTATTAATCACAAGTGCACCCCCCCCCCCCTACCCGTTGGGGTGCCGGAAGTTTCAGTATAAATAGTATCCCCCCTTTCTAAAAATTTAGTGTTTTAAATTCCCACTGTCGCTGTCTTTCTCATTTGCTCTTTCTCATTCTTGCTCTGTTCTATTAATCTGCTATACTATCTTCTTCTTCGGTAGAACAATCACCTAACTTTTTTCTGGAAAACTCTTCCGGGAAAAGACTCCTTATTTGTGTGTGAGGTCTGTTGGGTCAGCTTGGGAATATTGGACGCTTTCTGCCAGGTGGTCAATAGTGCTTCATATGATGTTATTATTTAGCAATGTAGACATTTTCTATGTATGTGTTTTGTTGATAGTTTATTTATTTATTTTAACGTCTGTTCACATCTGTTATATTAGATATTTTATAATGATGTTTGTATTCTATTTTGTTTTTGTAAACGGAAGCTCGATAAATTAGAGTATAGCCTCAATGTCCCCTGCGTGGGATGTCTTTATTGTAAACTGACTGGCTGGTGGAGTGCTTTCAGTTTTACAACTAGGGTTTTTTCAGCAGATCTTTTATGCGGCTCATGGGTTGTCTGGTCCTGATTTGGCACGGAAGAGTCCGATGGACCTAAAGCAATAATCATGTAATGTAATGTAATTTAACCACAAGTGTAAAATAAAATAAAAATAAATTAAAAAAAACTTGTATTTATTATTTTCAGTACCTAGCGCTAAAGTTAGTGTATTGCTTTAGTTATATAGTAAATCTTTCTTTATGTACAATAGTTTCTAAATGTCGCACATTGTTGCTGGATCCATCGAGAATGAGAGGAGAGAAAAACAAAACAATACGAAGGGATTATATCTTAAAATCCCAGCAACCGTCGTATTGCATTTTAATCCTCTCGAAAAAGAAAAAAAATTAAGAATAACCGTGGAACCGATCCTTCATTTAAAAAAAAAAAAAACTAAATTTGAAAAGCCGCCTGCGCTGTATTTTTGTAATTTTTCATCTTTTTCTCATTTTCTATCGAAATTAAATTTGTGTGCCTTCAGCGATTTTCTCTACAGAAGGCGCGCGCGTGATTTTGATAAAGCGTTTGTTTTTGTGTTGGCTCGGTTTATATGGAATTCATTTCCTTTGTAAAAAAAATTTTTTCACCACTTTCCTCTACATAATTTTTATTTAGAAGCATATTTTCTAAATAATCATTTGTTTACAATGTAAGATTTCTCTATATAATATATTTTCTCCGTAAAGAATTATTATTTATCTAAACAATATATTGTTTAGTAAATATATCGTGAAATAGGTAAGCTTAAATCAGGCATTGTTGGAATTATTTACCTATATAACGCATTATTTAGCAGATTATGTTCAATAATGTATTATTTAGAAATGTTTCTAAATAATGATTTATTTACCTATATAATGCAATATTTAGCAGAATTTGCTCAATAATTTGTTATTTAGAAGATGTAGCTAAATAATGCATTATTTACATGTACGTAAACGAATCATTGTTTAGGGACTGCAGTTTTCATTATTTAGGGGATTCGCAGGTAGGTGTCGTATTACTGTGAGATTATGTGGTAGTGTTAAAGAAAATTGCAAAATCGTGATTGTACGCTGCTTTAAAGATTTAAATTGAGGCAACTGAATTATTTCACTATAGTTTTAATTCGTTCGCAACAGTACAGTATTACTATGCGAAACTGCAACGGTAACGGCTCCGGATAAGAGAAGTCCAGCATTGTTTCTGTATTGGCGTCATTGCCTTCAGTGAAGAATACAAAGCATTGAAATGAGGTGCTACAGAAGACTTCTGGGTATTTCCTATACCCAACACATCACCAACGACGAAGTCCGACAGACCATCACACAAGCCATTGGACAACACGATGACTTGCTCACAGTGGTGAAGAAACGGAAACTCCGATGGTATAGCCACGTCACCAGATCATCAGGCCTTGCAAAGACCATTCTGCAAGGCACAGTGCAATGAGGTAGAAGAAGAGGGAGACCGAAAAAGAGGTGGGAGGACAACATTCGAGAATGGACTGGTTTGACACTGAGCGAAGCCATCAGGGCTGCTGAGGACAGAGAAAGATGGAGTATGCTGGTTAAACGATCATCTGTGGGGCACCTACGACCTCCGGGTTACGGGACAGGATAGGATAAGCCTTCAGTGTACTTCCGCCATGTTTCTTGTCACTCCGACCCACAAATTCCTGGCAGTTTCGAATAAGCTGAAACTTTCCGTTTGAAATTAAAACATAATTCAACTCAAAAGAACAAACGGAAACACAGTCGCAACACAGTTTTTGGGTAAATGAATACAAAAAGAAAACTTTTTGTTTTCTTCTGAGGGTCGACGGAGATAGTAACAAAATGTTCGCTCCCGCACACAACTGACCTTGACCTTTGGTTTGTGTACGGGAGGTTACATACTTTTTATCTTCGAATTTGTCGATCCATTAATCCCCTATATGCTACTGCGTCCGGGGACTTTAATCTATTAAACTAAACTAAACTCCATTTATGTTGGAAAATAAATAATATACATGCAATTTGGATACACAGTCTTTGGAAAGATCTTGCATTTAATTATAGAAAGCATTAGATTTAGAAAACCCAAGTTTTCAAGTGAATCCTAGAATCTCCTAAATAATAAAAATTGCAGTCCCTAAACAATAAATAATACGTAAATAATGCATTTTTTAGCAATATCTTCTACATAATACTTTCTTTAGCACATTCTGCTATATAAAGCATTATATAGGTAAACAAATCAATATTTATAAACATTTCTAAATAATATATTATTTAACACAATCTGCTAAATAATCTATATATATAAATTGCTTAGCCGGAAGTCCTTCTTCGCCTCTACTATAAAGTTTGTCCGGTATGGACGCTGATCTGGGCAGGTGCTGGCCGCTGCGGATCGGCCTGCTGTGTGCTCAAAACCAGCGAAATCGTTATAGCCGACATTTCCTTACCGAATGTTTAACCGTTTCTGAGATAAATAAATAAACAAAATGTCCACAAACTGCAATAGCCTCATTCCGCGCGCTTCCATTAATAATCAAATTGAGGTTTCAGCATGTTTTCCCATATAGACCAAAAAATTGATGGTCTTTCTAAGAAAGCCTTGGTAGCCTACTTAGTAAAACATTCGCCTACCGTGCAGGACGACCCAAGTTCAAACCTCACGCGGGCCTTTTTTTTTTTACACTACAATATAAATATTTTTCTTTTTAATTTAGGCTTTTTACCTTTAATTTATTATTATTATTATTATTATTATTATTATTATTATTATTATTATTATTATTATTATTATTATTATTATTATTATTAAACTAATAATAATAATAATAAATTATTATTATTATTATTATTATTATTATTATTATTATTATTATTATTATTATTATTATATCAAATTTTCTTTTGAAACCTTGGTGTTTTTTATGATTTCTATTTGTATTATTCTATATTCAATATTATTATTATTATTATAATTATTATTATTATTATTATTATTATTATTATTATTATTATTATTATTATTATTATTATTATTATTATTATTATTATATCAAATTTTCTTTTGAAACCTTGGTGTTTTTTATGATTTCTATTTGTATTATTCTATATTCAATATTATTATTATTATTATAATTATTATTATTATTATTATTATTATTATTATTATTATTATTATTATTATTATTATTATCATTATTATTATTATTATTATTATTATTTATAAACTAATAATAATTATTATTATTATTATAACAATTATAATATCTTATATCAAATTTTATTTTAAAACCTTGGTGTTTTTTCTGATTTCTATTTGTATTATTCTATATTCAATATTATTATTATTATTATTATTATTATTATTATTATTATTATTATTATTATTATTATTATTATTATTATTATTATTATTATTAATATTATTATTATTATTATTATTATTATTATTATTATTACCAAGGATCGGGATGGGGTGGTACGTGTAGGTAAAAGGGGGCTACGGGTAGGTTTAAAGGGGCATGGGTAGGCATAACGGGGATACGGGTATATATCTTATAAGGGGGTATGGTGATGGATGGTGATGGTCGATTCCTTTCATCCAGACCTGCGAAACGATCAACGGGGAAGTATCAAGGAGGGTACAGGTAGGAACCAAGGGGGTATGGAAGGTATTAAGGGGGTATGGGGAGGTATCAAGTGGGTTCGGGGAGGTATCAAGGGGGTATGGTGAGGCCTCAGGGGGGGCGGGGGGGACGGAGAGATATCAGGGGGGGAGGTATGGTGAGGTATCAAGGGGGATATGGGGAGGTATCATCGTCCAAATGAAACTCGCAGACAAAAGGTCTCTCTGTCTACATTTTAAACAGCATCATGTGTACCCTGGCTTGCCAGGGTATAAAAACCACTAGTGTATTATATAGGAAAATAATTTTTAATTTAGCAACAATGCTTTATTTACCTATATCATTATTTATTTACGTAAACAATGTCTTGTTTAGGTAAATAATACGTTATTTAGCAAGGAAATACATTATTTAGGGAAATCTTACATTGTTTGTAAACAAATGATTATTTAGAAAATGTGCTTCTATATAAAGATTGTTTAGCTGAAAATGATAAAAATGCACCGAAAAATATCGCAAATAAATATTTTACAAAGGGAATTCCATAGGTTTACAGCAAAATTACTGGGTAAAAGCGCGAAAGTAAAACGATTTTTTTTTTTACTTTACTAAATTTAATGCGCGCAATGAGCAAGAACTTTGTTTGTGGAGACGTGCGATATAGTTTTGAAAATATTTCGTCATTGTCATCATAAGACATATACATCTTACATCATTATTATAACTCACTAGGTTTTTGAGTCCGGAGTCCTGAAACTCGTGGACTTGACTATAAAATCTCACATCTTTTGTACTTTTATTTTTCGTGCCTTTGGTTTTGAGTCGGAAAAAAACCACATTTGATTATATACGGTCGTTTTGCTGGTATTAATATTGTGCCGTGTTTGTTCGTGTTTTTGTTTGTTTGTTATTTTTTGTGTTGGGTTTTGTTTTATTTGTTGGATAAACTTTTGTTGCATTTACAGGATTTGTCTTCGGTGTTTCTCAGCACAAACGTCTTCGGGGTTGTTTTGTCTGTACGTTTTGGAGTTCTTCAATGTTGCGAATAAAACTTTAACAAGAAGAATGTTGATAGAAACGAAGAAAACTATAATCTGAAAAAGGAAAACACAACACTTCTTGTGCAATTAACGCTATGTTAAATGTGCTTTTTTTTCTATTTCTTTTACTTTAAGCCAACCGTTGTTGTTTTTTTGTGTTTTTTTTTTTGTTTTTTTTTTCCCATTCTTTACGTCCGTTTTGTCATTGGTCTACGTCTGTGGTATATTATGTTTACGTTTTTTTGTGTTTTTTTTTAATTGGCTTCCGTGGATATCCGTATTCAGTTTCGGTGTTTGTTTCGTTTGGATTACATTGTCGTTATTTTCGTTCATTATTTTGTGCGCTAACATTTTGTTGTCTTTGTGCTATGCAATACGTCGTAGCTACTACAGCCGCTTGTTGAGTATGGATGCGAGGAAATGGAGTGGTTTGTCTGCCATTATTCTTGTATTCCTGGTGGTTACTAACATACCGAAAACCATTAGTCGACGAAAGAAAAGTTTCACGATGGCATTTAGTTTTCCCTTAAATAGCATATGGTCACCCCACGTTTTAGCTTGGGGTCGACAACACCAAAGAGTGCTGTAAAATCAGATGTGATCTTAATTTAAACAGTCCGGGCTTTGTTTTCTAGTGTTTTGTTTCATGCTCGCTCTTCCAATATGTGTGGTTTTCAATCTACTGATTTAATAATTATTATTGTGGTTTTTAACCACGTCTTTAAAATAGACCAAGTCGGCTGTTAGTTGTGTTTTTTTAAAGCGTTTTAGGCACGTGTTTGCCTTTATAAGCAAATCTAATGTTAAGTTTTTATGTTATTATATTATTTATTTATTGGGTTTCTTTTTTTTTTTATCGCAAATGAATTAAAATGTAAGAGTTTGGTTTAAGTAGTTTTCGTTTTTCCAATGTTCAAAGCTGACTTTTATTTCGTTCTTTAACATCTTTTCTAGTTTGTTTTAGTTTTCGTCGTTGCTGGACAAAACTTCCATACCAAACTATCATCTTGTCCTATTCTGTTTTACCCGACCGTAGCATTTACCGTATTCAGAAATGTAAGGAATTTTGTTTTGCGAGTGTGAGCAAGCACGGTCTGTGGTGTAATTATTAGTATTGATTCGCATAAATATGAGACGGTGTCGACCAATACGCTTTCAGGCAATGGTCCAGAAGGAGGATAGTTCAATGATATATGACTCTGAGATACCTCCTTACTCATTGACGTCATGAATAGACTTAACCTGTTAGTAGGTGGCGAATGGGAAACGTCGAATTGGGGCCAGAAAGGTTTAGGGAAGGTGTTGGTATGGGTTGGAACGGTGTAGGTTAGTGGTTCAATGGACGTTTTATGCACTGAGATATCACAATACCGAATGCCGTTTAGGAAAACTGAGGACACAATTCCTTCCGCGGCCCGATTTGGTTTTTAAAATCGAGAATGGATTATAAATTGCATTGAGGAAGTATGAATTGACCCTAAAATGTGAATTTACACGTCTAGCATATAAAGTTTGGTCTAATTTTATAGGAATTGGATACGGATAGCATCGATCAATGGAAAATGTTAATAGAATGTTTTTTTAGTGTGGATCCCCACAGACAGCAAACATCACGATGACATACAGCAGAACCAGCAGTGCCGACCCAATTTCCTACTCAGCAATATTTAACGATTATGTTTCATAACTCATTCGCGCATCCCGCGGGATTCGGACGCCATGGGACTGTCGGGTCCTTTAATTGGACCTGTAGATCTGTAGCCCAATCCAGGCTTCCCTCGCAACTCGCATTTTGACGAGCAGCAGTTACCAGTGTTAACAGCGAGCGGGGTATGTGTTTAGTGATAGAAAGTCTTGTTTTAAAAAGTGACCTTTGGTCAACCTTGGAGAACAAGATGGCAATTACAAAAAGGCGGGACGGGCAGTAGGAGAATCAAATACAACTGTAACGTGCAGCAATCGTCACTGACTCCCTGGTGTTAGCCAACGCTGCACACCAATTATCTCCCTTTGTCCCCCTTGGAGCAATGATTCAGTTGCGCTAATGATGCATATTATCCTGTATCGACACTGGCCCTTTGTTTACTGCTCTTGTCACACCTAACGCACGTAACATCCGCTCCCGCTAGGACGGGCCAGCTTTTATAGACTGTAGCCAGAGCCCGGAACAAGTTTGTCTTCCCACAGCCGTCATTGGCGAACAGTAATTTTTTTTCTCCCTTCTCTATGTCCCTCGACACCCTAGGTCTGAGTTCCAGGAACATCCTCCCTCCCCCGCCCATTTTTTTTTGGGGGGGAGGGTGGTGCCAAATTTTGGCGAGGTTCTGTGAACTCGCTTCCGCTTTATAGTCCCCTCATCAGTCTCTCGTCCAGGATCAGTCGCTGTTTGGCCGTGGCCCCTAGTAGCTCACTGTCGATGTAGTCCTCATCATGTCGTCAACTATGACGCAGGCGCTGCCCGCGCTTCCTTCTTCGGTGTGATGTGATGGGGGGGTCTCAGTGTTGTGTAGTCATCCACACTCTGTGGATTTTGCATTGGATCTTTAGTACTGGTGACAGTGTCCGCTGCAGCTGCAGAGCCTTCGCGACTTGTGTGACCGTATCCTCTCTGTCCACCGCAATGGATAAGCCTAACTGCTTTCTGATCTATCTTGTGCTGACTTTAAGTCCTTTCAGAGGAAGCTGAGGATGCCGTTCTTGCATCAGGCCAGAGGCTGCGGTTAAGGTAGTGCAGCGCCCCTCTTGGCCTCGGGGTCTCCAGTACGTAGGTTTCTTTCTGGCACTCTTAAAACCAGCTCCCTTTTGTAGCTAACCGCTCTTAAACTTAGTGCTAGGATAGATCTGAGGATGCAACTAGCGCGCTAGGTTTATTCAAATACAAAATGACGGGTCGAATTTGTCTAGACTGTCAAATTTGACAGGCAAAATCTTAGGCAGGTTCAACTAGAGTGTGTGGCTAATGTTTGATCTGGATAAATATTGTACTGACATATATTTTTAATGTAGGGTGTTTATTGTAGTTTGTGCTCACGAGCTGTCTGCGCCCAACAGCAGACACAAATTGAACCTGATCTGTATAGAGAATGTAGAAACGATACAATTTGTTTTTGCCCAATCAGTAGGTGCAGCAAGCAGCAGAAAGAATCAGTAGCCTTGAGGCCTAATACGTGAAACTTTTTCTTTCGTCATTCAGATTGGGTCTCTTCCGTGTTGGATAAAAACGATGCAATCGTCAGCAGCCTGCTTCTAGAATGATCGAGTCACTGTGGTGCGTACAACTCCTCTATGCTCCGTTCCTTGCTTGTTTTGATTTTTTTTTTAAAGACTTCTGTTTCTGCTTGTTTGATGCTTTATTGTCCACTGTGATTAGCACAAAACACACATTGGCGCTTGTGCCTGATATCACTTTTGCCAGTGTTGCTGTTACTGTTGCCTCACCACTTCACCTTCATTATCATCCAATCAGTTCTCCCGTTCTCCCGTTTGTTCATTGAAATCCATTGCCACTACCGGCATCACTGATTCATCCATAGTTTTTATGTTACCTTTGGTTTGAGTATTTTGTGTCATGTGATTTCTTCCTTTATCATCCTTGTTAGGCATGTTCCTGATTAGACGAATGTATAGTCTAATTTGTGCCGACGATTTAACAGGTCACAGTTTATAATAGCCTGGTCATCGTACGGCAATTTCTGCAAACAAAAGTTGAAAGTGTAGCAGCTCTATCCCAACTTAAAGATTGTGCAAAATAGTACATAAAATACACTCAGCATTGTTCTTATTTACAAAGCATAATTCAACCTAGTTTTCAGAGAAAGACAAGTTTGCATTATCCACACAAGACAAAATAGAGACATCATAAGAAGAACGTGGTGACAGCTAGTCACGAACAATTAACAAAACAAAGTCCAGCATTGTTTGCCTATTAGCTCAGCCTGTTTTTACAGGAGTTGGGCGCGTAAAAAATCAAAAGCCTTAGCGCGGCGTAGCATCAAGCGGACTATAGTCCGAAGAAAGTCGATCCTCGAGGCATCTTTTTGGAAAGCACTCTAGTAAGAGGGCAATCCATGGCGAGAGTCCAAGAAGACCTCTTGAGATGCTGGGACTGTCACTCGTAGTGGCTTTCCCAGCGGACTCAAGTTGACACTGCTGCGTTTGTTGAACGCCGCTTTTCCTATTCCCATTTGCTACTTGACGAATTTCTCTAGCTTGGAATTTTCCCATCTCTTATTGCACGAGGTTTGTACCTACGAGTCTCACTAAGTTGTACAACTGTCACTATGGCGATGCGCTTCATACATGTTCATTATAGTAAAATATGCTCCCCTTGAATGGAGGCTAAAATACAGATTAACAAATGGTTTATTCACTTAAATACACTGAGAAGCTGCATCACTGATATTATGCATTGTATAGCATAATCAAGAGCGACTGTATTGGCGAAAATGTTCTTAGTTGTTTTATCCTACTGTATAAGTCTTGAGGTGGTTAATTCGATTCTGTGTATATGTACTTTCTTCAAGATTTATATGTGGGCGTGTTTGTGTAGTTTTGTGTTTGATTTTTATTTGTTTGAGTTTTTAGTTTGACTTGTGTATTTATGTTAGGTTCTTTCTTTAATTACCAATTTATAATTTTTTCTTCCTCTTTTACTGTGATTGGTCCTGGTTCACCCTTACTCTTCTCGGAGCTGTTTTAACATTTTGTTGTAGAACATTAGATGGCCGCTTAACATATGCAACGGTTCGGTAGCACATGAATTAAGGGGCTGCATCATTATTGTAAAATATACGTAATTGTAGACATTGTCCTTAAAAGAGGTATATTGGAAAGGTAGATAAACAGACAGCGATTATCACTGCTTGAAATTAGTTTAGGGAGCTGTAGATAGTAACAGCAGGAAAAGAGAAAAAAGAAACAGTTAGGGTCGGCATAAGCTAATTATCTAGTGCAATTTGGTAAAGAGCGGACCTATGGCCAAGCTGCTGGTGCGATGCGGAGACAATATTAGTGGACCAAGACAGGCTCCAGACCATCGAGACTTTGCAAGAGGGGCGAGAGGATACTTGGTCTCTTGGCACGGCTCCTGGATTATCCATTCTCAGAGACACTAACCGTGGCCATTGCCCAGGAGGGAAAAAAAGACAGGAAGAGGAGGGCGAAGAGACACGCAGACGAAAACCAGAGTCGGCCGATGATATTCCATCTCCTTGTTGTGTAGTGAGTAGTCGGGGCTGGCCCCCGCTCTCTTAGTGGTGAACACTGGTGCGTGTCTGGCCCGCTGGGGCCACCAAGGCTGCTCTCTGGGTGAAGCTAGGCGCTGGGACTCGAACCCAGAGAAGCCAGCCACCAGCTGCGGTGGGTCCCGAGTTGTACGGCCCCCTTCCTTCCGAGATCATTGGAGGGAATCCGGCGATGAGTCACAATCGCAATCACCACCATGCCAGCAAGTCGCATCACGCCCAGCACGGGCGAGCCGGGCCCCACGGTCATGCCGGCCATGCCAACCATCTGGGCCATCATGGACGACACGGCCGTCGCCGTCGCCATGCCCACATGCACGCTGGGGACGGCGAAGATGGCGACGATGAAACCCCCGGAAAATACGGGGAGTTGACAGGGGTGGCCATACAGGGAGAAGGGTGAGCCTAGACATTCACCTTTACCTTTTGGATCTTTTTTCTTTCTTTGCTTTCCTCCAGCCTGCCAGTCAGTTATTCCCTAAGTTTTGGTTATGGGTTCCTGGTTTTTGGTTATTGTGGATTCTTCAGTTTCTTATGGTGGATCTTCAAAAAAGATTGTGTGTCCATTCTTCAGTTTGTTTCGTGGATTGATGAGTGCGGATTGTTTACTTTCCATTTATATTCGCATACTATTTGTTATCGTAGAGTAGCATCTTGCAGAGAGTATAACAGTAGTGAGCATATATTGTTTCGTGATGTTTTTTTGTCTTTGCACGGAGAACTTGATCATCATTTGTATTCATCGCCCTTACCTGTTTCAGTAGCCATCTAATAGAATTCTTGCGTCATGTAATGAATGGTATGGTAATAGGGGTTTCAGGTCTGTTTAAAACTTATTTTGGCTTTTGTGAACATGAGTTGGTCATCGACGGATCTGTATTTGATTTTTAACGTAACGATTGAAGACACAATTTTGAGTAGTTTTTTATATTATGCATCTGTACACCATCATCATCATCATCATCATCATCATTATCATCACCATCATCATCATCATCATCATCATCATCATCATTATCATCATCACCATCATCATCGTCATCATCATCATCATCATCATCGTCATCATCATCATCATCATTTTTAATGTCACTGCACATTACAGTTTAAACTTTGGAATGGCGTGGTTAAATTTTTTAATATACTTTTGTCGAATATAATAGTTTTGTGCATGGTGTGCAGTTGTATGAAAATGTGTATTGAACATTGACAGTTATATGAAGACGGTAAGAATTTTGAACTTTAACTTTTCTAATTTGACTTTAAGCATGGTTTAGCTATTATCTCTCTTTTAAAAAAATGTTTGCAATAGGGTTTTTCAGAAAATATTTATACTTGAAAGGGAAAAAAATCTGGATTTTCTGTTCTTTTTTTACATACTTTTCTGCCTATTTGTCTTTTCTTCCTCAATCTTCCATCCATTTCCATTCTTTCTTCCTTAATTTCTTCCTTGAAACTCTTCTTAATCATCGTAATTTGAAGTTCCTTCCTTTCTTTGTTGTATAATTATATACTGAATGGCTATAACAAACAGTTCTGACATTCCACTTTTAGTAGTTAGTGATTTACATTGATTTTTGTTTATAAAATAGAAAACTGGCCTCAGTTCAACGTGCGAGAAGGGAAACTGGACTTTTGAAGTTGAAGCTTGAAGCACGTTGAGATATAGGTAAACCATTGAAGAACAATGAATTTTGGTTTTCTTTTACAAATGCTCAAATACAGGGTAAATTTACTCTTTACTAAAATAAACATTGGGTTCTAAAACTTTGTGTACTTGGGTAAGAGGAACACAAAGTGTAATAACATGGTGAGGCGATAATGTTTTTGTTTTACGCTTATATGCACTGTATCACTACCCTCTCATCATAATCCTCCCGATTGACGGACTGATCCGCCCGTTTTAGCTCTTTGCGCTAAGTGTATAGTTTTTAAAATCTTTACTGCTTAGTTATATAGGTGTCGTTGTGTAAGCTATGCTAAAATAATTGCCACGTCGCTATTGTACTAATAAACATGATCAAAGTGCCCCTTGTTCTTTATTGATCTCCAATAATTGATCATGATGACCGTTCACCTATGACAGAGTACATGCAGGGGCCGTATGTAGGTACAGCCAAATAACAAAACCGTCTAATTGCTAGTTACAGCCTACAGAACATATATGGGTGTCTATAATAGGTAATAATATAGACATTGTAAACCTTGCAAAGTAGAAGGGGAAGGGAATATGTAACAGCAAAATTGCTTACGCGAAAAACGATTTGTTGTTGCATCAATTTGTATTCATCACATTAACATACGTTGTACGGATTTAACATAAACAGTTAACAAAATCTGCCATGTTTACAACATATTTACTTTCCAAATTAATTAAGGAATTAATCTCACCATATAATTCATCATTGTACTTATTTATCACAAACACTTTTAACAACATACATTTCCTTGTAACAATTCGTTCACATTAAGAAATAAACAAAACAAAACAATAACGTGCAAAATCAATTTGTAAAAAATAAAATAAAATAAAATCTTTCAACTTCACCTGTGAAGAACGAAGTACTTATAGAGATCATTTTGCGTCATAAAGACAGTTGAAGTTGGGATTGAGACCGTGGCATCACCGTCTAACTTCCGGACCCCTCTCTGCTTACCCTTCCCCACTCCCCATTAAAAAATTAAAAGAAAAATGATAAGATAAACAATCACAAATTGAAACAATTTAATAAATGCTAGCTGTCCCCTCCAATAAAAAAAATAATCAAAATTTATTGAAACTAATAGTAATTAATGAAATAAATTAGGTGCATAGTTATTACATTTGCTAGTGTAATTTTTAGAATGTAAAAAAAGCAATGAAAAGAAATTGAAATACACGATTTCTAATTAAATCTATGAGCATTAAGCTCAATGACCAATCAGTGTTTTTTCTGATACAAAACTTGAGATAGATGTAGGTAGCTGTAATTTATTTAATCTAATAAGCAAAGGCTGAAAATGGTTATAATTTGTTGACATTGAAATATTAAGTGATTTACATTCATAATGCTACCACAATGAAAAAATCCTTTTGGATTTATTAAACGCGCACGCCAAACAATTACCCTTATTCGGTGAAATAAACTGTTAATATAAAAAGATTTTGAAATATATCACACAGTAAATCGAAAAACGAATAAAGAACACTCACGATAACGTGACGACCATCTCTGACGTTTAATATGATATAAAAGGAAACAAATCGCTCTAATATTTTAAAATTGCAACGTTGGATGGTGGAGGAGGGGCTGAGACGTGAGAAGACAACAAGTGTATACTTTTGTCAGATAAGGACGGCTTGAGTTAGATCCTGTATCGGCCAGCGCCGTGAGCTGATCTTGAGCTGAAAAAAGTGCTATATAAGAACGATTAAATACATAAATAAACAAGCCGATAAGGTCAATAAAAAATGTTCTTATGCAAACTTAATACTGTTAGTGTTTCTAGGAAGGTGAGCGAGATGTGTGCGAGTGGGGTCTTGACTGTCCAATTTTTTTAAAAGACAAAAAGAGATGATTTTGAGGTCAACGCAATCAGGCTGAAAAAGAAGGAAAGACAAACCCAACTGAATTTTGTTTTCTTTTTTTCCTGAGATCTGGCAGATGTCAATGAGTACCTACCTCTGTCTCCACCAAAGTCTCAAAAGAGAAGATGCAAATGAAATTTCACAACCCTAGTGTGTCTGTGGACCGTCAGCATTTTGTCCTGAGCAAGTTGGCTAAGCATAGAGCCGAAGAATTAAACACGTCCCATGAAGTTTACGCGGAACCAATTTACTCCTGTCGAAAGCGGCCATTTTGTTTCTGGCCCACCGGAAGGCGTTGGGACGTAAAGGGAAGATAAGGGAGAGAAGCACAGAAATAGATGGTATGGCTGGTGAGGGAGGGTCGTATGCGTACTCAGGGACTTTTTCCAATGCTGAACTTAGTTTATGGTCATGCCTACAATGCCCGTTTGTTCTTTTGGTTTACTTATATGTCTGTTTGTGTGTTTCCTTTTCTGAAAGTATGCTTTTGACATTGACAAAAAAAAAGGAGAAAAAACAAGGAAACGATAGACAAGAAGAAAATTATATTCAGATTGACAAAACCAAAAAACTACAAATTCAACATTGATGCTTACATTGTATGCTATTCCTCTTCCGCCAACCCGTTAGTAGGTGCGTTTTGGTGAGAAGACGTGCGTGTCTGTATGTCAGTGTTGGTGTTCAGTGAGGGATGAGTGATTGTGCTGTATGAAATGTTGATGAATATTGGGCCATCCCGCTCTGACCAACACGGGTGTCTAGCAATGACAATGGACTGAATTATTGATGTTTAATTATAGACTCTTCCTGCTTATCCCCCCCCCCTGTCTATACCATTTCGTAAGGATCCCCTCTCCCTGTCTTTTTCTTCACTCTTTCCTTTCTATCTCTAGCTAGTGTTTCTTTCTTTCCATTCTCCGCGCACCCCTTTCTCAGTCCCCTACCCGCCTCTCCTTGTCTTTTCACATTCTTTCTTTCTCTGGCTATCCCTGTTGTTTCCTTCTGTCCCTTCCTGTCCACCACTGTTTTTGCTCTACGGCTTGTCATCACTCACTCTCTCTCCCTATCTCTCCATCCCTCTCTCTCTCTCATCTTTTCTTTTCTTAATACCTATAATAATACTAATAATACTGGATATGTACTTTTTATTATATATTCTTTTCTTCTCTCTATCTTTCCCCTTTGTTTTCTTCTTCCTCCCTCCCCCCCCCCTCCTCCTCTGATTTCCCTTGGCCTCTTCCCTTGCCGTTTTCTTCGATGCATTTCTTTCTCGTCTCTTTCTCTTTCGCTCTCTTTTTGACTCTATGTCTTCTTGGTGTTTCTCTTCTCCTATTCCTCCTCCTCCTCTGTCCCGACCCCATATCCCAAGATGAAGGTGGGCTTCGGCACCTGAATAATTTGTTACCCCGGTTTCGAGTGTGGAGCATCAAGGCATCTCGGGCTGAGGTATTTATTGGCTCACTCTGTTCTTTGCCTTTACAGTTCTCATGTGCATGGTTTTCAGAAGACAGCGAGCATGCTGGCACTACTGCAGACTCTTCATTGCATGGGCACCATTCTTCAAAGACTCTTGTTTTATTTCATTATTATGACGTTTGGTGAAATTAATTCCTACTTTGGAAAACATTTATTACTACGACTTATTACTTTTGTGATGACTTCATAAAACAATTATTCTTTCGACTTTCTTTTTGGTCTTGTGTGATATATTTTACAGAAATTCCAACAGCCCGACACCTTTCTTATGCATTTGATCAGAATTCATTTGCATGAATTTCCGCCATGTGTTTTCATTATGAGAGCGACTGGTATCTCACCGTCTCGTCACTGTTTTGTATAGCTATTGACGAAATGTCATCCTTGGAGACATGACAGTGTGGTGGTAGTAATGTTGCAGGTCATTGACAAAACAGAGAAGAACGAAACTTAATTAGAATGGGAGTCAGACCGCTAGCGTTGTTTTGTAATTTTCGACACCGGAAAGATCAGACTTGTGAAAATGGTTTTGTGGAAGTTACAGCCCCTGGAGAATAATACCCAGTCACTTCTGAGACAACGAAACAAAGAGAGAACAAAAATAATGTAATCAGTACACGAAGGAAACGTATCGAGACAAAACAAAAATGTAATCATCATACCAAAAGATGTAAGGTGTCTGTTGATAGAAGGAGATAAAACTATTGCTCAAAGGAGAAAGAGTAACCTTTGTGGAAACTGGTAATGAACAAACTCTCCCCTGAAGACTTTTGACAAACCTGTGGAGAGTAAGCAATTTAATTTTTACATGCGGGAGAGAACAAAAGTAACCTGATGAAATATAGTAAAGGAGCAATTTACCAAAACGTTTTGTCAAAAATGTAGTTCCAACTGTCAAATTTGAAGGGTAAAACTGCCCAAGACATTGACCGGGGCTTCGGATGTGTCATTTGGTGCCTAGCTGTATGACGAGGAAGAAGAAGCAACAATCGTCTTCCAGACGTTCCAGCCGGCGTGGAGAGTCAGTATTTCCAATTAACGTCCTCACTTTACTGTCTTGCAGTATCCAAAATTGTTTCCTAACAATTGTGTGTGTTTTTTAAATACATAAGTTGGTAGTCTTCTCTACTAAGCGTCGGCTCGCGAAGACCACTGGGAACTTTCATGGTGAATTTGTGAAGAAGGCTTGCCTCGCCTCCACAGACTGACATAGTGGATTCGTCAAGGCATCTAGGGACTCGTGGTGAATTTGTGAAAGCGTGTAATGATCTGGAAATCCAGAAGGGACTACCACCAGTGACTCTTAACTTGTTAGACCCATTTCATGAACACTATAATATTACTACATCAGCATAACTGTTGATTTCATTCAAAACAACTGGACTTTTTAATTTTCCAAGAGCATACCCACATTTCCCTAGCCTACGCAAGTGACATTTATTACGTTGCCAGCGCAATGACATGATTTTCATAACGCTCAGACCAAATCACCTCTTCACAATTTGGGCCTTTGTTCTAAAGGCTCTAAACCTGTTCTTCGATGTATTCAGTTTTGAGAAGCAAGGTCTTTCTTCTCCAAGACAGCCTTTCCAATGAGCACCCAAAAATATGAACTTGAAGTTCCTGGTAACCACTATAAGACGCGCAGAAAAAGCAGTGAGCTGGGCGATATAGATCTCTTTGTTGATTTTGCTCGGGACAGACGCAACTCAAGACGAAGCTCAGGTGCCTTTGAACTCGTTCGTGTCCCTTCTTTCCGACGTTACCAACCTCAGTCATCGTCATCAACAGCTCAGACTTCAGACGAAGGTCCCGCCATTCTCGAGGAGTTGCAAGCCTCGTAAGAACTCTGTCTTTGCTGGTGCCCTCGATTTTGTTTCCATTACAGTGTCATAACACCCGCTACCTACGTTCTCTTCCACCTTGTACTTTCATTCGACCACACAACTTTCAGTGGCTCGGCTTCTGCAGCTTCAGTTTTAAGCTTGTCCAAAATACCAAACGCTAACTTAACGAAGTTGGAGAGTTATGTACGCTTATGGGTACGTTATACGTAGAAACCTTAAGACAGCCGGTTTGAAACAACCTTAAATGTCTTGAGTAAAACAGTGCAGTTGTCCTTTGTCTTTAAATCGCACTAGAGAAAATAGAAATATTGTTGGTAGTATTGTTACACCCGATCAACCCGACCACTTTGAAATAAGTCTATAAAGACTATTGACCACGCTTCTGGTTTTATCAGTTGCGGCAACGTAAATGTTTTCATGAAAGTTGTCCTTTTACCTTTCTGTCATTTTCACGTTTAAGAGACAATGTAAAGAACTTCGTTTCAAAATCATTTCACTTGTCATTTCGTTTTCATCTTCATTGTAATTCCAGTGGGAAAGAAGATTTTAGTGGAATGCAATCAAAAATATCTTTAGTTGTGCAGAGAGTAGTAGCGATATAATTTTCTTAAATTGAATTGAATTTATGTGTTCAAATCAATGTCAAAACATGTACTGGCGTTCTGACAGGCAGGCAAAAGAATGGAAGAGATTTAAGAGTGTCGTCTGCGATCGGATTCAATCTGCAGGACGATCGAAGTTGTCTTGACGATTAGGCCAAATGAGTTTGGTTATAATGTGAGTGTCACATTGAACTCGGCTCACAGTTCGTTCAGAATTCAAATCGCAATATGCAACAGCTTACATTTCAGTTAAATTCACAGTTTGGGTAACATTTACCATTGCATATTATCACTGTCTGAATTTTGTGCACACACGCTTGCGGAATTGCATGTTGTAAGCTTTAGATTGCCAGATGCATGGTGCTTTGCTTGTTGTTTGCCACTTCTTTCTTTTGATTGGAAGTTGATTTAATGGAAGCTTTTGATTGGTTTTTAAAAAAAGAATTACAAGTTGGGTTCACTGTGTATTTGGTGTGTTTTTTTTTATCTCACAATCTTATGATACACTTTTTTTCCAATTGCAAATTATATTTCGAGTGTAATGATAACTGACGATTGACCTTTTAATTCAATCTTTCTCCTTTTAGACGTGCCTGTTTTTTTTTCATTGATTTTTGTCAAGTATTTGACAGATTTTATCTTTCAGCGAATAAAACACATAATTGTAACATTTTATACATTTAAATTAGAAATGTTACATAATTTACTATGTAAATAAAACCGTACGTGATTTTTTTTAAAAGCCTTAAAAAATATACCTACTTGTATTAGTATCTGCTAACTATGTTATATTAAGAAATTTGTTGTTAGGAATTCAACTGTTTCAGTGTGTAGTCTCGCCCCATTTTTTGATGTTGTTAATTGGTAATAAACTTCAGAGTTTCACGTTAAATGTGTGAAAAGTCCGTAATGACGTCAAAGACGTGTGACATCATCATTGAGTAGATATCAGCGTGGATATTAGTTGTCTGCGTATAATCAATGGATACGCGTACTGAAACATAAAGACCTAGGAAATAAAAGATAGGAGGAAAAGAAAGTATGAGACTATCGGTTTGCTGTATAGTGGTTCCTTCCAATTTGTGTCTAATCAAGCAGCTGCAGAAGACGCGCGTATTTAGCCTACAGGGGTGGAATTCATGGCCCGTTAAATTATAGGCGATGGTTAACGTTACCAACATTGGTTTTGTAACCAACAATGGTATCGTTAACCATCGTTTAGCAGATCGCTATTCATGAGCGAGTGTCCATCCATTGTTACTTAACCAAGGCTATTTTTGGGCTGTGCGGGAATATCCGTAAGGGGGCATAATTCAAGCAGCTGTTTTCCTTCTTTCGTCAACAAAATAGGCCTATAAAGAGAAAAGCAATTTTTTCGTGCAATGGTGGCGTGATTAGCAAGCCTACCGACAGCATGCTGGATATCATAGTGAGCAAGGAGAGCGAGCTTTTTGTTGGGGTGAAAGGAGAGAAATCACTTTTGATCACTTTGTAGTTTGTAATGTTAGGCCTACATTTTGTTTTTAGACTGAGGTTCAATTTCTGCCGTTTCTGGGTAGTTTGGTCCTTTGGAACATGAAATGTTGTCTTTATTTCGTAGGGTTGTATTACCCTACGAGTATAAACTATACAGATACACAATAAGCCTACACATCACCAGTCAAAATCCAACAACAATATTTTAATAATAATAATATTAACCCGTTTTATTAATATGACAGATTATTAAAGGTGCCAGAGGCATAAAAACAAAGAGTGAGACACACATGTAAAAGTGGTGACAAAACGCCTTGCCGATCACACAGTTTCAGTCTGTCTACCGCGTTCGTTAACGTGATGATATCATGCCGACGAAAACGAAATTTTGATACCAGTTCCACATCATCAAATTTGTCAAGTGGATTACTTCTGTCGCGAAATACTCTCTCTCTCCTCGGAGCTCGTCTCTGTCGAAGTTGCCACCAAACGATGGCCGCCATTTTTAACCATTGTTCCATTGGTTATCGGGTGGTCCCACCTCCGTTAAAATAACCATGGTTAGCAACCGTCGTTAACTCTGCTAAGGCCTCATGAATTTAAAATTTCCAGCTTAACCAACGTCGTTAATTTTACCAACATTGGTTAAGCCTTAACCAACGGTCATGAATACCACCCCAGGTGTTTCGAGCTACTGTTACTTCCCGTAGGTCCTAGGACGATGTGGTGCGGACAACTATAGGCACCGTCGTTTGAATAATTCAGACTCGGGGCTCAGCTCTAACTTTGCATGCTGTGGCGGCTTCGGTAAGGTCACTAGAACTAGCGCCTCAATTGCCTGGCAAGCAGCTTTTCACCACACGGCGCTATAAAGAAGGACCTAGTATCTTAAATGACTGCTCCAGTGGAGAAGGAATCACTCAAAAGTACTGGAAGTGAAAGTAAAAATCATGCCTTTTATAAACCCAGAAGATACAGAAGGAAAGTTCCAGTACACGAATACAGAAAATAAAAATAAACATAAAAATTCCTCTCCACTTCTCCCTCCCACCCCCCACTCCCATCTTCCCAATCAGATTACATGCAATAAGATCGCCTAGAAAAAGAAAAAAATAAACAACCTCAGGCCTACTAAATATAACCCAACACTTTTCATAAATATAATTCGCTGTCCACTCACGTACTACTACTAACTTTAGAAATGTGCTTCTCTTCCTATTACAAAACTTTAAGGTGCTATGACCTATATACTCCATAGAGACTTACAATAATATTCCTCCCAATAATTTACTGAGTGTACGTACCGTTGCATGATGCTGCTTATAAATATTGTATATTATGCAAATACTACAGTAGTACTAAACCATGAATAGTTACTGGTATTAAACTAAAAAGAAACATGCAAAACCACTGCATGATCCATGAAACTATTAGGTAGAACTACTAACTAGTAACTACTATAACACACATTGCAAATGATGTCATTGACATTATTAGGGACGATTTTCTTCCTGTTGCTATTATTTCGTTGGACGGGCTTCTGCCAATACTCCTATGTGTTTTCGTTTGTTGTCCGACAGGCTTGACAGTGTTCTGGGCAGCTTCGCGACCTATGCTCGTCTGAAAGGTCGCTACGATGATGACTGGATTGACCGCCTGAACCATCTGTACACCACCATCATCCTTATCATCTTCACCATCGTCGTCAGCACCAAACAGTACGTGGGGGAGCCTATCCACTGCTGGTGTCCGGCCCAGTTTGAAGAGAGTCAGGTGAGTCGAGTGGGTAGACGATAATGATGAGGAAGAAGAAGGATGATGATGATGATGATGATGATGATGATGATGATGATGATGATGATGATGATGATGATGATGATGATGATGATGATGATGATGATGATGATGACGATAATGATGATGATGATGATGTTGATAAAACTGTCGATGATGATAATTGGTCATACGAGTTTGTGGTAGATGTGTGTTTGTGTGCGTGAGTGTGTGTTTGTGTGTGTGTGTGTGTGGGTGTGTGTGTGTGTGGGGGGGTGTAAAGGAGTGTTACTGGCGTTTGTGTGAAACAGTTGTTCGTCGCAGTGGCATGATAATCATCATCATCATCATCATCATCATCGACATCAACATCACGATCATCATGTTCATTATCATTAACGACATCATCAACAACAACAACAACACTAAACAACACTCACAGGCATAGACAAACTACATTATTATGAATAGGATTCACAAAGAAAACACAGCGCGAGAGAGCGCAGTGAATAGCAGCACCACCTTTTCCCTGGTTTGATCAACAACGCTTCTCCTCCACCATCTCCTCCTCCTCCTCGTCATCATCATCAAAAATAACAACAACAACAAGTATTACAACGAAAAGCAATAAATACTACAACAACAATAACGGTAACAATCTCAACAAACAGACAGAGACAAGCTATACAAAATTATGATTAGTGTTTACAAAGAAAACGTTGGAAATAGAGCGCGAGAGAGCGTGAACGAAATAGCAACATCGCTTTTTCGCTTGGTTTAATTTTGTGGCACGGTTTTGTGTTTATTCTGTATGATTAGATTATCGATTGCCCATGGCCTGGTCAGCGTTTGGGAAAAGCGAGAGCTTAAGAGGCAAAGCATAAAATTTCGTGGCCAAAGTCATTGCTATCTAAGCCTCGGTTGATGACAGCACGCTTTCTCAATCCATCGCACCATCTCTTCTCTCCGCCCCCACCTTCACTCTCCCAATGTGTCATTGCTGCACCACCACCATGTACCACCACCCTCTTCCCAGTCTCGCTCCCTCCATCATCTCCATCGCTCTCCCAGCCGCCAGGGTCACTTCATTTGTTTTGCTTTTAAATTACAACGAGGGTAAATTGGCAAGCGGGCGTGAAATGCGAGGAGCACAAAAATCGGCGGTCGGAAAATCCGCAGTTCATGAAGTTCACTTTTTTAAACTATATATTATTGCCCACAGCATTGCGTGATTTGACCTCACACCCCCCCCCCACCCTCACCCGCTTCCTCCTTCCATCTAATCCTGTGTGTATATATTTCATTATTGAATTGGAAAAGATAGCAGACACTTATAACGACAACAAAACACGAAACTGGTCCCAAAATGATTTCCACACCCAAGTTTCCTTGTTGGAGAATTAAGTTCTGATAATATATTGTCATTATTTATTTATTTATAACACTGAGAATGCTATAGAAGCTTGCATGTTAGCGGTCCCCTTTATGCTATAACAGTTTCCTTTCATTTTATTTTATATTTTATTTATTTATTTAAACTTACCTAACTGTATTGTTGCCTGTGTACAGGTGGACTACACCAACAACGTGTGCTGGATCTCCAACACGTACCACGTCCCTTTCGAAGACATCCCTCCGCGCCACACGCGTCCCTACGAGACGGAGATCGGCTACTACCAATGGGTGCCGATGATCCTGCTCTTCCAGGCGCTGCTCTTCAAGGTGCCATGCATCCTCTGGCGCATTCTCACCGCCTCGGCCGGCGTCAACTTGGACAAGATCGTCACGCTGGCTGCAGAGACGGCTTACGTGGCGCCGGACGAACGGGACCGCACCATCAAACACATCGTCCGCTACATGGATCGCTGGATCGAGAGCGCTCGCGAGTATCGCTCCGGCTGCTTCATCCGCATCCGCCAGCAGATCTCCAAGTATTGCTGCCTTGTGTGGGGCAAGCGCTATGGCAACTACCTGGTCACCATCTACATGTTCATCAAGCTCCTCTACCTGACCAACGCCATCGGACAACTGTTCATTCTGAACGAGTTCCTGGGCACGAATTATAATGTGTACGGGTTCGAGGTGATGGACCACCTAGCCAAAGGCATAGACTGGTCCGAGTCGCCCCGCTTCCCGCGAGTGACTCACTGTTACTTCGAGATCCGTCAGATGCAAAACGTTCACCAGTACACCGTGCAATGTGTACTACCTATAAACCTGTTTAACGAAAAGATCTTTATTTTCATCTGGTTTTGGCTCGTTTTTGTTTCGACCTTAAGTGCCGCCAATTTCCTCATCTGGGTGTACAGCATGATTTTCCGCCAGCACCGCCTGCGCTACCTGAAGAAGTTCCTGCGCATCAACGACTGCTACAAATCGGAGCTGGACAAGAAGATGGCGGTCAAGTTCGCGGAGCAGTACCTGCGACAGGACGGCATCTTCGTGCTACGCTTGGTGGGCAAAAACGCGAACGACGTGCTGGTCTCGGAGCTGATCCTACAGTTGTGGAACCACTACCGCAACAAGCCACTCTTCCGCCACGCCAACCAGATCAGCGACGACAACAGCAATGTCTGACTAGCCGTGCGCAGGTGGAAGCTGGTGCAAAACGTCATGAAGTGGCTAAAAATTGAGAGCGTGTCATTGGACAACGTCACCGAAACAGAGGACCTGGAAATATGTCCCTCTACCACTACCGGCATTGAGCTGGTAAGCTTTGCTCCTCTGGGGCGACAGAATGGATTCTGCATCCACGAGTCTCCCGATGAGATGGATGAAGATAAGGAAGATTTGAGAGATCTGAAAGAGCAAGAAGCGTTGAAAGATAAAAGTCTTGACACGGAAGCTCTCGTTACAAGCGTGTAAATAATTACGTTAACTGTGTCTGCTCCTGCAGTCTGTTAGGTCTATCTTGTCAAGACTGGAATCTTCGTGTCAGGTCTTGGTTGTTGTATGGAAATTACGATGGTAGTCAGATCTTCACTGTGGATTTATGTAAAGCTTTTGATGTATTGTTACCGTGCGACGGCGCAACGGGCGTTGTGTCATGTAACGTCTGAGCGTGAAGTGGAGGAAATGGAATATAAAAAGAGCATTCATGAGATTGTGCCTATGTTCGGCCGTCAGTGATAACATTTTTGTTTCTCTGGTGACTTTTACAGGGTTTGGGGTCCACTGTTCTTTGTTATTCGAGTTGAACAGTTACTGGTCTGTTACACTACAGTACTCTTGTCAGCCTATAAAAAAGTTTAACACACTAAACAGATCGTGATATGAGTTATTTATATATAGATCTGCTGCGAGTTAATGTCTGTGTTAATTGTGTGTTGTTTTACCATCTTGTTGGTTGTTATTGATAATGTGATCTTCGCAGTTTTACTATATAGTTTTCTCTGTTATCACTATATGTTATTACAACGCGGAAGAAAAGATTAAAAATACAAAAAATATTATTGATTTTCAAAATTAACTATACACTCATCCAGTGCTAGATATTCTAACTTCTCTATATATAACATCGTCACCTTTTAGCAGTCACCAGAAGAACTTGTGCGTGTAGGAAACGAGACATGGCTTGCAGGAAAATCAGTCAGGAATGTCACCGTGGAAGTTAGCATATGGCAAGTGTAAGAAAGCAGAACGAATAAAGGGTGGATTATGATGATAACGCGCTGCTTCAACTGTGCCCCGACTATTGTCAAAATCGGCTGCTTTATCCCTACTACGAAAACACGAGACACAAGAAACACTCAGACCTCTTTAATATCTCTTTAGCACGACAATACCTCTGTTGTGTTTCTGTGAATGACCTTTTTGTGGAATTGTGTTTTAATAAATTAAAACTGGTGGCAATTGTGTTTTTAAATGTATAACTCTAGTGGCAAATTGCGTTTTAATTTAGAACTCAAGTGGCAAATGTTGTTTTTTTTAAATTTAGAACTCGAGTAACAAGTGTATTTTAATTTGAAATCTGGTGGCTCGTCGGCGAATTGGTCATGTGTAAAGTAATGCTGACACAGCGCGGACATTAGTAATAGAAAATGCTTGTGCTGTTCCAGTGGTAAGGAAGGTGGAGAGTCGTCATCATCGGCTTGGGCTGGCACAAAACCATGTGTTTTCTAAACTACTGTGTGGTTTTTTAAGGTTTAGTCTACCCGTTTATTTTATTGACGCTGTTTGTTATACCCAGCAAATGAAGCGTTCAAGAGTTTAGAAAACTACGCGGTTTTTTCTTTTCCTTATATTTTTCAACAAGTTTAAATAAATCTGTAGGTCAACAATAGCACAGTTCTTTAATCACAACAATTTAAATGGCAAGCTCGCTTGAATCAATCAACAATGAGAATTATTTTTGGATTACCTTCGGACTAAAATCAGTAATGATCCACTCATGGTGAATTCAATGGATAACCTACTTGCATTACGACGTGTCTGATACAGGTATGCCTAAATGCATAACTTGCATGCACAAGATCATCGTGTTCGATTTCTTCTCATTAATATAAACCTACTCTGCATGTAAGTAGTAGCATGAAGGCACTATCTTTTAAACCCTGAAAATATTGTGATAGCTTTTTGTTTTTATTGCAAATTCAATCTCAGCAAAGAAGTTACCTCGTATATTAAAAAAAATATATACATTCAGATCACAATTACATCATGTGCACATCAAAACTACTATTATGATGGTGTGAATTCTACCTCCAAAATAACTTCATTTTGTAATAAACCGTCTTCGGAAATGGGAGGTAACTTGTCTTTTTATTTTGTATTTTAGTTATCTAGAGTTATCCGGGAGGACAACCTCAGCTCAGTATACTATGAAAGCTATACCCCGAGCACAGGCGCTTGTATCAGGACACGCGAGCGCCTATGCCTGTGACGCGTCTCCTTTTGGTTATCTATAAAGGGAGACGCGTCACAGGCATAGGCGCTCGCGCGTCCTGATACAAGCGGCTGTGACCCCGAGCTGCAAACTGTTCTTCAGGAAATGGGGTGGTGGTTGCCTTGCCATTCAAGGCCAAACAAGCGGAGCTAGCTAGCATTGCAATTGAAATCAACCTTTCGGTTAATCCAGAAAGCTTGATGGAGAACAGAGCAGAAATTGTTAGAGAAAAAATTTTTTGTTTGCAAAGGATGTCCGCATCAGCCTTAGACAACTCTGGCGCAACAAGCGGGTAAGCCGGCCAAGGGTGTTTCCCGTCGTATTTCTGAGCGTGGTCTATTGGTCAAATTGTGAAAGTGGATATAGATAGTTCGCTTGGATTTTTTTTTTCGCATTTGAAGCGTCAGTGGTTGTTCATTGACTGTCTATAGCGTCAGTGTTATTTGCCTGTGTAGAGCGTCCATGTTCCTTCAATGGTTGTTTAGAACGTGACAATGTTCGTTGGCAGTGAGTAGCGTATCAAGTCATAACATCCGATATTGCTAATTGATTGAAAGAAAAAAAAAAGATTCTTGTGGTTTTTGGACCACATGGTTTTGGACAAGCCCCATAAAGCAACCACCATTACATCTCCTTGCTGATAAAATTACTTCAAAGTGTTAGAGAGAAACAGTAACTCATACTTATATTAAGAATAAATCAAGCCATTTTCTTTTCTGGCTTTTGTTTAATATTGGTATGTCACAAATGTTTAATGCTTACATGCAGAAGGGCCCAAACTTATGCAGTCTAGTATTGTTCATATCGCGTGTTTTGTAAACCAACTCTGCCCATCTGACTAGATCCAACTCAAGTTACAAATTATAATATAAGGTGTTAAAAATTATTTGATATAATTCACGCTGATGTTATTAAATGTATTAACTTTATCCTTAAAACGTTTATAATATGTTCTGTGAATTAATTAAATTTTTGACTGATTTCAGGAGTGGTAGACGTTGATCACAATAATTTCCTGCCTGCATGTAAATTCTTAATATATATATATAATATAATACAACGCTCCATATGTTATTCGTAGAACTTTGCGTAGTTTTGATTGATTTACTTTTAGAGAATACGGAGGAGAAAGTAGCATGATTATTATTTATTATTATTGAAGATTTGTATAGCGCACATATTTCGCAGTACTTGGCGCAGTACTGGCCGATACAGGATCTAACTCAAGCCGCCCATGGCGCCAACTTGCAGCCTTTGGGCGCATCGTAATAACGCTCCAGACAACTGAGCACAATCCTGGGCAGCCAGGGATGGGGGAGAAGGACCTAGGTGCATGCTGGGTGTGTTCTTGTCACCGGCACTCACCCGTCTAGAACATGAGCCTCAGGATTTTTAAAGTCCTTTTTGATGGAATGTATGCAACACAGACTAGACCTCGGTTTATACTCTCATCCGAAGGAGTAGGAAACGAGAGTAAAGTGTCTTTCCCAAGGACACAACACAATGCCCCCGCCTGGGCTCGAACCCGGGACTTTCAGATCCGCAAGCCAAAGCTCTACCATTAGGCCACCAATATCCCGCTCCATGTCCTCCAAATCTTTTTTTTTTATGAAAAAAGCAACACAAAACAAAGTCGACTTTATCTGTATTCTATGTCGTATTTCAGTTACTACTATAATTAGGAAATAAGATGGTACACGTTTATGTACTTGAAAGTTTCGGTCGCCCACTAGACTACGCCTGTTGAAGTATATCCTATATTTACAAAAGTGTAGTTTGACAAACATAATAGTATTAATAGAAGAGTATTAACAATAGAAAGTACCCCTGTACCAACTTCACTGATACTGAAATTGTTATGTGGAATCTTTGGATGCTTGTTCGTAGTATAGAATCTGTTACTTCTCTACTTCAACATATAAAGAGAAGCCGAACTGATCAGGGATGTGCCCTATTTATTTGTCTTAATAATATAGAACAGTTCTTTTGTACCGAGTGAGTTGGTTCTTGTACAAAAACGCAGTGGTGATATAAGTATGCCCTGAGATATTTGTACCCCTCTCCCTCCACTCCCCGCCCACACTCTCCCCTTATATAGTTTCTAGCACTGTTGTTAGTTGTGCTGGTGTTTGCGTGCGTTATGAGTTTCACCTGTACATACTTTCACGCACAGTTTTTATATTACACCTGCAATATCATTCTGAAGTGATTAATATGGAGACATCTTTTGAAGATCGGTTGTCGTATTTCCATTAAAATCAGTCACCACAACGCTATGATACGAGTGTGTTAGTTATAATTGCATTTCGGAACATTAAAACCAAATGATTTAAAAGTGTGCGTGTGCTTGTGTGCGTGTGTGTGTGTGCGTGTGGATGTGTCTCTTTCCCCTTCCCCCACCCCATCCATGCAGCTGTGCTCGAGGAATTACTATTACAACTGCCACTAAATCAAGATTGTTGATGTCACTGTACTAAATGGATCAGATATACAAAAAAGACTATGGCCAAATAGTCTTTTTAATGCACCTTTTGTAGTTGCAAAGCAGTTCTGCAGAACGTGCTCATGTGATTTGTTTATTTGTAATTAAAGCTTTTGTTTCCTTTCATGCTCTGCAATATGTTCATTTTGTTAGCGATTTAGCCTTTGGAAGTTAGCACAATAAAACGATTCATCTCAGACTTTGAAAAAAGTTTTTGTTGGATTTAGCATCTCGTTACAGAAATGTTTTGTAGGTTCTACTTTCTTTGGCATGATATTGTGATTTTTGTTATTTATTTTATTAGATATGTTGGTTGCAACATGTGTGTATAGAATTCTGCAGTATACACAGGATAGCTTTTTTAAGAATTGACTCATTCTAAATCATTTCATATTGTATAGGAAGTTGGAACATACATATTGAATTCTCATTCCGTATCGGCTAACACTCTATACTTTGACTGGATGATTTCATTTTGTATATATGTCGTTACGGAAACTCCGATGGTATGGACACGTCGCCAGATCATCAGGTCTTGCAAAGACCATCCTGAAAGGCACCGTGCAAGGAGGTAGAAGAAGAGGGAGACCTAAAAAGAGGTGGGAGGACAACATTCGAGAATGGACTGGTTTGACACTGAGCGAAACAATCAGGGTTGCTGACGACAAGGAAAGATGGAGTATGCTGGTTAAACGATCATCTGTGGTGCCCCTACGACCTTCGAGTTACGGGATAGGATAGGATAGGATATGTCGTTAGTTGCGACAAATCACATATTTGGTACTGGTTCTGCATTTTTAATCAACAAAGCAACGCCTACTGAAAAAAATGTCCTTAGTTTAACTCTCCTTTAAACTGTCCCTCTAGTACAGTACAAAACCATTCAGACCTGTAAATGAACCCAGCTTTTTTTTTTAAAGTAACCATACACACCATACACAAACACATTTTCTAATAAAAGTTTGACAGTTGTGTATACGTTTTAAAAATAAATAACGATCATTGTATATCTTTCTAGCAGACAGTTATTTGAACATGAAAAATCCTGATGATCTTCTGCCCGCTGTTTGACAAGTTAAGATCTCCAAGTAATATTATTCTTCGTCGTCGTTTTTGTCCATTTCTGCTTAGATATTTTCTTCTTTTGATATTTTGAGCAAGTGACATTTATTTTGTATTAAGTTCAGGGTATATTGGGTAGATGTGCATTCTCGAGCATTTTTTTGTTTGTTTATTTACGATATCTGTCTCAAAGATTTGAGATCAAAATGTGCAATATGATTTTGTTGAAACTCTCCTTTAGAAGAGTAATTGATTCTGTTGTATGCATGTGTATCAGTATCATTGCTCCTTGATTGTTTTGCGGTGGGTTTTTTTCGAACATGACGTGTGTGATATTAAATTTTTATTTCTGTGCAATACTAGCAGAACTCTTTTGTTTTTGATGTAATTTAAAACACGGTGTTTACGCTGGTGGTCATAATCCCTATTAATGCGTAAAGTATTTAGTTCGCGACTCGGATAAGAAACAAGTATTAATTAAATTGCTGATAATTAAAATTTATTACAGTGCTGTTTTTTTCAGAATGCTATACTATACTAAATGTTATCCGAAAGTTTTAAAAAAAATTTCTACAGGTTCATGTAGGCTACAGTTTCTAGTTATGTAGTACGAAAATAACTATATTCTAAACTCAACAAAACACATTTTAAAAACGAAGCTGTGCTGAATTTTCATCATTTTATAGATTCGCAATAATACCCATTGTTGGGAATAGTCTACATCCGCAGAGTTAATGTAATTTTTTGTGTTTTTTTAAGCTGTCAATCAAATGAGCGTTAAAGATCAGCTCACACAAATATTTTTTTTATTTATCAGCAATACATTAGTGAACTCTGTCCCAGTTTTTTTTTAAATTGGTAAACAGGTATTTGAATTATTCTTCTATAGTAGAATAAGTCGTATTTGAATTTGATACAATTTATTTTCATTTTCACCGTTGTCGATTCCGATTAATACTGTCCATAACCGCAGCAAAAAGAACTAAGGTATTATCCTAGACTGTTGTTGTCACATGTAATAATATCAGACTGTCAACACATGTACACTTTGTACATGTCGCATAAATGTATGGACGAATACATTGAGGAAGATCTGCTAGATATATGTATGTGCAATACTTAGTAGTATGATATTGCAGCTGTGTTTTATCACTCTTTCTTAACTTAAATGTAATAACACACTGTTATTTGTATTTTTAAAATTCGGTCAGGGTGATGACATTTTTAAAACCACACGTGTCTATTTATTATAAAAATGTGATGGCATTGTTATCTGATGGCGGTAATGTGTGATGTCATTGTTGCAAGCGATGCCATAGCAGTCCGTAATTGCTGGGTGTGATGTTATTGTGTTGATGGGTGTGATTTCTGGACTTTGTGCAATTGAGATTTTAATTCCCCATGTTCGTCACAACTTGCAACTGCCATGATGAACGTACATGATGTGTTAATTAATTATACAGTATGTATGATTTTTGGTACAATGGTGGCTGATGCACATCATAACATTGTGTATGAATTTTTATTTGTGTGCAAAATGAAAATTGTCTCTGGTAGTCTATCTTTTTCAGGTCTTTTATATTTTCGACAAATCATTGTTCTCTCCATTTTATTCATAACCCAAGTGTATCGAATGCTTGAAACTTTGTAACCATGGGCTTCTTACCAACTCTTTTAAAAAAGGGTAATACAGTGGTTGCACACAATGTGCATGATATCACCGCTTTTTAAATGACCATTCATGGACTTTAGATACAACTGATAAGGATTAGATTATTTTGAATTTGCATGTAAGGTGGTTTGTAGAGAATCTCAGAGACGGTTATGTAGAGGATATCATCTATAATACATTTGTAAGGAACGTGATAATGTACAGAAAACTGTGGATGCGATACAGAAGATCAGATGATTACATTTTATGTAATTATTGTGTAGTGCTGCTGTACTATAGTGTGATGGTAACGTTTGGTAGCATTAATGGGTATGGTTATCATTGTGGACGTATGTCATGCATGTGTTGTGTGTTTGTATGTGAATCATGCAAAATTGTTTTGTACAGATTGCTGCACTGTTCATTGTAAGAATCTATGGATGTTATTGTTTCTGTATTATGGAATATCTTAAAAAGTAAATAATTGATTGATTCTTACACCATGTTTGTCTTCAGTCATTATGTAATGTTTGCTTTTGTGGGTATTTAGAAAACGGCTGAAAACCCCCTTGTGTGTCCATTACACCAATTGTTACGAATATTTAAATTATTGGTTGTGTGAACCGTGCGTTTTTGTACAGTTTGAGATGATTGGTTGTCTTTTTTAAAAACACGTAATCTTCGATTGGTTGACTGGTTATGACGTGTGTGTTGATTGACTGATCAGATTTAATTGATTGCAGTATTGGTCTTCGATCAGTTGTTTTTGTTGTTCTCTATAGCTGGACTAAGTATTGTACAGAGTACACAGCAAATTGTGATCCAGTAGTTGATTTAAACTCTTCTTTGGTTTTGTTGGTTCAATCTTATCATACCCTCTGCCCTTTTCCTTAATTCGTATTTCAACAAGCAAACATAATTCTCATCCCTTCTCATCGACGCTGCTATCCATGTTCATCATTGTCATTCTATTCAATGTTTGAATCTTTTCCTTGATAATTCTCCTGCCGATTTCATTCATGGTGTGTTCTACTAGTGTTGTGGTTCCAATTTTATCAGGTCATCGGCATACTTCAAGCCTTTTGTACGGCTTTTCAGTGGAGTTTGTCAGATGATTTTGACTAACACACCATTTGTTTGTTTAATTATTATATTGCCAAAATAAAAGAGAGGGTCCAAATTAACAACGTGTTCCACCCTTAAGCTGAACGATGCAAAACCGTGTAGCAACATTTAATTTCCCAGCTCATTGTTGCTTCCCATTTATTGCATTTGTCCATGTTAATGCGTCAGTGGTGTTAGAAATAGTACAGGTTTTTGCAGAGTCGTTGGAAATATCTCACCTTGTGTAAGAAAAATATCGAATATTTACGAAAATAGATGTCATCTGCATTTACTACAGTAATGAAATATTTTGCTGCTTGATCCTTGTAATCATTGTGGAAGAAAACAATTCTTATTGAGAATGTCAAAATGCAACGTTATTAAAACAGACTGCGAATAATAAATCACTTAGCCAAAAACTAAAACCAAACAATCGAAACTTTTGAAGGAAATAAATTATGCAGATCATTTGCAGGTGTAAACTACAGATTTTGATATATTTGGTTTATCAGAGTCATCATTGTAGTATCAGAACTAATAATATTGTTCTTTATCTTCAGGATAAGATGACTTAATTAACAGTTTATGATCTGGATTATGTCCCTGCAAAGTGCTGCAATGCAGTTAATAGTTTTGTGCTAGGATGCGGTATATTTTACTGGTGCATGGTTTAATGGTTATATTCATATTCCACAATGTATCAAACATTTAATAAATACTGGTTGTCTGGAACGAAAGATGCAGAATGTGCAACTTTTGTTTTCCTTCCCCCCCAAACAGAGTTCAAGGTGTTGAACTAACAGATCGTGTCCCCTGCAAATTCATCATGGATAGTTTCTTAACGTTGTTTCGTATTTTTTCTGCTAGATATTATACAAAAGCTTTTCGTGCATGGCATTTTGTAATTATTTTCAAACATTCTTTTTGTGACTTGTTTGGTGCAGAAAAGTCAAACGGTGTTTGATATTATTTTGAAACATAAGAAATTTAAAAAAACAATTAATTAATTTAAAAAAGCGAGCGTTGTGGCCAAGTGGGCTAAGGCGGGACTAACTTGCCTTGTCCACAAGCCAGAAACCAATGGCGCCTGATAGGTGTGAGTTCGAGCCAGCACCTGGGCGTTATGTTTCTCCGAATATTATTTACTTTCGACTCGGGCAACGTATCGGGGGTTTTCTCCGGGTACTCCGGTTTGCTCCCCCAGCAAAAATTTCAAAAATTCACAAATAATGTTAGGTAGGTAGGGTGTGGGCGCGCCACTGGCTGCGACTACGCCTTCCCCGGGGGAGGCGGCCCAGAGTTTCCCGATAGAAAGGGATAATAAACTGCAGCAAAAAAAATATTTTTTTTTTGAGGAAATAAAATCGTAAACTACCCAGTAAATGTTTTCGTTATTGTTCAAAATAATGTACACATAGTGAACGACGTTATATTTGTATAATGTGTAAGAATGTAAGTCTGTATAAATAATGATAGTCTGTTTAATTTTCGACATTGGAAAATATATAAACAAGTATATAATAACAAAAATATAATAACAAAAATGATAATCTTAAGCTTTAATACTTCTTGTCATTAGGCAGAACATGTTTTACAAGACGTAGTTTATTATGGAATGCTAAGCTCTCATTTTGTAACACTAAGATATAATAATGTATCACATTGCGAAGCTGTTTGAACCTGTTAGTTCGGTATGAAATAAACAATAATTTAGATATCTTAGTGGTATGTAATGAGTAGTGTAGGTAATTCTGCCCTTTGAACTGATGTCATTAGGAAAAAGCGCTATATAAATTCCCTTATTATTTATTATTATTAATTATGAGTATATATTTGTTATCCAAAAGGTTTGATCTGGTATAAATATAATGTAGGGTCGTTAAAAATATAAATACCGAAGAAATTTGTTAAAATAACTAGAGAAACTCTTAGCGAGGAATTAGTGATATCATATCTACTGTCGTATTATTTTGTAATGCTGGGCGTACATATTAAAGTAAAATAATAACATCTTATCAACTTTTTTTTGGGGGGGGGGAGGGGGAGGTAAGGATAATTTCAAAAACTCAAAGTAGCATACAAAACGAAATGTCTAATAATTGTTGTTTTCTTTGTATTATTCTATATAAGCTTAATTCTATTTATCGACATAGGTAATCGCCTCGTCTAAACATTAAACAAGGAGTTTCGTGTGTAGGTTTTCATGTCTTGCAAGGGATGACGTAAACATTGTCTATTTTTGTTTTATAATTGTTTGTTGTTATTGCTTTTTGTGTACGCCTTAAGTAATAAGCATTTTAAATTTGAAAACAAAGCCCAGGGATGATAAAGCCGAAAACAGATTATCAGATTTAAACCTTAAAGCTGGTTCGTGTTTTGGGTTTATTTTCATTCATAAAATAAGGCTGACTTTTTTTTTAAACTCACGCGTTAAGGTTGTAAAAGCAGGTGTATACTTTCGTTTGGTTTGTTTCATTTATGCAATAGATTGGCGTTTTAGTCGCACGTTGAAGGATATGACATTCCATGCTTCATTGCTCCCCCTTTAAACTACGTACATGTATAGGATTGATTGAGTGTTGCCTAATATGTTTAGCCCAAATAACATGTTTGGTATTGCTGAGAAACATTGTTGACACCGATTGTACATGTACTATTTGTTTTATTACGGATTTTTGTTTTTCAAAAATCATCATTTCCTCCCTCCCCTTTTTCCATTTGTTTGTACATGCAAAGCATTCGTTTCTTAGTCCTCACACGTACTTATGGTGAGTTTCTTGTGTACAGTAGCTACTGTTTATCATCATTTTCATTACAAAATAAACTATGCACCACTGCATTAAAAAAATCTTCGTGTTCGTAGTTGACACTAGTCGTGTGTGTGTGTGTGTGTGTGTGTGTGTGTGTGTGTGTGTGGGTGTGTGTGTGTTGGGTGTGGGTGTGTGTGTGTGTTATATGTGAATGTTTACGCCTCTTTGTGTGTGTGCTTGTCTGTCAGTCGGTCTTACTGTGTGTGTTTTGTAAGGAATTATCTAGAAATACTTTAAAATAGTCGGATTTTGACCACAATTCCTATAAACATTACCTAGATTCGTGGCCGGCCTGTCGTGCTATCATTTTTGCTTTACAGCGAAGGTCAAGGTCAGTTGAGTCATTTATACACACGTTTTGCTCAATATCTCAAAAAAAGCTTAAGCAATTTTGTTGGACGTCAACCCTTACAGGGAGTTACCATCACCAAACACAATCACACCATTTACCAACACCACACCATTTTCCTAAAATACTATAAATAAAAAAGGACATTTCTAAACCGATATTTTTCTTATTGATGTCCTGAGCGGATGTTGTCGTCGTCGTAGTCTTCGTCGTCGCTGTTCCTCTCTCTGCGTCGTAGTCCTGTGGTGCTGAATTCTAGCCTGGCACTGACTGAATAACGCAGAAGAAAACGGCTCACTCATCTACAGTGTACACTGTGTCAGTAAAGAAAAATGTTATGACCAAGCTTACTACACAGAGCACTGTCGTGTGATGACGAAACAAAGTAATTTCAGCGATAAAATCTTGGGAAACTGACAGTTTGAATCTCTATTACTTATTTCCTCTGTGCTTTGATGATTTTTTTTAAAAACTATGGATCTTTTTAGAGACCCCCGACTTTCAAAATCCACACTGAATATGCGTCTCATCATCTCATCTACGAGGCTGTAAACAATGACAAAAATAGACATAACAGTTTTGTCATCGCACGGCAAAACAGCAATAATAAATGGCTTGCCATCTGTGTTTTTTTTTTTCGTTTTTTTTTAAATAGTATTTTGATTTATAAACGGAATTCGCTATTTGGTTTAGATTCGTGTATTAGTGTGTGGTGTGTATGTTCGCACGTGTGTATGGGTGTTCGCACGTGCGTGTGGGTGTTCGCACGTGTGTGTGTGTGTGTGTGTGTGTGTTCGCACGTGTGTGTGTGAGCGCGCGCGCATAAACAATACACTCAAGTGGTTTTTAAGTAAGCAATTATGCCATCAAAAGCGGCATAAAAAAAAACAATCACAGTACATTTCTGTTTTAAAAAATACACACACGATAAAATAATATACTCACTCAGTTTTAAGTACAAGCATTGTTTCTCACAACTATTGCCTATCAGTCGTAGGCTTAATAACGTAATTAAAATTATTAATATACTAACGTACTTAAAACCACATAGGAAACTAGAAGAGCACAGCCCATATGATTCACATTCTCCTTATGGAACTTGCAATATTTGACATGAAAATGGGTGCCAGAAAAAAGAAAAGAAACGATGGCACAAAAATGCAAAGTAATGCCGACTTTGATCTTTCTATCTTTACAGCAAACGTTGCAGTATACCAAAAAAAGGTTACCTTGAGATGACCTTCACCTTTAGTGACTTGACCTACAGATGACCTTGACCTTCACGTGATCTCTCATGCTCATGTATGATTAAAAAAAAAACACCTCAATGTTGTTGCATACTATGGGTTAAATTAACTCGAAGTGAAGTCATTCATTAACTGATCATTTCTGAGGTCTCATGTGTATACACCATCTTACCAAGTTTGGTTGTGATAGTTGAAATAGGTTCTGAGACATTAATCCACGTGCAAGCTTTGCACAGACAGACGGCGGACAGACAGACAGACAATTTTTTTTAATTGTCATTTTTGATCATTTCGTGCATAATTGCAAAAATCTAGAGGGCTCAATTTGCACAGATTTGCAAAAATCTGGATTTTTTATCTCTATTTTTTAAAATACATAAGCTTACTTACATTGCAATATATGTGAATCAAAAAATGACGGAGGCTATCTTCTTTTTTAAAGCCTAAAACAATAACCGGTGTTAAGTCATTGAGGTCCAAAAACATGTCCAACTTGTTAGCTACACACCCATATGTTTATTTCCTAGTAAACCGCTCTGCTTTAGAAATAACACACACACACGCATGCACGCACACACACACACACATACACACACGAATCTAAACCAAGTAGCGATCATTCCCTATATAACAAAATGATGCGACTGTAGTTTGAACCTTCATACTAACTTGCGCCACTGCTACAGAAGTGTTATTTTTTAAAGCTGAGCGGTTTACTAATGTTTGTTTCTCCGGGATCGCACAAACAACTGCTGCACTGGCGAGGTTGAAGCCAATTTGGAAAGACAGGACCATCAGTCTACATTCCAAGGTAAGGCTGCTGCGCTCCCTTGTCATCTCCATCTTCCTATATGCATGCGAAACATGGACCCTTACAGCAGATCTCCAACGAAGACAACGAAGAATACAAAGCATGGAGATAAGGTGCTACAGAAGACTTCTGGGCATTTCCTATACCCAGCACATCACCAACGACGAAGTCCGACAGACCATTACACAAGCCATTGGACTACACGATGACCTGCTCACAGTGGTGAAAAAACGTAAACTCCGGTGGTATGGCCACGTCACTAGATCATCAGGTCTTGCAAAGACCATCCTGCAAGGCACAGTGCAAGGAGGAGATAGAAGAAGAGGGAGAACGAAAAAGAGGTGGGAAGACAACATTCGAGAATGGACTGGTTTGACACTGAGCGAAACAATCAGGGTTGCTGAGGGCATGGAAAGATGGAGTGCGCTGGTTAAACGATCATCTGTGGTGCTCCTACGATCTCCGAGTTTGGGATAGGAAAGGATAGGATAGGATAGGATAGGATAGGGGTTTACTAATAAATAAACATATTTTTTAAGTTTTATAAACGATCTTTTTCAAGTAAATAAACTCCTAAATTGTCCTTTATTTGTTTTATTTTGTCTGTTTTTTATTTTAAAATATAAATTTGCTTCGAGTGAATTTTGTATGCCGCTTTTGGTGACAGTATTTAAAAGAATAAAAAAAAAAACTTATACCAAGTGAATGCATTGCTTTAGGTTTTAAGAAAGAGTCTTTTTGAAGTAATAAAAATCTTTATTTTAATTATTTGTTTTGCTGTTGCCGTTTTAGCGCGATGTTACTGACTAAGCTGATGCCTACCTAAAAATCAACAATGACATCGGAAAAAGCATGCGCACAGCAAAGGAGAACTGGATAGAAGATCAATGCCAGGAAATAGAGAACAGTCTGAACAAGAACAACAGCAAGAAGGCCAACCAGACTGTGAAGCGGCTGACAAGTGTTAAACAGCCCAAAGTCTCCACCATCCAAAGCAAGTCTGGAATATGCATTATAGAAGAACAATATGTTTTGGATAGATGGACAGATTACTGCTCTGACATTTACAACCACACACCAAACGGAGACCAATCAATTCTAGCATGTCCCCAGAGCAGAGAAGATCCTTCCACTTCTCCGAGAAGTTGAGTCAGCAGTGCAATCGCTGGAGAAGGGGAAGTCAGCGGGAGTGGAAAACACACCCGCGGAATTGCTTCAAGCAGGAGAAGAATCGATGATTAACGCCCTCACCATTATTTGCAACAAGAGAGCAGAGTGGGGAGTGGCCTATACCATTGACCCAGTGGCTTTTCATAACTCTTCTCAGAAAAGGTAACCTTCAGGAGTGTGAAAATTACCGCACCATCAGCCTCATCAACCATCCCAGCAAGGTCCTCCTGAAAATAATACTCAACAGGTTGAAACCCCAAGCTGAACAAATCATAGCTGAAGAACAAGCAGGATTCAGTGCAGGGCGAAGTACAATTGAACAGATTTTCAACATCAGAATAATAGGCGAGAAATACCTACAGCACCAACAACATCTATCATGTGTTTGTAGACTTCAAGAAAGCATTTGACCGAGTCTGGGATGCCGCTCTGTGGGCAACCATGAGAGTGTACAACATCAGCCCTAAAATTATTGAAGTCATCAAAAGCCTGTATGACAAGGCTACCAGTGCAGTCCTCCACAACAGCGCCCTCGGAAACTAGTTCAGAACAACAATCGGTGTGCGTTAAGGATGCCTACTCTCTCCAACATTCTTTAACATCTTCCTAGAGCGCATCGTGTCAGATGCCCTTGCAGATCACGAAGGCACAGTCAACATAGGGGGTAGAGTAATCTCCAAACTTCGTTTTGCGGATGACATTGATGAATTGGCTGGAGAGGAATAAGAACTTGAACAGCTGGTACACAGCCTTGACACCACCTCTAGAGCCTATGGAATGGAAATAAGTGCAGAGAAGACCAAAATGATGACCAACAACACCAATGGCATCAACATGGACATCAAAGTGTAAGGCCAATCCCTCAAATATTTAGGAGCCATTGTATCAGACAAGTGTGTGTATGTATGTGTGATAGAGAGAAATACAAATACAATTTATTCCATAATTTTATATTTTAGTAGGTGTTTACACTTTGTGCGTATTAATTGGACCTAATTTACCCCACGTTTAAGTTCAATTTACCCGCTAGGGTGTCTAAATTGGACTTTCACAACATTTTCTAAAATTCGTCTCAGACAAAATCATTGGCACTACAGCTTTCATTGTTTAAAGCCACATGGGTTTAATGTTCACCTTTTAAATGACTTTCATGTTTGTGACTTTTGTCTACTTTCCCCCAAAATATCGAAAAAATTCCTTAAGGAGCTCAATGTATCCACTCTTCCCTATATATTTCTTTTTTTGTTTGTTTATGTAATCGTTTGTATACAGCACCCCTCCAGCCCAAGAGTTGCTCAAGGCGCTGGCCGAAACAGGATCTAACTCAAGGCTCCCGAGGCGCCCACTTGCAACCTTGTGGCGCATAGTGTGACGCCCAGACTGAGCACAATCCTGAGCGAAAAGGGTATCGGAAGAAGGGACCGAGTGCGTGCTGGGTGTATGTCATAGGTTATACTGGTTAACTAAGCACTTTTACCCAATAAACACGCGTTCCGTCCACTAGTCAGACCAAAAAAGAAGAGTGAATTAGGGGAAGAATAAAAAAGCTCAGTATTGATTTCAGTCAAAACTGTTTCTCTAGTTCAGTTTGTTTTTAAAAGCTCTTTCTATAGAAACAAGTAAACAAATGAAAACAAATGAGAGGTTGTGTGTGTGTGTTTGTGTGGGTGTGTGTGTGTGTGTGTGTGTGTGCGTGTGCGTGTGCGCGCGTTGTGCCTATGTGTATGGGTGGGTGTTGTAAACTGATTTACAACATGCTCTTCTCCTTCTTCTTCTTCTTTTTCTTCTTCTTCTTCTTTTTCTTCTTCCTCAAAAAGACATCAAAATAAGGAATAAAACCAGATAATTGCCAGCATTCTGACTACGACACTGACATTCAGATAAACACAACGAGCATTGACAATGGAAGGAAGATTCACAATGGAAGGGAAACAACTCCAGCATCTAGAGGCTCCACGAAGTCAACCATGCTGACGACATGAAACAACACGATGGCTGACGTGGAGGGTAACACCGTTTGGAATGTAACACCCAGTTAAAAAAAAAAAAAAGGTAGGGTTGTTTCTGTCTCCCTGTCTCTCTTTATTTCTTCTTTCGGCCCTTCTTTGTGTGTTTTATTAACAGTTTCTACTTCTTTTTTTTTTTTAAAGGTGAGGGTGGGGGGGGGGGGGGGGGGGGGGAACCAAGAAAACTGAGTTTGGTGTCACTTTTTTTTCTGGGCTCCAAACTTTTACACTAAATAGTATGATAATTGATAATTAAAAAAATTATATATAATCCCCATTTTTGACGTGGGTACCTCGAAAGGTCATTAAGATCCCTGATAATTTCACCGGCATTACTTCCCCCGTTGGGGTGCCGGGGGTTTCAGTATAAATAGTATCCCCACTTTCTGGAAATTTAGTGCTTTAAATTCCCACTGTCGCTGTCTTTCTCATTTATTCTTTCTCATTCTTGCTCTGTTCTATCAATCTGCTATACTATCTTCTTCTTCGCTAGACCAGTCTCCTACCTTTTTTCTTGAAAACTCTCCCGGGACAAGACTCCTTATTTTTGTATGAGGTCTGTTGGATCAGCTTGGGAATATTGGACGCTTTCTGCCAGGTGGTCACTAGGGCTTCCTATGACGTTATTATTTAGCAATGTAGGCATTTTATATGTATGTGTTTTGTTGATAATTTATAATGATGTTTGTATTCTATTTTGTTTTTGTAAACGGGGGTTCGATCAATTAGAGTACAGCCTCAGCGTCCCCTGCGTGGGATGTCTTTATTGTAAAGTGACTGGCTGGTGGAGAGCTTTCAGTTTTACCACTAGGGTTGTTTCAGCAGATCTTTTATGCGGATCAGGGGTTGTCCGGTCCTGATTTGGCTCGGAAGAGTACGCTGGACCTAAAGCAATAATCATGTAATGTAATGTAATGTACCGGCATCGCTCGCAGAGGCATCTCCATTGCAGTTATTGAGCGTAACTTCAGAATACAGGCACGGCATTTTTTTTTTAAAATCAAGTCAAGAAATAAATATTTTATTCACACACACAAAAATACGGTGAAAAGTTGATAATATAAAAACAACCACATGCACACACCTACGCACACCAACATACACACATAGCAATCATGTAACAGGCGACTATAGTCGCCAGCGAGTAGTTCCCCTTTCCCCGAACGCAATGTGGCTTTTCTCGTCAAACTCCGCTGCGTGTATCTGTATTTCACCTGTGCCTCTTCTTTATAAGGAGATATTAAGCCACAAACATGTGGCCGGGTAGCTCAGTTGGTAAGAGCGTCTTGCTAGTAACCGAAAGGTCGCTGGTTCGAATCCCGGATTGGTCAACGTGTGATCATATTATTTTCCCCTTTACCAACAACTGGCCCGCTGGTGTCAGTATAAATCGGTCCAGTAGTCACCTATATGCGAAAGTGTCGTGTGACTATAATCTACAAACAACAACAACAACACAAACATATATAGCAGGCGCCATCTTTTGGGCGTTCGGGCACGACGTTTAGATTCACATTTCGCAAATATTATACACGCCCCAAAAGAAATATATATTATGTAGATACCAGCAAAATAGTCATTTCGTAGCGTGAATTAGACATTTTAAAACAAAAGGTTTGTTCGCAGATTTGATTTAGACTTTAGATTCACCTTAAAGGTGACTATCTACGAATCTGTTTGTGTCAGTCGTCAGTCCATGGAATAAGTTTGTGTCAGTCAGTCCATAGTCTTACAGATGCTGGCACACAACGGCCAGCGGTCTAAAATGTCATCTTGCCCTTCTGGCTTGTGTTACCTCATATGAGAACATTTCAGTAATTCCAACATATGAACATGACGAGCACGGCGTTGTTTGTTGCTCCTCATTTCTTTCTTTATTGCTTTCTTTCTTTCTGAACTGATTCAAATATTGTTTTAAACGATCTTTTTTTAATATTAAATTTTGGATTGTTTTATAAATGCTACTTTTGATTATTTTAAATGATTATGTGGAGATAGATTGTTCCTGGTCAACTATTTGGAATATGCTGGTCCTCGATGGCCAGCGTCTTGAGAGGTCGTTGAAGTTGGTAAGCCACCTACAACAAATATCAAAGCATAATTATTCGACAATAAAACATCAAACAAATATGACGTGCCAAAAATCACATCTGACAGCCTTGTTTCAAGCTAGAAACGTCAAATACATCCAATGTGCTTAACAATCCGCGTGACAAGCAATAGAACCTCCACATGGCCGGCGATTTGACATTAACCTACCAGACCGAGAAATTACACTTAGTACCGCAAACATTGATTGAAGAAGAAGAAGAAGAAGAAGAAGAAGAAGAAGAAGAAGAAGAAGAAGAAGAAGAAGAAGAAGAAGAAGAAGAAGAAGTAGAAATAGGCTCAACACAAACCTATAACACAAATGCAGTAGGTTATGACAAAAGAATAGTAGTGAGTCATTACAATGAAATCTGAAAAAACAGTACTCTTTATTCCGCATCAACAAAACCAGCTACGAAGAAAACTATATACTGAAGAAGAAGAAGAAGAAGAAGAAGAAGAAGAAGAAGAAGAAGAAGAAGAAGAAGAAGAAGAAGAAGAAGAAGAAGAAGAAGAAGAAGAAGAAGAAGAAGAAGAAGAAGAAGAAGAAGAAGAAGAAGAAGAAGAAAAGAAGAAGAAGAAGAAGAAGAAGAAGAAGAAGAAGAAGAAGAAGAAGAAGAAGAAGAAGAAGAAGAAGAAGAAGAAGAAGAAGAAGAAGAAGAAGAAAAGAAGAAGAAAAGAAGAAGAAGAAGAAGAAGAAGAAGAAGAAGAAGAAGAAGAAGAAGAAGAAGAAGAAGAAGAAGAAGAAGAAGAAGAAGAAGAAGAAGAAGAAGAAGAAGAAGAAGAAGAAGAAGAAGAAGAAGAAGAAGAAGAAGAAGAAGAAGAAGAAGAAGAAGAAGAAGAAGAAGAAGAAGAAGAAGAAGAAAAGAAGAAGAAGAAGAAGAAGAAGAAGAAGAAGAAGAAGAAGAAGAAGAAGAAGAAGAAGAAGAAGAAGAAGAAGAAGAAGAAGAAGAAGAAGAAGAAGAAGAAGAAGAAGAAGAAGAAGAAGAAGAAGAAGAAGAAGAAGAAAAAGAAGAAGAAGAAATCTAATTTCCTGGTCTCATTCGTCTTTTTTCACGACTGACTTTTCCCGCGCGACACTGCGCATGCGCAAACTGCCAAAAGGGAGAGAAATAGAGGCTATTTCCTCGTCTGGTCAGCCATCTTAACGCGTCTGGTGGTAGGACAGGGGAAATGAACTGTGCCCGTTTTATTTGTTTCAACACAAACAATAATCCAAAGGGCAAACTGACAACAACAGCGAACAATCAATTAAATTTCACAACTAAAACTTCATCTCCTACAATAAATTAGATGACACCTATGTGTCTGACTGAGGTCAATTCCAACTACATATTTGGACACATTCTTTCTGATACTGAACAGCGCTTATTTTTATTTTTTTTTTTGGGGGGAGGTGGGGGGTTGTTTTTGTTAAACTACAACATTGTGCCGGATGGCGCAGTGGTTGGAGCACTCGCTACTGTGTCGCAAGTTAAGCACCGTCCAGTGCGGTTAGCACTTGGATGGGTGACCGCAAAACGTGAAGCGACAAATAACAACGCCCTCAATTGACTCAACTGTGACTGAGTACCTACTCTCTTAAGGGTGGGGAAGGTAAAGCAGCGAGGGAGAGAGATGGGCATCACCCTCATTACGCTGGCCCAAGATAAGTGTGATCTCCAACATCACGCTCCCCTACGGCCACAAGGCTATGGGACTACCTTTACCTTTTTTTTTTACAACATTGTACAACTTATCCTTAAAAATCGGCAAAGCCGGTAATTGGATTTCGGTACATATTAAACTGCGTGAAAAAGATTTTTTGGTTGTGAATGTATATGGACCAAATGAAGATGATCCCGAATTTTGTAGACTTACACGAGCGTGTAAGGGAATTTGAAGAATACGAGTATGTAATTTGTGGTGGAGACTGGAACATAGTATTAGATTATGATTTAGAATGTTATAATTATAAGAAGAAAAATAACGCAAAAGCCCCGATGAAATAGAACTTGTGATGGAACATTTGGATTTAAATGACATTTGGAGAACTGCAAACCCTGATACTAAAAGGTACACTTGGCGTAGGAACACACCATTCCAACAGAGTAGGTAAGAGAACTTTCTTGTTTCTGATCTTGTTTCTTTCTATGTTCAATATGTGGATAGAAAATCTGGCTGTAGAACTGATCACTCGTTAGTTACAATGACGCTTCAGTTCAGCAAAGAGTGTAAACGAAATCTTTTTTTGGAAATTTAATTCATTTCTAATATCAGATAAAAAGTATTTATAAGAAAAAAAATGCAGAAATTAATAGTATTACTGCCGAATACGCTGCCTTGCCCTACAATAAAGATAACCTAGGTAATAAACCGTCTTCTGAAATTCACTTTACTGTCTCTGATAAACTTTTGTTAGTCGTCCTACTAATGAAAATACGTACTAAAACCATTACGTATGCTTCTTTGAATAAACTTGAGTATCAAGAAAAGGAAAATATACTGCAACAAAATATTGAGAACTTAAATAGAGAGAAACTGTTGAAGAAAAACACACTCTTGAAAATAACAGGCGATATTTGATAAAAATTGGGGATCATAGAATTCAATTCAATTCAACACATCTATATTACCACAGAAATGGAAATATTGTACAAGTCTCATCACATTATGTTATATAATGGCTCCACACATCAAGACAGTTATAATGAACAATAATAAGACACAGACTAATATAAGAGGTTCAGAAAGCATAGAATCCGTATGCACATCATCCGTACATAATTTAACTATGCATTGATTGAGCGAACGCCTCTTGCAGGTAAAAATATTACAGGTAAGAAGTAGGACTACAGAATAGGCACTATTATCTCAGTCATAAAAGCCTCGCGCAGTTACACCACACTCACGCCCTACATTTGCCCACTCATCACTGCAGCCGTGCACTCATCCACACAGAACACATCATAAGCAACTATAACAACGAGATAAAAAAAATACCAAACAGTCCTTGACAAATAAGGTAATACACTCACACTTACAAACACAATAATTATCAATGGACATGTGGGTAGTAGAGTAGAATGAAGAGCGTGTTGCTGCCTTCAAGAGCCCATTGGTTGGAGGACAGGGAAAAGGTTTCTAAATATTTTTGTGCGCTACAAAAAAGAAATTATGTTGATAAATATATGAATAAATTAAATTTAATCGATGAGTTTGTTACCTGTGATTCGGATGTTATTATTACTGAGGTTAAAACTTTTATAAGCAATTACACACTAAAAGAGACTTAGATAAATGTGAAATTACAGAATTGGTTAACAGTATTCCTTTTTAAAATTCTATAGAAATTCTATAGAATTCTGTAGACCCTCGATTGAGGGTGTGATAACACTCGAAGAAGCCAGTAAAGCTCTTAAAATATGATAAAGGGTAAGAGTCCTGGATCTGATGGGTTTTCTTCAGAATTTTTTAAGGTGTTTTGGAGACAGCTGGGTGTATTCGTGGTCAGGTCTTTGAATGAAGGTTTTAGGAAAGGGGAACTATCGAAAATACAGAAGGAAGGTGTTATTATATGCATCCCAAAAAAGTGATAAACCCAAAGATTGCATAAAGAATATGAGACATATTACTTTGCTTAATTTTATTTACAAGATAGGTTTTGCTTGTATAGCAAATGGGTTTAAAGCAGTTTTACCGAAATTAATTAATGAGGATCAGACTGGATTTGTAACAGGTAGATTCACTGACGATAACATTAGAGAGATTTATGATATAATTGACTATGTTACTGTCACGAACGCACCTGGCGTACTTCTTCGTTGTGATTTTGCTTCTGCCTTTGATTCTGTAGACTGGAATTTCTAAAGTAAAACTTTACAGGCTTTTGGATTTGGTGAAGGTATGTTGCGCTGTATTTAAACTTTGTATTGTGGTGCAAAATCATGCATCTCTGTTCTCAGGATCACGTGGCTGTAGGCAAGGAGACCCTGTATCACCGTATTTATTTATTTATTTTATGCGCAGAAATTCTTGGACAGATTAAAAGAGAGAATAATAATATTAAAGAAATTAAAATTAATTGAGTAAAGAAAGAAAGAAAGAGATTACTCTTATATAGCGCACTTATAAGCTCATAGAGCTTCTCAAAGCGCTGGCCACTACTATCCAGCAATCACAAAATAGTTTGCTGAAGTCAGGATTCGAACCCATGTCGCCCGAGACGCGCGTACACAAGTCAAGCACTCTGACGACTGAGCTATCCCTGCCGCCGAGTAGAACATAAACTATCTCAATATGCTGACGACACAGAGATTTTTTTTAGAAAGAGATATGCAGTAGTTTAATAAAACTGTTAGTACAATAAATAAATTTGAAAATTCTTTGGATTGTTTTTGAATGCTGGAAAAAACCAGTGCTATATGGTTAGGAAGCAGACGTAATTCTGCTATTAGATAAATGCAACTTCTAAACATCCGCTGGAACCCTGATAAGTTTAAGATCCTTGGTATTTGGTTCACAATTAATTTCCAAGAAATGGTAAGCAATTATTTTCATGCAAAATTCGCAGAAGTTAAGAATTTGTATAAAATATGGCTAAAGAGACAACATCAATTGGAAGAGTTGCAATCTTGAACTCCTTACTACCTTCCAAAGTAACTTATAGTTGGAGAGTTAGCTATTCATTGCTTATAGGGTCCAGCGGACTGCAAAGAGCCGAATCAGGACTATATCTATCTTTGGATACTGCTGCCCAATCCGCCTGACAATATTTTGAATTCCATTCAGCAACCTATCTTTGAGCTTGCGTGGGGAAGAAAACGGAATACAATAAGTAGGAAATTGTCCTCAAAGAGTGTAGCAGACGGGGATCTTGGAATTCCTGACATTGTTAAATATATAACAGCTTTAAAAATATCGTGGATTAAAAAAGTATCTATGACCAATTATAAATGGAAAACTATTATTTCTGGTATTAATCCATTAATTGTTAAATGCAAGTTGCTGGGTTTTTGTCTGCCGGTTCATATAAATAACCTTTAACAGTTTTGGAGAGACGAGTGAAAAGCCTATAGAGAATTTGTTTTTCATATAGTGCCTACTAAACCCGAAGAAGGGGGTTTCAGTATAAATAATATCTCCACTTTCTGGAAATTTAGTGCTTTAAATTCCCACTGTCGCTGTCTTTCTCATTTCTTCTCTCTCATTCCTGCTCTGTTCTATCAATCTGCTAAAATTATCCTTCTTCGCTAGACCAGTCATCTACCCTTTTTCTTGAAAACTCTTCCGGGACAAGACTCCTTTTTTGTGTGTGAGATCAGTTGGATCAGCTTGGGTATATTGGACGCTTTCTGCCAGGTGGTCACTAGGGCTTTCTATGATGTTATTATTTAGCAATGTAGACATTTTATATGTATGTTTTTTGATGATAATTTATAATGTTTGTATTCTATATTGTTTTTGTAAACGGGGAATCGAAAAATTAGAGTATAGCCTCAGCGTCCCATGCGTGGGATGTCTTTATTTTAAAGTGACTGGCTGGTGGAGAGCGTTCAGTTTTACCACTAGGGTTGTTTCGGCAGATCTTTTATGCGGATCGGGGGTTGTGCGGTCCTGATTTGGCTCGGAAGAGTCCGCTGGACCTAAAACAATAATCATGTAATGTAATGTAATGTCTGAACCTATTTTTTATTATAATAATAATAATAATGTTCGTCATTTGTAAAGCGCCTTAGCCTAAGGATTAAGGCGCTGGCCGATACAGGATCTAACTCAAACCGCCCGAGACGCCCACCCGCCGCCTTTGGGCGCATGGTCTGACGCCCGGACAACTGAGCACAATCCTGGGCAGCCAGGGATGGGGGAGAAGGACCAAGTGCATGCTGGGTGTGTTTGTGTTACCGGCACTCACCCGTCTGGGACATGAGCGTCAGGATCTTTAAAGTCCGTTATGATGGAATGCATGCGACACAGACTAGACCTCGGTTTATACTCTCATCCGAAGGAGTAGGAAAACAGGAGTAAAGTGTCTTTCCCAGGGACACAAAACAATGTATAATAAATTTATTAAATTTGGTAACAAACGTTTGTTCCAGAAATATTGATTTTTGAAAGATGTCACACAAATAACACCTGGTTCACGAGAATGATAGATTTTTGTCATGTAAAGAATTTTTGGCTAAATATAATGTTGATGGAAATTTTCTAACATTTGGTGGCGTTGTAAATGCGATTACAGAGTTGTTAAAACGTCACAATCTAGAGGTTAATAAAACCATGTCAATAACTGATACTGCACTATGCTCAACATTATTTTCTGTATCAAAAGGTGCTAGAAAATATTATAACATTTTGATGTGTGGTGATAAATTGTCTAATTGTTGCACAAAATGGGAAGAAAAGCTTCAGTGTAAGGTCGACTGGAAGAAATTATTATTAAATTATTATTAATTATTAAAATTATTATTAATTATTAAAGAAATAAAAGAGATAAAACTCAAATGGTTTCAAGTTAGATTAGTCCATTGTATTATTGCGACTAACATTGTTCTTTTTGTGAAGAACATAGTGAAGGTATACAACACTTGTTTTTTTTAATGTTAGCATGTGACACATGTGATAGGATAGGATAGGATAGGATAGGATGTGACACATTTTTGGAATTCTTTCAGAAATGTGCTGGTTGATTATAGTATCCTTAAAGAGAGATTCAGATTTTCTGAGGTGCTTGTTCTATTTGGTAACAACCCTAGTTATACAACCTCCTCAACCCTGCTATATGTAATACTTGTAGCAAAATTATTTATTGATAACTGTAAATACAACAATGTGTTATCTCAAATTTGTAAATGTAAACAATATCTAAAAACGAAAATATGAAGTCGAAAACTATAGTGCATTCTTAAAATTAGAAAGATATAAATTTAATAGTATGTGGAATATTTGAAAAGTCTTTTTTTAGGTGATGTGTGAACTGTTATTGTCCAAATTTTCTTCATATAAATGAGGAATGTGAACTGTTATTGTCCGAATGTCCTTCTGTAAATGAGGACAGTGGATTGTTTTGTAGCTTGTGTCCTCCTTAGAAGACAGAACCACTTAAATAGTATTCCTAGGTCAATATAGTAAGCTTATTTGTGAATTGTAAAACTTTGTATCACAGAAGTTTGATACGTGTGAGTAAGTGAGTGATATATATATTTTTTTTGTTGTTGTCATAATGTGTTTTTGTGTGTGAATAAAAGAAAATTTAAAAAAAAAACAAATAAAATAATACAAATTAATAAAATAAAAGAATTTGCAAAGTTTTTTACTGGCTTATGGCTACTGTTGGTGAGCCAAGGCTGCTGACTGAAAATTTAAAAGCGAAACCAGAACAGTCCTTGGAATGAAAGGAGAAAAGCAAAACAGAACCACCACAGTCAAATTAATCCGACAGCTACGTGTGTAAATGGTTCTAATAGTTAGATTTTGTGGTGTGTTTTTTTTTCTCCAAAAAGTAATTAATTGCATGCCAGAACTTTTATCAAGCCCGACCATACCAAATGGTAATAACTACTAGAATAGCAGCAGCATGAAGCTCTACGCAAGCTTCTCCTTGCGGCCTGCCTGCAGCGTGGACTTTGTTTTTGAGCACTATACCAGTTTTCCTACCAATCTTCCTCCTTTCTATTATTTCTTCTACCTTACTTCATTCATTCAGACGTCCTTGGTAGATTTATCAACTTGCGTGTGTGGCTGAAAGGGGCAGTAAGTAGAACGTATGAATCCGAATATTTTAGTATCTCAACAGAGAAATTCCACTAGCCAAGCATCAGTCTTTTGTGTTGTATTATAGTTTTGATTCCCTCCCTCCTCCATTCAGTTTTATTTGCATCCTTGCCACATCTCTCTACCTGTGTATTTGAAAGGGGCTAGTACTACGAAAAGGAAATAGAATGTAAGCCAAGCAACCGTCGTATGTGCTGTGGACACTGGGGTAAAATGGGGTATCGAGGTAAAGTGGGGAAGCATGACATTGTACACTTGAAGGGCCCTATCAAGGGCACGCTCTCATTGGTTCGACAGATCACATGACAAGACGCAGTTTCCCGTTATATGTTGCTTTCGTGCGCTTTCTCGCAGTAGGGGCCGGGTAGCTCAGTTGGTAAGAGCGTCTTGCTAGTAACCGAAAGGTCGCTGGTTCGAATCCCGGATTGGTCAATGTGTGATCATATTATTTTCCCTTTACCAACAACTGGCCCGCTGGTGTCAGTATAAATCGGTCCATTAGTCACCTATATGCGAAAGTGTCGTGTGACTATAATCTACATACAAACAATCTCTCGCTGCCGAGTAAGTGGTAAGACATTATTTTTGAATTCTTAGATCTATTTTTCAAATTACACCTTTAGCGTGAAATCTCCGGAGCATGAATGGTTGAAATATTGTTTTGGGCCTCTATTTCTAAGTCGTCTTATTATTTACAAACTGTCATGTTGCATTCAGTTCTCTTGTGACTTATTACGTAGCAAGAACGTGTGTTTCATTTGCACTAATTTTGGGGTAAAATGGAGTGTGGGACAAAACGGGGTGCTCTGAATGCCAGCAATGGGCACACTATTCCTGTGCCGGGCTTGACGAGGATACGGAACTCTCTGTCTTTAAGTGCGAACTGTGTGATGATGATTGACACATCTCTGTTCACTTGTAAAACGCACAGTTATACTTGAAACAAACAGGAACAATCAAAAAGCAACACGTAGTAATTTTCCATTTTATTTTTTTTTAGCAACAAAGGTCTTTTTCTATCAGCTTGATTTCATTTTTATGCTTCCCCATTTCGCCCCAGTGTGGTACCCCATTTTGCCCAAGGTATGGGGCAGAATGGGGTGCAATGGGTTATGTATTTTGAAGTTCAATAAATCATTGAAATGACTTGCTACAATCTTTTTGCTTTGCTATAATGTTGTGAGATAACCAAGGTTTGTATTCATGTAAACCAATTATTCTGCGTCTTGATGTGCGTCATTCTGTTTATGTTTTTGTGTTAAGTACCCCATTTTACCTTGGTGTCCACTACTAGTTTTGATTCCATTCCTCTCTCTTTCCTTCCTTCCTTCTTTCGTTCCATCCTTCCTTCCTTCATTCTTCTTAGCTTCCTTGCCACATCTCTCTGCCTACGTGTCTGAGAGGGGCTAGTAAGCTTACTACACCACGGTAAGTAAACAGTGTGTATAAGCCAAGCATCATTCGAGGGCTAAAAGGGTTTGGATGGGTAGGGTGTTATGATCTAATTTGGCCGCCGTCTGTTAATTGAATGAAGGGCTGTCTAATATTTTCCAAGAGGATGACACCTCTCAGGAGACATCCACGGGAGCAAGGGGAAAGGCGAAGACTATAAATTTGGCTGGTCAGATGCAGACATCTCCAGCAAAGACTTGTACACAGTATAGTATAGTATAGTATAGTATAGTATAGTATAGTATAGTATAGTATAGTATAGTATAGTATAGTATAGTATAGTATAGTATAGTATAGTAGCAGGCTTGTGTAGAAGTAGTGAGGCTAGCAAAGAGACCCAGACATGTTTTGTCCCCTCTCATGTTTTATTATGGCGAATTGCATTCTGTTGAATCAGCGATCATTCTCAAACTGAATGTGAGAGATCTCTGGCAACAATAGTCCTGATATAATGATCCAGAAGTATGCCTGAGCTAGTCTCTGATTACTCCGTAATCCTTTCCCTCATCTACGTTGTAGGGAGGTGCAAGCCGATCAGAAGAATTTTCAAAAGACCAAAGAAGTCGTTTTAGCGTAGTAAGAACATGTAGGGTAATACAGTCACCAATTAAAATATTGTTTCTTTATTTATCATATTGATTGATGTCAGTGATGCACTGGGCAAACGCAAGAACCATGGCTGGTGGTAGTGGTAGTAAGTTTGATAGAAGAAGTGTGACACTTAATAGGGTACTGGTACTAGTCATAGATGTCCTGGACTGTGGATAAGTAGCAGAAGTAACAAACCTAAACAGGTTTGCCTGAACTTTTCTAGTTATTTCTGGAACAGGCAACAAGGATATGAGAATCATCGAGATGTTGAAGATGAGGACCCAGTTGAGCAAAAATGAGAAAACGAAGCAGAACTTATTTGTGTTGGTTTGGCCTTTTTGTCCAACCTTGATCAAATAATAGCAGTTTATAATCTCAGGAACGTTATTCTTTTACAGCCTTGCTTTAATTAGTTACTTTATTACAAACACAGCGAGTTGCAAGTCAGTCTACACGAAAAGCACTATCTACGACGAAATTTCCATCCTGCAATTTTTGTGATACTGCTATTACTACTACTACTACTACTACTACTACTACTACTACTACTACTACTACTACTACTACTACTACTACTATTATTATTATTATTATTATTATTATTATTATTATTATTATAACAAAATGCTATATCACGCGCTTTTTCCAAAAAACGAATTCAAAGGGCGGCGATCTGAAGAGATAGCTTTTATAGAAGGCGGAATAAAAATCAATTTAAAAAAAAAAAAAAGATCCACTGCATCCAATACCATTACTGAAGTGATAAGGATGGGACGTCTACCATATGAACAGTTTTAATCCTAGCAGACGTACATCCATGGCAAGGGAAGGCTCTCTCTCAAGGGAAATCGACAGCGGTGTATAGCAAGGGATAAAATATGAGCTAAATGTGTGTAGGCCATAGTGTTCTCAATCCAGAAATTCTTTAGCTGTGAATAGGCCAGTTTCCTCTATAAAAGACCCTGAATTCTAGCGGGAGGTATAACCTTATGAAGAGTTTTGATTGACAACGGTGTAGCTAGATATAAGAAGAAACAGGAGCCCAATGTGTGTGGGCCATAGAGTTCTCAATCCATCATTATTTAGCTGTGAATAGGTCAGTTTCCTCTATGAATGACCCTGAATTTGAGCGTTACGACACAGTCCACTCGCCGAAGTCTACTGTATATAAGAGAACGTAAGCTGCGGTTAGTTGAACAACCAATAATAGTAAGTCTCCTCTCTGAAAATCCTTATCGGGAAGAGAGGGGACTATAAACTGATTAACACATTAACACACACGGTTAGTTGAACAGCAGTTCTGGCTCACGATCAGACAGTCACGTCATCAGGCTGAAATATCGGGCATATCTCTTGTCGACCTGCGCGATCATGCCGACCAGCAAATTCCATTGCGGCGGTCATCTAGACTTAGCCCACACCTGCTCCTAAGAGACGTTCAAACCCCAGCTGCTATTGCCCTTGATGGTGAGTGGCTCGATGGTACTGGACTTCATGCGGAAGTCAATCACCATTTCATCCTCTTAGCAACGTTGAGCTCCAGGTAGTTTCTGTCGCACCACTCCACCAACCCGTCCACACCCAACCTGTATGCCGTCTCGTCGGTGTTCACCAATCCTGAAACAGATGTGTGGTCGGCAAACTTGACCTGGATGTTGTTGAGGTCTGTCGAGTGACAGTCGGCGGTGTGCGTGGTACACTCGATCAATCTTTCGTGTATACCAAGTCATAAAGGGGGGAGGGCGTATATAAAAAATATGGCGGCGTATGTAAACAAATATGGCGTCAGAGAACAAAACCGGTCAGAAGACTCAATGCATAAGTATCATAGCAAGTCAAGACAGTCAATTATTTGGTCATAGAGCCAACGTAGAATTCACTGCAACAGTCTTATATAACTTTCTGCCAGCTTTCAAGCCACATATTAATCTAAAAACACGTAAAACTCTCAATTAAACACAAAGATCAGAATGGACACTACTGGTCGCACGCGAGTTGCGCCCCCTGGTTTAAGTGTCGGTCAGACTGAGGCGGACAGGGGCTTTTGGTTGACGGACCCAGATATACATGCAGGCTTTTTTTTTTAATAAATAAATAAGTTGGGTAAAATGTTAGCTCTTGTTAGGTGCAGGATACCCCTTTTTACTTTTAGCGTGTGTCTGTTATTATGTTGTTGTTTTTTTTAAAGAAGTCTTTATTACTGTTTTAATTTAATGTTTAAAAAAATAATACAATTACTTAATATTGTCTTTCAGGTTGCGCGATATGCGTTTTGAGTTCAGTTTTATTGGGGAATCGCGCAATATTAAAGCTTTTTATTATTATGGTACTATTATAATTATGTTATTTTTAAATCTAGGGGTCTAAGATGTAGATCGTAGATATATTCGTGTACCCACAGCTGTAGTCAGTAGGCCGAGTTTTCACTCACGTAGCTATACCTACAGCACTTATGGCTAATTAGGGTCAGGATGGAAAGGCTACTAACTATGATTACGGATCGCGGACGTGAGCGCCTCAGTTTAATTGCCGAATTCGCCAGCTGCAAGCTCTGAAAGAATGGATCTCTCTCGCATGAGCAGCTGCTATTCTCCAGTCTTGAAAACTAAACATAGATTGTCGGTCAACAGTGCAGTTAAAATAACGTAATACAATTTTAAATGCACTGTTGTTTTGTTCGAGAATGAGGATTGCTGAGTACAGAGAATGATGGAGTACGCTGGTTAAACGATCATCTGTGGTGCCCCAACGACTTTCGAGTTACGGTATAGGATATGATATTTTAAGATAGGATTTGATACGTTATTTTGTTTGTATGTTTATAAAATAAGAGATTAATCAACAATCAACACAAAGAGGAAAATTCCAACAGTTCTGTGTACTGTCTTTTATGTCCTCCCTGTTGTGACAATCTGTGTGTGTGTGTGAGTGTTTGTGTGTGTGTGTGTGCGTGTGTGTGGGGGGGGGAGTGTCTGTAACATATGAGTATGTATGTTGATTACAGATCGCCGCGCTTTGAGACTGATTTAGGAATAAGGCCCTTATAGCATCCATTTATTATTATTAGTAGTAGCAGCAGCAGCAGCAGCAGTAGTAGTAGTAGTAGTAGTAGTAGTAGTAGTAGTAGTAGTAGTAGTAGTAGTAGTAGTAGTAGTAAGGATCCTTGTAAGGATGCGGTTCATGTGCAGATACAGCTGCTGAACTTTATAATTTAGTTTAAGTTCAAATGTGCAACACATTGCTCAGTGAGGGCTTTCATTTGCAACTGAATTAGTGCAACATCTTTTATTTTATTTCAGTTCCAACTTTCTTCGAACATTTATTTGTCAAATTAAAATAAATGTTATTTCATTTGCTTGAACTCAATTTAGTCGTGAAGCGACAAATAACAACGCCCCCAGTTGACTCAACTGTGACTGAGTACCTACTCTCTGAAGGGTGGGATAGGTAAAGCAGCGAGGGTGAGAGATGAGCATCACCCTCATTACGCTGGCCCAAAATAAGTGTGATCTCCAACATCATGCTTCCCTACGGCCACAAGGCTATGGGACCATATTTACCTTTACCCTACCAATTTAGTCAAGTTTAATGTAAATGCAGAATTAATAATAATTAATTGTATACAAACACTTTTTTTCCGATGAGGACCCAGTTGAGCAAAATCCGAATCGAATTTGTCAAGGTCTGAAGTTCTGGTGACGTGTTGATGCCATTGGTGTTATTGGTCACCATTTCGGTCTTCTCTGCACTTTTTTCCATTCCATAGCCTCTGGAGGTGGTCTCAAGCCTCTGTACCAGGTGTTCAAGTTCTTGTTCCTCTCCAGCTAATCCATCAATGTCATCTGCAAAATGGAGGTTGGAGATTGCTCTATCTCCTATGCTGATTGTGCCTTCATGAACTGCAAGGGCATCCGGCATGATGCTCTCTAGGAAAATGAGGAAGAGTGTTGGAGAACGTAGGCATCATAACGCGCGCCGATTGTTGTTCTAAACCAGTTCCCGGTGGCGCTGTTGTGGAGGATTGCACTAGCAGCCTTGTCATATAGGCTTTTGATGAGTTCAATAATGTTGGGGATAATGTACACTCTCATGGTTGTCCACAGAGCTGCATGCCAGACTCGGGCAAACGCTTTCTTCATGTCTACAAACACGTGATATAGATGTTGTTGTTGCTGTAGGTATTTCTCGCAGATTATTCTGAGGTTGAAAATCTGTCAGTGGTACTTCGCCCTGACCTGAATCCTGCTTGCTCTTCAGCTATGATTTGTTCAGCTTGGGGTTTCAGCCTATTGAGTATTATTTTCCATAGGACTTTACTTGGGTGGCTGATGAAGGCTGATGGTGCGGTAGTTTGGACGCTCCTGAATGTTACCCTTTTTGGGAAGAGTGATTGATGTCAAGCGACTGGGTCCATGGTGTCCACTCTGCCAGATCTTGTTACATATAATAGTGATGGCGTCAATCATCGCTTCTCCTTCTGCCTGAAGCAATTCTGCGGGTATGTTGGCCACTTCCGCTGACTTTCCATTCTTCAAAGATCGAACTACTGCCTCAACCTCTGCTCGGAAGAAGTGGTCAATAACTGGAACTGAAAATGTTCGCGAAAGATCTTTCATATCCTGATAATCTCTCTCTCTTTCTCTCCTCCCTCTCCCGCCCCGCCTCCCCCCCCCCCACCTAGATTTAACTGAATTTAATCTTATTTTAAGAAACAATCCATACAGTAATATAAATAAACAAAATCTTATGTAAAAGCACTTTAAAACACTAAGGGTCAAATGTTGAAGGAAAAAAAGATTTATGTTTAGTCTAATGCTTTCGCTGAACGGAATAAGTACTACATGGAACAACATGACCAACCAACATCAAATAAAACATTTTTGTAAAACAACTTAAACGTAAAACGAACAGTTTTTTTATAACAATTTTTTTCGGTCTGGTTATTGATTTTGGGGTTTATTTAACCTTACCCATAGTGGATGTTTTTCCTTACTCTCTATTTTCGTCCTTGATTTGCTCACCATTAAGTTAAGGTCGAGAAATAGATACACAGTCACACACATAGGCACGCACACACAAATTCATACATACATACTCTCTCTCTCTCTCACACACACACACACACACACACACATAAACACACACTCACAACCTTAGACACACTACACACACGAAGAAAAAGATCAAACAGAAATAAACACCACCAACCCCACCACCACCATCGACCCCACCAACAACAACAACACCAACCACAACTCATATAATGAATGCGACTTTCAGACGAAGTAATTGCCCATGCCTACTTTTGTTTACAAACCAACCATTCAAAGGTCCGTAATTCTATTTGAAATTACACTATAAAGGGCAAATGTTATAAATAGAGAAAATAGCGGAGTAAAATTTACCACCACCATACATGAAAATAACCATTTAAATGTACGTGAGCAAAAGACGCAAAACCGAATTTCAGTTAATTTTCCAGTACAGTTAAATAAAGAAACATTCACAGTGGCTGTGATTTACTTACATCAAACAGCTTGATGAGAAATAATTGCGCAATTAAAATCAAAGGGCACAAATAATGTGCAGTTACTATACGTGAAATAATGGGCTCAAAAAACGTGACAAACGTTCCACGAAAGTGCGTTAAAGGCGCACTCAAATGAAACTAAACAGCCTGACCTTTTATCGGCGTACGATGATGATGATGATGATGGTGGTGATGATGGCGGTGATGATGATGATGATGATGATGATGATGATGATGATGATGATGATGATGATGATGATGATGACGATGATGATGATGACGATGGTAATGATGATGATTGTCACGTGGGGTTTATGGGCTCTGCACAATGGAATTATGGACCCTCACGTTTATTCGGTGGGAACTGCTAGTAAGTCACCCTATGAATTACTTTAATAAATTTATTTGTTTAGCTCGTTCTGTGTTAAGGTTGGGGTACAGAAATAGATAGAAAAAAGGTAAAAGAATACTGTCACACTAGCTTTCACACGGCTATGAATCATATGTAGTCCAGCCTTTTGATAACAGTTAAAATCACACATTTATTTCTTCTACTCTATACAAGGTTCTCTAAGTACTAATCTAACTTAAAAAGTCTCTTTCAATGCTAATAGTTCGATCGCTGATAGTCTATGCAGCTGTTCTATCTTCATCGGGCACTCGCTAGTATATCTCATGTAGATTTGGACTACTGTGGTCCGTTTTAGAGTTTCTGAATAGTTGGACTACTGTGGTCCTGTTCTGATCAGTTTAAGTGCACTTGGGATAACACACTTAACTGGCGGGTGGTGCGGTCGAAGTCCTTCTGTGAGGTAGCTTCTGGTCCACCTGTGTCGTTGTGTAGTTGGGTTCCCTGGCCACGCTGTGGGGTCTGACAGGGAGTTTTACCGGGTCGCTCGTTCCGACTTGTGCGGTAGAGGTTCCTCAACCAACTTGTTTCTGTGGAGTGGGGTTCACAGGATAGCTCGGGATAGCTCGGGATAGCTCGCCTGCCCGTCTGTAATATAAGAGACGAAATTCTGCACAACCCTGAATAATCGGTTTGTGCAGAGCGTCTCACTGAAAGCCAAGTAGCCCTCAGTGATAGCTCCACATCTCTATACATAAGCGACGAACATTCTGCTACTTCCGGGTTCCACTGGAATCTCACTCTAAATTCCTATACATACATAAATATCAAACGTGGCTAACTATACACATACAGAATTAATAATATTATAAACATTCAGTGGTACAGCCACTGGTCTGCAAACATACATATAAGTTAAACAACAGTGGTTCCGTATGGTATGCAACATGGCGGCGTAACCGGTCGTGTTTCGCCTCGTGGTAGGCTCTTCCACATGGTCACGCAAATTCGGATTAACAATTCACATTTATGCATAGCAAATTCTTCAAACATAATTTCAACAATACTACACATATATCACGATGAAACAGAAGGGTGTTCATTTACCTGTTTGACAAGTTCAGGCCCGTGTGACTTGATAGAATTCTACGATTCCTAAGTCCTGCTTCCTGGTCTAAGTGTAGAGAGATTTCTCTGCCAGCTTTCTAGCTGTTAACACTTCGGTGTATTACTCCCAACTGACCAAAAATGTGTTAGGCTCGGACCCAGTCAAACTGGCTCGAACCGCTTTGCGTAAGCTCTCATTGGGTAAAATGTTCATATTCAAAACTCAAGTGCTGACGTCACTGCGCTGTGTGTGTGGCTCAGGCTCGCAGTGTGCTGTAATTTAATTGCTACTGTGTACTGTACTAACTCTCTACTGTTACAAAGGCTACACAATGCTAAATAGTCGATAGGCAGAGTTTAAACTAGCCAATTCGTGACAGGCTCCCTCAACTGAAAAAAGGCGATGACTACTGGATTCGACCTTTTTCTACTACAGAGCCTAGTTTAACACTGCACTATCCTAGGGTCCTATTTACAAACTAAGTAAGTTGCTCTACCTGAGCTGCAATGCTGTGCCAGGTAGCTATGGACACTAGTGACAGGGTATTACTGGGCGGGGACGAATTCTGGTGCTGTGGCCCTTAGTTGTGTTGGGTGGGCGACAGCTGCTGTGTCCTCCACGAGATGGCGACTGAGGTAGTCGGCTCCGTGGTTTTCTTTGCCGGGGATGTACTCGATTTGGAATGAGTACGCCTGAAGGGTGAGTGCCCATCGCATCAGGCGAGAGTTCAAAGACTTGGAGGCTGCCAGGAACGATAGTGGTTGGTGGTCCACCTGAACTGTGAAATGGGTCCCATACAGGTAGAGTTGAAACTTCTGTATGGCCCAGACTAGTCCAAGGCATTCTTTCTCCGACGTGGCGTAGTGGGTCTCGGCGGGTCTCAATTTTCTGCTGGCGTAGGCGACAGGGAATAGCGTCTCTGCATTCTTGGGGTCGCGCTGTAGCAGTACTGCTCCGAGTCCTAAGTCGCTTGCGTCGGTGCGAAGAACGAATGGCTGAGTCAAATCGGGTAGGTGGAGTACTGGCGCCGATGTCATTCTGTCCTTGAGTGTTTGGAATGCTGTCTCGCATTCCGCTGTCCATACGACTTTGTCCGGGGCGATTTTCCGGGTTCCATTTGTCAGAGGTACGGCGATGCTGTTGTAGTTGGGGATGAACTTCTGGTAGAAGCCGCAGAGTCCTAGAAATGACTGCACTTCCTTCTTTGTCTTGGGCCTAGGAGCGTCGAGTAGGCGTTTCACTGTCTTTTCTACCGGTCGCAGGCTTCCTTGACTGATGGTGTGTCCCAGAAATTCTAGTTCTGTGAATCCAATCTGACATTTGGTGGGTCTTGCCGTCAATCCCGTGTCTCTGAGGCGGGCGAGTAGTTGTTGTAGGAGCGTGACATGTTCCTCCCACTTGGGTGTTGCGATGAGGATGTCGTCCATAAACGAATGTAGGTGCTCGCTGCTCAGGGGTGCCAGGAGTTTTCGCATCATGGCGCTGAAGATGCTGGGTGCGTTGTGGAGTCCGAATGGAAGTACATTGAACTCGAAGTGTCCTTCCATAGTGCTAAACGCTAGGTACTTTCGGACTTGCGGTTGCACTGGTATCTGGTAGTATCCTTTGCTGAGGTCGATGCGTGAGAAGTACTTCGCTCGCTGTAGCTTGGCAAATAGGTCTGTCTGGTCCGGGAGTGGCTCTGGCTGGAACTGCGTTACCGCATTCAGGAGTCTGAAGTCGATGCACAGTCGATGCTCTCCGTTGGGTTTTCGCAACAATACCGTGCCTGCGCTGTAGGGTGAAGTAGACTCTGAGATGATTCCGGCTGCCAGTAAGGTGTCTATCTCTTCCTTGATGGCTCGCTGCTGCGACAGTGGCATCGGGTAGAGCTTCTGGCGGACGGGTGTTGGGTCGGTCACCGTTAGGGTTACTTCGACGAGGTCTGTCCTCCCTGGTCGGTCTGTGAGCACAGTCTGATGTTGTCGAATGACCTGTAGTATTTGCTGTCGCTGTTTAGCGGCTAGGTCTCCGTTGAGTATCACGTCTTTGTAGGTTTCTTTGGAGTGCAGGGGATACTCTACTGCATTGGTCTCCATGCTTTCTCCTTCTTCCGCGATGGCGATGGCTAACAAGTTGTGAGTGCTGGGGGTCGCTGGTCGGTCCGTGTATTTCTTGAGGAGATTGATGTGGTGGTATCGGGCTCTCCCGTTCACCTCTACTTGGTAGACTGTCTTGGATTTCTTGGCAGTCACCCGGTACGGTCCTCTCCAAGCGATGTCCAGCTTGTTGGTTCCACTTGGAAGTAAGAGTAGCACTTGATCGCCGACTTGCAGTTCTCTGTCCTTCGCGTGGCGGTTGTAGTACTTCGCCTGACGGGCTCTTGCCTTCTTCAGTGCTTCACCAGCTTTCTTCCACGTTGCTTTGAGGGTTTCCTGCAGGTCTGCGACGTACTTGGTGGCACCTCTGGGTGTGTCGTCTATCTTGGCTTCCGTCCAACTTCTGCGTAGGGCTTCTAGCGGTCCTGCTAGAGGTCTGCCGAATAGCAATGTTGACGGGGTGTAGCCTGTGGCTGCATGGGGCGTTTCTCGGTATGCGAACAGTGCCGCATTCACGTAGGTGTCCCACGCTTCTGGATTGTCGTCGGCGACTTTCCTGAGTATGGTGAGAAGGGTTCCATTCAGTCTTTCTACTTGTCCGTTGCTGGCGGGGTGGTATGGTGGTGTGCGAATGTGATGGACTTGTATCAACTCGAACACGTCTTGCATCAGGCGGCCGGTGAACTGAGATCCGTTGTCCGTTCTAATGCTGTCCGGGAATCCGACTCTGGTAAAGATGGCGATGAGTGCATCTGCAATCTTCTTGGTGTCGATCGCTGGCAACGGGACTGCTTCGCACCACATCGTACATGCGTCGACGAGTGTGAGTAGAAATCTGTTCCGCTTCTTGGTCATGGGCAGTGGTCCTACTATGTCTACTGAGACTTGCTGGAATGGCACGCCGACTACTACTGATGGTCCTAAGGTAACTGGTACGGTGTGATGTCGCGGGGAATATCGTTGACATTGGTGGCAAGATTTCACGTAGCGCTTGACATCCTCCGTGATTCCTGGCCAATAGTAGTGTGCGCTGATTCTCTGCACTGTGGCTCCAATTCCCATGTGTCCGCTGAGTGGCATGCTGTGGCCTAATTCTAGTACTTGGGCTCGAAGGGTGGCTGGTAGTACTAGTTGGGTGTGATCTCCATCTCCTTGTCGATGTAGAACTCCCTGTTCCATGTAGAAGTCTCCCTTGTGCGGGGGTGTGTGCGCCTTGGGTAGCTTCTGGAAGCACTTCGCTATCGAGGTGTCTTCTTTCTGTGCTGTTTTGATCTCTTCGAGTCCTGGATTCGGAGCGAACTCGGGCTGGGGTGGTTGGGTTTTAGCTTGGGCCCTGGTTTGCACTGCAGCTATCTCTACAGTTTTTGGGGGCGTGCCTAAGAACACATACCTACAACCTAGCACTAGATCATACAGGGGTTTCTGTAAAACAGCTGCTTGGATTCGTCCTGTGACGTACCTACTCTCTACTTCGATCCAAGCTATTGGGCAAGTAGTCGTCGGTTTCGTCAAGTCTGCTCCTTGTAAGTCGACTGTCTTGTCTGTCAAGTCCGCGCGCGATACAAGAGACTCGCTGACTATCGCGTCGTATGATAGACCTGTGTCATACAGACAGTTCGCTTCTTTTCCGTTGACCTTGACCGTGTCTGTCACCGATGGGTGATCTCCGATCGTGTGTGGCTTATTACCGCTACTTTGAGTTAGAACTCTGTGCGCTGGCCGGCTTTCGCGCTCTTCCCTACGTTGTGCGGCCAACTTGAAACATTCTGCGGTGGAGTGATTGTTTCTGTTGCAGAACGAACAATACCGTCTCTGTTCTGCGGGACCTCTTTTCCCGAATTCCGTGTTGGGTCCTTTATTTTGCCCAGGTCTGGGGTTATTCGGCTTATTCGCGGTGCGCTCTTCTCGGTTAGGGCTTCGTTTCTGTGCCTCTTTCCCGTTAGGCTTTAGGTCTCGCCTGAAGCTCTTGGCTTCTCCGTGTGCGGCCACGTACCTATCTGCGACCTTGACCAGATCTTCTAGTCTTTCCGCGCCCTGCTCTACTGAGAAGGTTCTCAGCTCGGGGGTCATGGTTTCCCGTAGCTGTTCCCATACTAACAGTTCTGTCAGTCCATCATACGTCTTAGCCGTGGCTGACTGGCTAATCCACTTATCCAGCGTTGTGGACAACCGATCCGCGAACTGCGCATAGCTCTCTCCTTTCACTCTCCGATTGGTGCGGAACTTTTGCCGGTAGCATTCTCCTGTCAGTTCGAATCCCGTTAGGAGTGCCTCTTTTACTTTGTGATAGTCAGTCACTCTGTCAGTCGGTAGCTTACTGTAGATGTCATAAGCCTTTCCTCTAAGTCCTTGACTAAGCTTGAAAGACCAATGAGTGGGATCTAGTTTATACTCTGTTGCTAGGCGCTCAAACCTAGTCAGATAGAGATCTAGACCTTCTTCTCTCTCATTGAATGTTCCCAGTGGAAATGACATTCCTTGTACAGGGTTGGATGCTACCTCTAGCTGATCTGAGTGGGAAGGGGTTGAGGAAGAACTTGAAGCTCCTGATCCCAATCTTCTTAGCTCTAACTCATGCTGTCTTTCTTTTTCCTTTTCTTCCCTCTCTTTTTCTTTCTCTGCCCTCTCTTTTTCTTTTTCTGCCCTCTCTTTTTCTTTTTCTGCCCTCTCATACTCCCATCTCCTAACTTCTGCTTCTCTCTCTGCTGCTAATGCTGCCTTCTTCTGTTCTCCTTCTAATTCTAGTTTCTTCTGCTCTGCTTCTAATTTCTTTTGCTCTGCTTCTAATTCTGCTTTTCTCTGATCTGCTTCGAGTTTCTTCTGTTCTGCTTCTAATGCTAGTTTCTTCTGCTCTGCTTCTAAGGCTAGTTTCTTCGCCTCCCTTTCTGCTGCTCTCTCTGCCTTAGCCTCCTGTTTCTCTACCTCTGCATTTATATACGCAATTAGGTCCGCCCCTGCTAAGTGTAAAGCTTCTCCCAATTCCTTGAAACGCAATCTCAAGGCCACTGGGTCCGACATTGCCAAACGTGTCTATGAACACCCTCTGAATCACGTGGAATACCAAAACACTAGCAATATTGCAAGTCAATAAAAACAATGCAAAGACAATCAAATTCGTAATCAATAATAGAATAAAACAAGAGTCAAATGGCATACAACAGTTACTTAAGCAAAACCTGCAAAAGAACAATGCAACATACAGACACAAAAATAATTGAAGCAAAAAAGTTTTTAACTAAAGAATAGTGCACCCAAACTGAGTCAATGTTACCACTATTCTAAGTTATTCTACTACTCCTACTGTTATCTAATTTTATTGTACTTAGATCCGTTTATACCCAATTCCTATTATACACAGATCCTGGCTAGGCTCGCCAATTAAAGTGTCACGTGGGGTTTATGGGCTCTGCACAATGGAATTATGGACCCTCACGTTTATTCGGTGGGAACTGCTAGTAAGTCACCCTATGAATTACTTTAATAAATTTATTTGTTTAGCTCGTTCTGTGTTAAGGTTGGGGTACAGAAATAGATAGAAAAAAGGTAAAAGAATACTGTCACACTAGCTTTCACACGGCTATGAATCATATGTAGTCCAGCCTTTTGATAACAGTTAAAATCACACATTTATTTCTTCTACTCTATACAAGGTTCTCTAAGTACTAATCTAACTTAAAAAGTCTCTTTCAATGCTAATAGTTCGATCGCTGATAGTCTATGCAGCTGTTCTATCTTCATCGGGCACTCGCTAGTATATCTCATGTAGATTTGGACTACTGTGGTCCGTTTTAGAGTTTCTGAATAGTTGGACTACTGTGGTCCTGTTCTGATCAGTTTAAGTGCACTTGGGATAACACACTTAACTGGCGGGTGGTGCGGTCGAAGTCCTTCTGTGAGGTAGCTTCTGGTCCACCTGTGTCGTTGTGTAGTTGGGTTCCCTGGCCACGCTGTGGGGTCTGACAGGGAGTTTTACCGGGTCGCTCGTTCCGACTTGTGCGGTAGAGGTTCCTCAACCAACTTGTTTCTGTGGAGTGGGGTTCACAGGATAGCTCGGGATAGCTCGGGATAGCTCGCCTGCCCGTCTGTAATATAAGAGACGAAATTCTGCACAACCCTGAATAATCGGTTTGTGCAGAGCGTCTCACTGAAAGCCAAGTAGCCCTCAGTGATAGCTCCACATCTCTATACATAAGCGACGAACATTCTGCTACTTCCGGGTTCCACTGGAATCTCACTCTAAATTCCTATACATACATAAATATCAAACGTGGCTAACTATACACATACAGAATTAATAATATTATAAACATTCAGTGGTACAGCCACTGGTCTGCAAACATACATATAAGTTAAACAACAGTGGTTCCGTATGGTATGCAACATGGCGGCGTAACCGGTCGTGTTTCGCCTCGTGGTAGGCTCTTCCACATGGTCACGCAAATTCGGATTAACAATTCACATTTATGCATAGCAAATTCTTCAAACATAATTTCAACAATACTACACATATATCACGATGAAACAGAAGGGTGTTCATTTACCTGTTTGACAAGTTCAGGCCCGTGTGACTTGATAGAATTCTACGATTCCTAAGTCCTGCTTCCTGGTCTAAGTGTAGAGAGATTTCTCTGCCAGCTTTCTAGCTGTTAACACTTCGGTGTATTACTCCCAACTGACCAAAAATGTGTTAGGCTCGGACCCAGTCAAACTGGCTCGAACCGCTTTGCGTAAGCTCTCATTGGGTAAAATGTTCATATTCAAAACTCAAGTGCTGACGTCACTGCGCTGTGTGTGTGGCTCAGGCTCGCAGTGTGCTGTAATTTAATTGCTACTGTGTACTGTACTAACTCTCTACTGTTACAAAGGCTACACAATGCTAAATAGTCGATAGGCAGAGTTTAAACTAGCCAATTCGTGACAATGATGATGATGGTGATGATGATGATGATTATGATGATGATGATGATGATGATGGTGATGATGATGATGGCTTTGGTGATGGTGGTATATGGTGTTAATATGGTGGCGGTGGCTAAAATATATATATATATATATATATATTTGTTTTAAAAAGGGAAAAAAAGGATAGAACGATACAGAATGAATTAAAAAAAAAAGACTAAACAATAAAAAAAAACATGGAAATGAAAAGAAGAAGTTAAAAAAAATAATTCAAACCAAAAAGAGAAAGAAAGCAAGAAGAAATGCAGAAAGCAAAAGGATTGAAAGAAAAGAACAAAGAACCCAAGTAAAATCGAAAGAAAAATATGAAAGAAAAGAAAGCAAGGCATAGGAGAAAGAGAGAAAGGGATATGGAAAAAAGAGAAAACAAACTAAAGAAAATAAAGGAAAGAGAACATATTGTGCGATAAAAAAGCAAGCATGAGCAATCAATGGGGAAAAGAAACAAGAAAAAAAAATAGAAAAAAAGAAAAAAAAGAAAAGAAGAGAAGAGAAAAAGATTAAGAAAATACAGAAAATAGAAGAAAGGAAAAAAAAAGACGAAAACACAACAAAGAAAAGCTAAAGAAAACGTACTGTCGCTTTGCGTGTGAAACGCTCGTTCTTCTTCGAGCTCGTTGGTTTCCTGCTTAGATTTCCAACAAAGCATCAATAGTCTTATTGTTCAACGTCAGAACAACAGTTCGATCTGATCAGGTGCTGCTACAGAGATGTACGCACTCTCACAGCAAAGCAAAGCAAAGCAGCCGCCATCTTTATACACCGTTAAAGTGAGTTTAAAGCCATTTTTATTTTCAAAAATTTACAATCATATGATTTTAGAAGGGTTCATTAATCCACATTATTACTCTCCTATAAGTATAGGCAAAATTAGTTTACATTCCGCCTTTAAAGGCTTTTACGTTATAGGGGGTCCTCACAGCAGGCAATAGTCTTTGTTGCGTTTATTTGTGTGCATCTGTAGCCCTCAGTATGACATATTCCAAGGGAACTAAGTCTTGTAGGCATACAGCTTTTAGCAGAGGTTCTTTTATAACGCTCGGACACGACGCTTAGATTCAAAATATCCGGCACAAACAATGCAAAGCATTGCTATACCTTCCCCGTACGACTACACACTAAGTATTGCGTGGGTGTCTACACACCCATCTTTTACATAGGCAGTCTTGTCTTGTCTTCTTCCCGTACACCGCGAGTGTCTAAACACTTATGGTTTTGCATGAACATTTTTAGAAATATTCTTTCCTGCAAACTTTGGGTGGATTCATTAATTTAAATTACACATAACAAAGTCAGAATTTCAAATTAATTCTGATTCTCATTTTAAAACAAGGCGCAATACTACCAGAAGCCTAACACTGACACGTGAAAGTCTGTGTACTAGAGGAATCTTGCTCTTAGCAGTTCATTGCTTTTTTTTAGATGCCTGCTGTCCGACCATAACGTTTGTGGTATATAAAGAACTGCACTCATGGGGGACGTTAATCTAACCGCGAAACGAAACGAAGCGGATGAGTGGCCCTACACATCCAGTTGTGACATGGCACGCAGGACATTGTGGTGTTTCTATCTACCTTTCAGTGGCAGAAACCACATCGCCTTTGCCTTGTTTGTGGTTTTTGCTGATTTACAATGGCAGACTTCTTTGCTGTGGGTGTGGATTGAACACTGGATGTAGCTGATGTCCTCTTTCTTCTCCAAGATGCACTGTTTTTCTGGGCAGACTGTTTCTCGATGTGCCTGACAAAGACCTCCTTCAGTCCTCTCAGTGGCTTGGTGAATGGCTACAGCACCTTTGGTTGCTTTTTTAGGATCTGACGATGTCTTGTTTCTGTTTGGGAGCAGCTGAATCCACGGCCACTGAGAGGACTGGTTGAGGTCTTTGTCAGACATATCGAGAAACAGCCTGCCTAGAACAACAGTGCAGATGGAAGAAAAAGGAGGACATCTGCTCCATCAAGCGCTCAATCCACACCAACAGCAAAGACGTCTGCCACTGCAAATCAGCAAAAGCCACATGCAATGCAAAGGTGCTGTGGTTTTTGCCACTGGAAGCTAGATACAAAGGAAATAAAAGTGTACAGTAAGCAACGAACTGCATGCTAAGAGCAAGATTCCTCTAGTACACAGGACGTCTCGTGTCAATGTTGAACTTCTAGTGGTATTGCACCGTATTTCTACCAAATATAATAAAATACGATTCTGAGTAAATCAGAACTTATTGTAATCCTGCATTCGTCTGTGTCTCTCGTCTTTGTTATGTGTAAATCCATGAATGGATATCAACCAAGGTTTGCAGGAAAGAATATTAATAAATTTGCTTATGCAAAACCGTGGGTGTGTAGACACTCACGATGTACGGGAAGAAGAAAAAAACAAGACTGCCTATGTAAAAGGTATGGGTGTGCAGACACCAAAGTCATCCTATTCTATCCTATCCCGTAACTCGAAAGTCGTTGTGGCACCACAGATGATCGTTTAACCAGCGTACTCCATCTTTCTCTGTTCTCAACAACCCTCATGGCTTCACTCATACAAAATCATTCTTGGTGTGAAGTCAAACACGTGAACGGGGGAGGATTCGCTGCTGCTGCTCTATACATTATGGGTGTGCAGACATTCAGGTTGTTTGGAAAAAGTTAAAGGAAAACTTTGTTCTCTATTTATTACTTTATTTATAAACATAAACATGCTCAATTTGGTCAATATATGTATGCAGAAATTATTCATTAACAAAATAATTAAATTCCACTGGATTATAAGCAAAACTGTGACAGTTCTGATGATTTTAATGTAGGTGTGGGTCATTCTTTTTTACCCAGGACCATCGGAGAAGGTTAAGCAAACAGTAATCTCATAGGGTGAATTTTATTATTCTTATTATTTTTATTCTTATTCTTATTATTATTATTATTATTATTATTATTATTATTATTATTATTATTATTATTATTATATTTAGGGTGATTTTTTTCGCATTTTAATTTTAAGCAGTGGCACACCTCTTGACCACAAAGGAAAGTGAAACAGAGAGTAACTTTATAATTAGGTTATGTTTTACTATCACATAACATACATCACATCACAAGAAGAAGCCGTGGATCACACCTGAACTTTTGGACCTGTGTGACAAACGAAGAGAGATGAAAAAGAAAAAGAACACCTCACAGGGAGCTGATGCCTACCGAAAAATCAACAATGGCATCCGAAAAGGCATGCGCACAGCAAAGGAGAACTGGATAAAAGATCAATGCCAGGAAATAGAGAACAGACTGAACAAGAACAACAGCAAGAAGGCCTACCAGACTGTACCGGCTAACAAGTGTTAATCAGCCCAAGGTCTCCACGATCCAAAGCAAGTCTGGCATATGCCTTACAGAAGCACACGATGTCTTGGGCCGATGGATAGAATACTGCTCTGACCTTTACAACCACAAACCAAAAGGAGTCCCATCATTTCTAGCATGTCCCGAGAACAGAGAAGAGGAAGAGATCCTCCCAATTCTCCAAGAGGAAGTTGATGCAGCTGTGCAATCGCTGAAGAAAGGGAGGTCAGCGGGAGTGGAGAACATACCCGCAGAACTGCTTCAAGCAGGAGGAGAAGCGGTGATTGACGCCCTCACCATTATCCGTAACAAGATCTGGCAGAGTGCGGAGTGGCCCACACAATGGACCCAGTCGCTTGTCATCAACCTTCTCAAAAAAGGTAACTTTTAGGAGTGTGAAAATTACCGCACCATCAGCCTCATCAGCCATCCCAGCAAGGTCCTCCTAAAAATAATACTCAAAAGGTTGAACAAATTATAGCTGAAGAATAAGCAGAATTCAGGGCAGGGCGAAGTACCACTTAACAGATTTTCAACATCAGAATAATCTGCGAGAAATACCTACAGCATCAACAACATCTACATATATATCATGTGTTCGTAGACTTCAAGAAGGCGTTTGATCGAGTCTGGCATGCAGCTCTGTGGGCAGCCATGAGAGTGTACAATATCAGCCCTAAAATTATTGAAGTCATCAAAAGCTTGTATTACAAGGCTACCAGTGCAGTCCTCCACAACAGCGCCATCGAAAACTGGTTCAGAACAACAATTGGTGTGCCTGAAGAATGCCTACTCTCTCCAACACTCTTTAACATCTTCCTAGGGTGCATCATGTCAGATGCTCTTAAAGATCACGAAGGCACAGTCTGCATAAGGGGTAGAGCAATCTCCAACCTTCGCTTTGAGGATGACATTGATGGATTGGCTGGAGAGAAACAAGAATTTGAACAGCTGGTACAGAGGCTTGACACAATCTCCAGAGCCTATGGAATGGAAATAAATGCAGAGAAGACCAAATTGATGACCAACAACACCAATGACATCAATACGGACATCGAAGTCCAAGGCCAATCCCTCAACACAGTGCATAGCTTCAAATATTTAGGAGCTATTGTATTAGACAATGGGTCCCGACAAGAAGTCCTCTCCAGGATCGCACAAACAACTGCTGCCCTGGCAAGGATGAAGCCATTTCGGAAAGACAAGACCATCAGTTACATTCCAAGGTAAGACTGCTGCGCTCCCTTTGAGAGGGGCCGGGTAGCTCAGTTGGTAAGAGCGTAATGCTAGTAACCGAAAGGTCGCTGGTTCGAATCCCGGATTGGTCAACGTGTAATCATATTATTTTCCCCTTTACCAACCACTGGCCCGCTGGTGTCTGTATAAATCGGTCCAGTAGTCACCTATATGCAAAAGTGTCGTGTGACTATAATCTACATACAACAACAACTGCGCTCCCTTGTCATCTCCATCTTCCTATACGCTTGCGAAACATGGACACTCACAGCAGGTCTACAACGAAGAATACAAAGCATAGAGATGAGGTACTGCAAAAGACTTCTGGGCATTTCCTATACCCAGCACATCACCAACGACGAAGTCCGACACACCATCACACAAGCCATTGATGACCTGCTCACAGTGGTGAAAAAACTGAAACTCCGATGGTACCACCACGTCACCAGATCCTCAGGCCTTGCAAAGACCATACTGCAAGGCACGGTGCAAGGAGGTAGAAGAAGAGGAGACCGAAAAAGAGGTGGGAGGACAACATTCTAGAATGGACTGGTTTGACACTGAGCGAGGCCATGAGGGTTACTGAGGACAGGGAAAGAAGGAGTGCGCTGGTTAAACGATCATCTGTGATGCCCCTACGACCTCCGAGTTACGGGATAGGATAGGATAGGATAGGATGTTTTACAATTGGATTGTTTGCATTCGGTGGTTTTGCTTGTACGCTAAACATTGCTAAAGAGAACAAAGATGGCTGAAACATAATAGTGACCCAATGTGGAAAAAAGGAGAGAAGGGGAGAACACTTTATAAAAATTGGTGCGCTGTGCAAACGAAAAATGCTAAAAATAAAAATAATAATAATAATAATAATAGACTTGCAGACGGGGATTTTTGTTTAAAAAAATGGCACGAAATGGTGTGTAGAATACTATTTGGGTAATCTGGGAAGATTAAACCAAATGTATTGAGCACATACAAATTATTGAGCGGTGAACAAGAAACCACTCAATCAATAACTGAATGCATCGATCAGGCAGCCAGTCAACCGCACTGGACATGCTATGGTGGCGTGGGTATTTCAATGTTGAATAAAATGTAGTCAATACGATCATAATTATACGTGTTACGGGAGTTGTATGTATGAAGGTTGCCTAAAACTGCTTGTTAACTATATCTAGCTCAGTGGGCTAAAGACGGGGAGCTTAATTCATCTATTGCGCATACTGTCCGTACATGTAGTACTACATGCGCATTCACTTTGGGCATTATGGGTTCGAGCCTAACTTTAGCAAACTATTGTGTGCATGAATGATCTAGGTGGCCAGCGCCTTTAACCGCATGTTCTTTGAGCAGGTAAGCATGTCGATATACAATAAGATTTTTTAAAAATCCATTTAACGCTAAACTCCTAAAGTTTTAAGGTGTTATGACATACCAACACCCACCACCCCAAAATAAAATCCCAACCTCCCCCCCTCCCCCAAATAAGCACCATTACACTTACCCAACTTCCAACCAATCGTGCTCTGTGATTATGTGCAATAACGCGTACCGGTCGATATATGTTCCAGTTACCTGAATCGTTAGCTCTGAAGTTGCGAACATTGCGCAATGACGGGTAAATGGGTTTTAATGTAAACCGCGAGTGGGGGATCCAAACAGCAGACGAAAGTTTATCCAAGGTCCTTTGGTGGTTGTAAGGATGTAAAAAGCCAGAGGAGAATTTATCGGATCTTTTGGCCCCGGATCGTGGCAAACGGATCGATGTCTGGGCTTCCAGCTAAGAGCTAATGTTCAAACCTCTCCGACCATAAGAAAACCAAGCAACTGTGATACTGTGGAATAACACTACTCTGTTATGGAATATGGAATCAAACAACTCTGATAAATTGGAATCGAACGACTCTGATAAATTAGAACCCAACTACTCTGGTAGTGTGCAGTACAACAATATAACGATAATATAACGAATGTCTCGTTGCAACAACGAACCGGTAACCATAAAATAAGGGATTGCAAAAGTGTTATAAGAATTTGCTAGCCAATACAAATATGTAAATTCATAGGATGCTGAGCCTATTCATTATTTTGGATTAATAACTGATGACGAATTAAAAATATCCGAAACAGGTAAAATATATGTCGAGAGCATCAAGCTACTAAACATTAATTAAATACATCAAACAACCAACATAAATGCAAATTAAAATGCAAACGCAGCATTATAGCATCCATAAAAGTACAAGTCAACTTAACATTCATTTCACGTCATCATTATATTGTTATTTAAAGTATTACAATAGCCTAAATACTTCCAAATCCAATCAAATCACCCTTGTATCGTGCACCTCAAGTCAAGAAGACATGCTCAGGGCAAATTACTTCCAAATGAGAGAATGAGATGAGCCTCAATTATGCAATGGACGCACAAGAGGGTTTCTTCTTCCTGGGTTGAGCAGCCACAATCAGTATGTTGATACTGGTTGTTACTATTATACTGTTATGTTACTGTCTTGAAAAATCTGCATTGGCAGCAAAGAAAACAAAGCAGTTAAAGAATAGCAGCCTGGTCTTAACGCAGAAGACGACGAATGGCAAATATCTATGTACTGTCGATGTCCATAGACGAATAAAGAGTTTCAGACTCAGAACCTGGTTCCCAGTCACCTGGCTTTAATGCAGTCGACGAAGAACGCTTAGTATTTTACTAATTATATTCTTACCCAAGGTATTACACTAGTCCAAGATAGGAAGGCATGCTCGTGGGGCTGTTAATTCATTTCCGAGTTAGAGATTTTGATTAACTCCGGTTAACTGAAACAGTCCAAACTACTGACGCAGAAGAGGGCCTCCTAGGTTACCAAGCTGTACTCGTATATCCTGAAAAACCTAAATTGACAGCAATAGGAAAAGATGTTCACTCGATAGCAGGTGAAAGTTAGCAGTAGGAAAAGACGCTGACTGGATAGCAGTTGAAAGGTAGCAGCCTTGTTTTGTTGCAAACGACGTTTGCCATGGCATTGACGTAGCAGATGAAGATTTTGATTTAGCTGACGAAGAAGGAGAACCTGGCTTTAAAGAGAACCTGGCTTTGATATAGGCCTAGTTGATGAAACCGGCGTTTGTCACGGCTCGGTTTTCTAAACCTGTGATGATTGGGTTTCTAAGCGTGTTACAGAGGATGGAAGGTGAAGAAAATAAAATAAATGTTGCAAAGAGTGTTGCTTCGTCAGCCAAAATTGGTCAATACTGCCGCTATATGGGTATGAGGACAGGGGTGTATTTTCAAGTGCCGTGCAAGTTTTTGCTGTGAGCGATGTCCACACTAAATTAGAGAGTGCAAGCAAATAAAATTGCTGTACAGAGATAAATGGGCTCTATGCACAAGTTGGCGCGCGAAAGCGGCATGATCACGTGGCGCGGGAATAACAAAGCGGTCATGGCTTATTTTAGCTCGCTCGCGTGTACTCCAATGCTGCTTAAAAATTTTAACTTTACCGACATTTTGGGATATTGTGATGTTTTGAACATAGCACGTTCGTGCAATAATGATTACAGACAAATTATTATCAGTGGACAGGCTTTTTTTAAAGAGCGATTTGTCACTGACATTTAGTTTAGAGTTCATCAATATTTCATCTTTCAGTGGAAATCGATGAAAGGAAATGTTCTTTTCTTTGCATAAAGGTTTTACGTCGGAGTTAGAGCATCCAAACGCAGCACAGTACTTCACCATTTTCAAACTCGAGTACGCTGTGTTATTCCCGCAGCACGTGACCGCCACGCCTTTGTGCATAAAGCCCATTGGTTAGTTACAGAGAGGAATTATAACAGTGAAGTACTCTAGTGCCAGCTTAGTTTTCGAGGAGGGATTTGTGCGGCCGTAATTTGCCTATTTGCGCCTATCTCAAGCAGAGTGTCGTCCTGCTGTGACGGTCCTGCAAGGCAGCGCCTAGTCGTCCTGGAGCTGATGACCTGAGGGAGGAAGAGTATGGGAGGCGAGATATAGCAAACGCGCGCGCATTTGCGCTCGCATTTGCGCTCGCAAATGCGCGCACCTCGCGCAAATGCGAGCGCAAATGCGCGAGCAAATGCGAGCGCACTTGCGAGCGCATTTGCGCGCGTAAATGCGAGCGCACTTGCGAGCGGTGCGCGCATTTGCGAGCGCAAATGCGAGCGCACTTGCGAGCGCATTTGCGCGCGTAAATGCGAGCGCAATTGCGAGCGCACTTGCGAGCGCAAATGAGCTCGCAAGTGCGCTCGCATTTGCTATATTCCGCTCCATACACGTAAAAATTATACCCGGAAAAGAATGTGCCTGTGAAAGAATTTGAGACGTGCACAAATTAAATATTTCTTGCATTTATTATTAATAATATTTGTAATAATTAGTGAAAACTAGCACTACTAAACTTAATATCATTCATGAAATAAACTTATCATAACATTACGGACGATTAAGAACTACTTTTCTTACCGTGATTCAACATTCACCAAACTAATGCGGATAAATACAAAATATCTAGGTCGGAGATCTACAAAAAAAACATGTGTTCATTTTCAGTTCCTTTCCGTTGACAGTTTTCAGCAAAACCCTCATAGCAACGGGCGTAGCAACCGCGCGCGCATATGCGAGCGCACTTGCGAGCGCAAATACGAGCGCATTTGCGCGCGTATTTGCGCTCGCATTTGCGCATTTATGCGCGCGCGTTTGCTATATCTCGCCTCCCATAGAAGAGAGCTGCATGCACTACGGTGACCACTCGGACCTGTGTCGTTTTGTGTTGTGTCGTCTTGTGCGGACCGAGGAAAATCACCGGTAGCGTAAGTACCTGCAGGCGATCCCTGGGTGGCCCTTTTGCTCGGGTGCAAGTATATTTGTATAAACATGTATATAGTTTATATTTTGAATGAGCGGGAAGAAAGCGTGCTTCTGTATGCAGGGGAAAAAAATTATATTTGATAATTGTTTTTGAACCTTTGTGAAGCGAAGCAATATATGCATGACAAGTTTGAATGCTTTGTTAACGTTGTAATAAGAAGTAAAATATATATTAAAACGATTGTGTCAATGATTAAGAAAAGAAATATAATTAATAAATGGACCTTGATCAATTGTTTTCCACGGTTATAGAGAGAAATAATTAATACATTTTAATTAAATTGGTTCCAGTTATAATACAGGGAAATAACTTGGGAAAGTTCGTTCATTTCAATTATGATATAGGGAGGTGATTAATGAATGAGCTTGATAGTGGATAGAATGGAGAAGGGTAGTAAAATGCACTAGGATGCAAAAGAGTATGTGGGTATTTTTCGTATGTTGGTTGGTTTAGTGCCAGAATCTACTCTTGTGTATGCCTTAGTGTACTGGTACAGGCATCTCCATCGGCACTTTGTCATTTTTGCTGTATGTGATGTAGCGTGGGCGTTGACCATTACGACATTACATTACATTATTATTGCTTTAGGTCCAGCGGACTCTTCCGAGCCAAATCAGGACCGGACAACCCCCGATCCGCATAAAAGATCTGCTGAAACAACCCTAGTGGTAAAACCGAAAGCTCTCCACCAGCCAGTCACTTTACAATAAAGACATACCACGCAGGGGACGGCTGAGGCTTCACCCCAACTTATTGAACCCCCGTTTACAAAAACAAAATAGAATACAAACATCATTATAAATTATCAACAAAACACATACATATAAAATGCCTACATTGCTAAATAATAACATCATAGGAAGCCCTAGTGACCACCTGGCAGAAAGCGTCCAATATTCCCAAGCTGATCCAACAGACCTCATACACAAACAAGGAGTCTTGTCCCGGAAGAGTTTTCAAGAAAAAAGGTAGGAGACTGGTCTAGCGAAGAAGACGATAGTATAGCAGATTGATAGAAAAGAGCAGGAATGAGAAAGAGCAAATGAGAGAGACAGCGACAGTGGGAATTTAAAGCACTAAATTTCCAGAAAGTGGGGGATACTATTTATACTGAAACCCCCGGCACCCCAACCGGGGTACCATTACGACAAGGGAGCCCTCTGTACAATTTGGCATCTCAACTACTGAGAGAACCACGATAGTCGCTGACTACCATCCAGCAAGACTCTAATATACATGTAGAAAGTCTGTAATGGGAAAGTTCTGTTTATTATTCCCTCATGAATTTGCTCAAGAAAATGAACTGTAAAAGAACGTCAGTTGCCAGTTGTATAAAGCCACATGTATAGATAAGATAAGACAACTCTATTATCTCTTTCAATGAATAACATGTAGTTAGTTGAAGGAGTGGCATTTTCAAGCAAGTCAAGCATGTTGTACAATTTTTAGCCACTGAGAATAATTATTACTGTTTACAATAATTATGCATTGTGTATAATTAATATTTTGTACAAATTAGTTAAATAATTTACAATTCTACAGTCACTTGTGAACTTGCATAAACTGTAGCAAGAAAGATTTAAAAGACTAAGCAGAGGATATCATCCACAAGCCGTCGCTGCTTTCGAAAACATGGTGAATTGAAATTGTTGGAACGTAAGTACGATGGAAGGGAAATAACTTAGCAAGAAGAATATTAAGAACAAGCGGCTCACATGAGCCCAGGATTGCTTCCCTTACAATGCAAACCGCCGGCTTTATGTTGCTCTTCCCAGAAATTGCCACACGTCATTGTTATTTTGATTATGTAACATTTGAAGTCTTTGCTTACCTTTTTGGTTGGTTGGTTTGGTCATTAACAGATCCTACAATAAAATACATACTAGCTATCCCGACCATGACAAAGCTCTGGATCCACTGACAGGATTGTGGCGACAAGAACCAACGGTCGCTGCTTCAGAAAACGTCTACAACATATGCACCATCATCATCATCATCATCATCATCATCATCATCATCGTCGTCGTCGTCGTCGTCGTCCTCGTCCTCGTCATCTTTATCAGCACCGTCAACATTATTATTATTATTATTATTATTATTATTATTATTATTATTATTATTATTATTATTATTATTATTATTATTATTATTATTATCAGTCTGCTGCTAGAGAGTTCTTGTAAGGCTACAATAAAAATAACCCTCGCCATCAGAGATATCTGTACCGATCTTAATTCTGTGTGCCGTATATATACACTGAAAATATCTGGTATAGATTCGCATCCTCGTGCAGTTGACCATGTTCAGGTGAGCGAAGCGGCCGAATCAATCCATCCAATAACTTTTTATCACAGCTGGTTAATAAATAAAGAAATAAACACATTGATAGAGTGATCAATAGGTAAATATAACATATGATCCTTATATAATTCGCACTGTGTTCGCAAAGAAAGACAGAAATTCATAGGAATAAGTGCATTCCATAATATAGAATTGTATTACATACATAGAATCTTATTCTCTATTATAAAATGTTATTCTATACATAGAATTTTATTATGGACATAGAATTTTACACTATATTATAAAATGTTATTCTATACAAAGAATTTTATTCTATGACTTATAATATTGGTTTATTTTTTATAAATGGAATTTCAACCAATGAATGCTTTTTGTGTGCATAGAATGCTTTCTATGTGCATAGAATTTATTCTATGTATAGAATGGTCACATAGAATAAATGGACACATGGCGCCCCATTTAACTCGTTCTGCAGCAAATAATAAAACGGCGTAAGTCCTTTTTTTTTTTTTTTTTTTTTTTTTTTAATATCTTCGACGATGATACGACAAAGCGCATCTTCACTGTGAAGTTTGAACGTTGGGTGTCTCTAAATTGCATGCTCCAGATTTTTTTTTAAATCTTAAAACGCAAATACATTAAACAGTAGATTGGCCTACTCGAAATGTCAGTTTTGTATTCCTGATCTGTATTTTGTCACCACAGGGCAGTGGTCGGTACAACCACTTTCCTCGTGCCTTCTCTAGTGTTCAGTGAGATCGAGTTCACACATTCTCCCATAAAGACACAGTGTACACTGCAGACTAAGTTAGTGTTTTTTCGGAATCATTCAGTCAGCGCCAGGCCCAAGACACACTACATGATGACACAACCCACTAATTCCATACCGGATCGGTCGTCGCCCGGGTCGTCACACGGCACAAGGACCGCGCCTTCCGTTGGCCACCAGGACGGAGGTGTTAAGTATGCTACTGATGGAAAATTTAGCAAGATCCGCACGAGAAACAACATTGTCATAGGAACCTGGAATGTCAGGACCCTAACTGCGGAAGGAAAATTAGAAGAACTGGCCCACGAGTTGGACCACTATCGATGGAATGTTCTAGGTATCAGCGAACTGCGCTGGAAAGGCCTAGGTGAAACAACGACCGACAAAGGCCACAAGCTCTATTTCAGCGGTAGGGATGACAGGCACGAACACGGCGTTGGATTCTTGGTCCACAAGAACATTCTAGCCACTGTCATGGGTTGCCGCCCAGTCTCCAGTAGACTCATTACCATCCGCCTGAGAGCAGCCCCTTTCAACATCACCATCATCCAGGCCTACGCCCCAACATCAGACTATGACGACAGCGAAGTGGAGGATTTTTATGAAAATCTACAGGCGGTCCTTGACCAAGTGCCGAAGAAGGACATAGTCATAGTGCAAGGCGACTGGAATGCCAAGGTTGGCCAAGATGCGCACCACAACTGGGGAGACACATGTGGACCCCACTGCAACAACGAGACAAATGACAGGGGTCTGAGACTCTTGGAGTTTGCCAGATACAACAATCTGGTACTGGCAAACACGCTTGGTCTCCACAAAAACTCCAGACGATGGACATGGCACAGTCCTGGCGGGGAGCATCACAACCAAATAGACTACATCATGGTCAAGAAACGCTTCAGATCAAGCATCAACATTGGCAGGACACGTACTTTTCCAGGAGCAGACATCGGAAGTGACCACGATCTCGTGATGATGTCTTTCCGGCTCCACTTGAAGAGAGTAAATACAGCAAAGTGCACTAGACTGAAGTTCGACCTGGACAAACTGCAAGACCCGGAGGTGGCAGAACTATTTCAGGCCACAATTGGAGGGAAATTTGCACCACTGCTCATTTTGGGGGCTGGTGAAGTAGATGTCAAAACCATGACCACCACCTTCAACTCAGCTGTGACAGATGCCGCCACTGAGATCCTTGGCAAGCACCGACCAAAGAAGAAGCTGTGGATCACACCTGAACTTTTGGATCTGTGTGATAAACGAAGAGAGATGAAAAAGAAAAAGAACACCTCACAGGGAGCTGATGTCTACCGAAAAATCAACAATGACATCCGAAAAGGCATGCTCACAGCAAAGGAGAACTGGATAGAAGATCAATGCCAGGAAATAGAGAACAGTCTGAACAAGAACAACAGCAAGAAGGCCTACCAGACTGTGAAGCGGCTGACAAGTGTCAAACAGCCCAAAGTCTCCACTATCCAAAGCAAGTCTGGCATATGCCTTACAGAAGAACAAGAAGTCTTGGACAGATGGACAGAGTACTGCTCTGACCTTTACAACCATACACCAAATGGAGACCCATCAGTTCTAGCATGTCCCGAGAACAGAGAAGAAGAAGAAATCCTCCCAATTCTCCGGGAAGAAGTTGAGGCAGCAGTGCAAGCGCTAAAGAAAGGGAAGTCAGCGGGAGTGGACAACATACCCGCGGAACTGCTACAAGCAGGAGGAGAAGCGATGATTGATGCCCTCACCATTATCTGTAACAAGATCTGGCAGAGTGGGGAGTGGCCTATACCATGGACCCAGTCGCTTGTCATCACTCTTCCCAAAAAAGGTAACCTTCAGGAGTGTGAAAATTACCGGACCATCAGCCTCATCAGCCATCCCAGCAAGGTCCTCCTGAAAATAATACTCAACAGGTTGAAACCCCAAGCTGAACAAATCATAGCTGAAGAACAAGCAGGATTCAGGGCAGGGCGAAGTACCACTGAGCAGATTTTCAACCTCAAAATAATCTGTGAGAAATACCTACAGCACCAACAACATCTATATCATGTGTTCATAGACTTCAAGAAGGCGTTTGACCGAGTCTGGCATGCAGCTCTATGGGCAACAATGAAAGTGTACAACATCAGCCCTAAAATTATTGAAGTCATCAAAAGCCTGTATGACAAGGCTACCAGTGCAGTCCTCCACAACAGAGCCATCGGGAATTGGTTCAGAACAACAATCGGTGTGCGTCAAGGATGCCTACTCTCTCCAACACTCTTCAACATCTTCCTAGAGCGCATCATGTCGGATGCTCTTGCAGACCATGAAGGCACAGTCAGCATAGGGGGTAGAGCAATCTCCAATCTTCGTTTTGCAGATGACATTGATGGATTGGCTGGAGAGGAACAAGAACTTGAACAGCTGGTACAGAGGCTTGACACCACCTCCAAAGCCTATGGAATGGAAATAAGTGCAGAGAAGACCAAAATGATGACCAACAACACCAATGGCATCAATACGGACATCAAAGTCCAAGGCCAATCCCTCGACACAGTGCATAGCTTCAAATATTTAGGAGCCATTGTATCAGACAATGGGTCCCGACAGGAAGTCCTCTCCAGGATCGCACAAACAACTGCTGCCCTGACAAGGTTGAAGCCCATTTGGAAAGACAGGACCATCAGTCTACATTCCAAAGTAAGACTGCTGCGCTCCCTTGTCATCTCCATCTTCCTATATGCTTGCGAAGCATGGACCCTCACAGCAGATCTCCAACGAAGAATACAAAGCATGGAGATGAGGTGCTACAGAAGACTTCTGGGCATTTCCTATACCCAACACATCACCAACGACGAAGTCCGACAGACCATCACACAAGCCATTGGACAACACGATGACCTGCTAACAGTGGTGAAGAAACGGAAACTTCGGTGGTATGGCCACGTCACCAGATCATCAGGCCTTGCAAAGACTATTCTGCAAGGCACAGTGCAAGGAGGTAGAAGAAGAGGGAGACCGAAAAAGAGGTGGGAGGACAACATTCGAGAATGGACTGGTTTGACACTGAGCAAAGCCATCAGGGCTGCTGAGGACAGAGAAAGATGGAGTATGCTGGTTAAACGATCATCTGTGGTGCCCCTACGACCTTCGGGTTACGGGACAGGATAGGATAGGATAGGATAGCGCCAGGCCACACCGCAGAGAGGGAAAGCGACGACGACAGCCACTCGGGACTTCAGTGGAGGAAAATGTCGGTGTAGTATTTTTCTTTCTTAGTATCTTAGGAAAATGGTGAGGTGTTGGTAAATGGTGTAGTGTTAGGGTAACTCTCCCTGTAAGGGTTGACATCAAAGTTCATTTAGAACTTAAGATGTTAGTTCTTACAAACCAGGAATAAAGGACCAGAGTAGGCCTCTCACTCCTCAGGTTCTTGATTCCTCCAATTCCCCAGTAGTTAGAACTCTGCTGAAGTCTGGCAGCGGGCAGTGGACAGAAACGTATCTGTGACAGGGGTAGGCGTCCTGCCCCCCACGAGTCGCTAATTCTGCCTGTACACTTTTCAGTAGATACCGAGGTCCACAGCACCGCAGAGGAAAGACAGCCAGCCCAGGACCGACCGCCGCGGCCGCCGAGGAGGGGACGGGAAGGCAGGGAGGAAAGGGAAAGGGTGGGGTGCGTGAGAGTGAGTCATCAATGTTTTGATTTCGCGTAAAGTAGGTGCACCTACTTTGAGATCTCTACATTGATGTGGCAATGAATGAAGGAGTGGATACTTTGTTCTGCTTTATGCACCCACTAATGCTCTGTTCTAAGTTCCAGCACCACCAACGGGACCGACTGAGGACCAAGCCAAGGATGTCACCACCGGACCGACGGCGCTGAGGGCCAAGCCAAGGACGTCATCACCGGGCCAACCCAAGGACGTCACCACCGGACCGACGGAGGTGAGGGCCAAGCCAAGGACGTCACCACCCGACCGACGGAGGTGAGGGCCAACCCAAGGACGTCACCACCGGACCGACGGAGGTGAGGGCCAAGCCAAGGACGTCACCACCGGGGGACCATAGGGGAAGAGAACCAAGGAGTGTAAACGCCAGTCAGAGAGGAGTGAGTGTTTGATTTTTGTATAGCCTTCTCTCTCTGTCTCTCTCTCTCTCTCTCTCTCTCTCTCTCTCTCTCTCTCTCTCTCTCTCTGTCTCTGTCTCTGTCTCTGTCTCTGTCTCTGTCTCTCTCTCTCTCTCTCTCTCTCTCTCTCTCTCTCTCTGCCCTTAGTTCTTTTCTCTTCACCTTAGCGTCCCTTTATCTTCGCTAAGACTGAGGGAAAAAATACATCAAAGTACATGTTGTTCATTAGAGTGTGTTATTAATGTATAATGTACTCTATCATTCACCAAAATGATTTAGACATTGATACACAAATAGCTATAAAACATACATTCTTTATACTAATTCTATCCTATCCTATCCTGTCCCGTAACCCGGAGGTCGTAGGGGCACCACAGATGATCGTTTAACCAGCATACTCCATCTTTCTCTGTCCTCAGCAGCCCTGATGGCTTCGCTCAGTGTCAAACCAGTCCATTCTCGAATGTTGTCCCCCCACCTCTTTTTCGGTCTCTCTTTATACTAAAGTTATTTAAAAATTACATACCGGATGAATAAATACAACTTTTTGCGACTTTTAGTATCTTAATGTTTTTCTTTTTCATTCTTAGAAAAAAGTCAGTCATTGCAGTTAAAAGGAATGACCAGTGAAAAATGACAGTTGCATAAGCAAGAAATGATTTTTGTTAATAAATTTAAGAACAACATTTTGTATATTAACAACAGGTCTTCAAAACCAACATTTAACGTAATTTGAGGTGAATAATTATATTTTCGTAAAACTGAGTTATTCTATTCTGTTAATTGCTTCTTTAGTAGATACAGTATGTTAACTGTGACTGAAAGCACGTTTTCTTGCCTCTCGTTCTGCAGTCAAAAACCAGGACATGATGTATCCAGAAGAAATCGACTTCTTTTTCATGTATAATCAAACTATGAAAAACGTGTCTGATCTCATAAATTGTTTCAATGGCCAGTCCTTGTTATATTTGTAGAATTTAAAGCCTGTAAAACGGACTGAGTCCATACATACACATTACTATAGAAAACAGTAGGCAAGCTAGCTATTTATTTAAAGCCATTGAAATAGCTATCAGTTATGCTGTAAAACAGTATAACCTTTCCCTATAAATGATTATCATATTTTCTCGTTCATGCTTAGCTACAAATGGCCCCGCTACAAACTCTTATCTGCAGGCTGTCGATCCTTCTCAGTGCTTGGTCCTTCAACTTGGAACTCTCTTCCTCTCTCACTTCGCAGCTCTCCGAACATAGCCACTTTCAAGTCCGACTTGAAAACTCATCTAGCCACTTTAAAGTCCAACTTGAAAACTCGTCTCTTCCTTAAAAATGTCTGATCTTGCCTCCCATTACCATCATCATTCCTTCTTTTCTGATTCAAACCTCAGCCGTCACACCGCGCGCCTCCGAGCCCTCTCACTCCTTAGCTGCTCCTCTCCTTCCCCTCCCTCCCTCCCTAGTCTTTTATAGTTTAGTTGTAAATATTTTTTCTTCATGTTTGTGTTACGTCTTAGCATAATTTATTAGTATTTCGATTTTGTTTCACTTTTCGTATGTATTAATCGATATTAACGTCAAATATAAATGCGTGAGAATTGAGCTTTGAACTGATATCATTTGGAAAAAGCCCTATATATAAATACCCATATAATAATAATAATAATAATAATAATAATAATAATAATAATAATAATAATAATAATAATAATAATAATAATAATTCTTCATCATCATCATCATCATCATCATCATCATCATCATCATCATCATCATCATCATCATCTTCTTCTTCTTCTTCTTCTTCTTCTTCTTCTTCTTCTTCTTCTTCTTCTTCTTCTTCTTCTTCTTCTTCTTGTTGTTGTTGTTGTTGTTGTTGTTTTCAAATATGCAAATACGAAAGAGATTCTGCATGTTGTGATTCTAGTACAGAACCATAAGTGGACATTTTAACACTATTATAATGCTCTTCGTTTAACTGTAAGTGAATATCGGTGGAACCATATCTGAATGTTTTGATACAAAACTAACAAAAACCTATCATAATCAGAATTCGGCATTTTTGACCGTTAGCAATCGTTTCATGATTTTACACTTCTAAAACAAATCTCATAAGCTGCTATGTTAGTAACCCCATGTGGGACGAACACGTGATTTAGGTACGAGACTTTAAAGGACAACGACTGTTTTCTCCGGGTACTCCGGTTTCCTCCCCACCTTCAATAATGGTTACAAGTCAATTTAAAATTTCAAAAATAATTTTCTTTTCCGACTTCTGTAATAGCGATTTCTTTAGATCGCCGCGCTTTATGTTCGATTTAGTCCTGTAGTAGTAGTAGTAGTAGTAGTAGTAGTAGTAGTAGTAGTAGTAGTAGTAGTAGTAGTAGTAGTAGTAGTAGTAGTAGTAGTGCGTCTTGCTCATTTTAGGAAACTCAATATCATTTGTAAATTTCCCTACATCTTTTGATCTTATGATACATTTGGTGCACGCTAATGTCTTATATTAATGTAATGGTAGTACGCCTGCTGTTTAAAACCGTCTATTTTCCAAGCGTGTATAGGAACTCTCAAGAGCCTATATTGCTTTTCTGTATATATAATATATATATAGCCTACTTTCACTTTTATTCTATATACTCTTTTAAGATGACACCTTCAAGCAAAAAATAACCTGTACATATTTTTGCAAGGACTTATGCATACTGCTTTGTAAATCAGACTTCGCATCTTTACCACAAATCTGCTTTGCTAATTATATAAATTAAAATGTAAAATTTTTTAACTATTCTATCCTATCCTATCCTATTCCGTAACTCGAAGGTCATGGGGACACTACAGATGATCGTTTAACCAGCGTACTTCATCTTTCTCTTTCCTCAGCAACCACCATGGCTTCGCTCTGTGTCAAGCCAGTCCATTCTCGAATGTTGTCCTCCCACCTCATTTTCTGCCTCCCTCTTCTTCTGCCTCCTAGCACCGTGTCTTGCATTTGGTCTTTGCAAGACCTGATGCTCTGGTGATGTGGCCATACCATCAGAGTTTCCGTTTCTTCACCACTGTGACCATGTCATCGTGTTGTCCAATGGCTTGTGTGAGGGTCTGTCGGACTTCGTTGTTGGTGATGTGCTGGGTATAGGAAATGCCCAGAAGTCTTCTGTAGCACCTCGTCTCCATGCTTTGTATTCTTCGTTGTAGACCTGCTGTGGTGGTCCATGTTTCGCCAGCATATAGGAAGATGGAGATGACAAGGGAGCGCAGCAGCCTTACCTTGGAATGTAGTGCGACCCTAGAGAGGATTTCTTGTCGGGACCCTTTGTCTGATACTATGGCTTCTAAATATTTGAAGCTTTGCACTGTGTTGAGGGATTGGCCTTAGACTTTGATGTCCATGTTGATGCCATTGGTGTTGTTGGTCATCATGTTTGTCTCCTCTGCAATTATTTCCATTCCCTAGGCTCTGGAGGTGGTGTCAAGTCTCTGTACCAGCTGTTCAAGTTCTTGTTCCTCTCCAGCCAATCCATCAATGTCATCCGCAAAACGGAGGTTGGAGATTGCTCTACCCCCTATGCTGACTATGCCTTCGTGATCTGAAAGGGCATCTGATATGATGCGCTCTAGGAAGATGTTGAGTGTTGGAGAAACAGTTCCTGATGGCGCTGTTGTGGAGGACTGCACTGGTAGCCTTGTCATACAGGCCTTTGATGACTTCAATAATTTTAGAGCTGATGTTGTACACTCTCATGGTTGCCCACAGAGCTGCATGCCAGACTCGGTCAAAAGCTTTCTTGAAGTCTACAAACACATGATATATAGATGTTGTTGGTGCTGTAGGTATTTCTCGCAGATTATTATGAGGTTGAAAATATGTTCAATGGTACTTCGCCCTGCCCTGAACTCTGCTTGTTCTTCAGCTATGATTTGTTCAGCTTGGGGTTTCAACCTGTTGAGGATTATTTTCAGGAGGACCTTTCTGGGATGGCTGATGAGGCTGATGGTGCGGTAATTTTGTCACACTCCTGAACAATACCTTTTTCGGGAAGAATGATGACAAGCGCCTGGGCCCATGGTGTAGGCCACTCCCCACTCTGCCAGATATTGTTTCAAATAATGCTGAAGGCGTCAGTCATCGATTCTCCTCCTACTTGAAGTAATTCCGCTGGTATGTTGTCCATTCCCGCTGACCTCCCTTTCTTCAGCGATTGCACTGCTGCTTCAATTTCTTCTCGGAGAATTGGGAGGATTTCTTCTTCTTCTTCTCTGTTCTGGGCACATGCTAGAACTGATGGGTCTCCGTTTGGTGTGTGGTTGTAAAGGTCAGAGCAGTACTCTGCCAATCTATCCAAGACTTCTTGTTCTTCTGTAAGGCATATGCCAGACTTGCTTTGGATCGTGGATATCTTGGGCTGTTTAACACTTGTTAGCCGCTTCGTTGTATGGTAGGTCTTCTTGCTGTTGTTCTTGTTCAGGCTCTTCTTTATTTCCTGGCATTGATCTTCTATCCAGTTCTCCTTTGCTGTGCGCGTGCCTTTTCGGATGTCATTGTTGATTTTTCGGTAGGTATCAGCTCCCTATGAGGTGTTCTTTTTCTTTTTCACCTCTCTTTGTTTATCACTCAGATCCAAAAGTTCAGGTGTGACCCATGGTTTCTTCTTTGGGCGGTGCTTGCCAAGGATCTCAGTGGCGGCATATGTCACAGATGAGTTGAAGGCGGTGGTCATGGTATTGACATCTACTTCACCAGCTCCCAAAATGAGCAGTGGTGCAAATTTATCTCCAATTGTGGCTTGAAATATTTCTGCCACCTCCGAGTCTTGCAGTTTGTCCAGGTCGAACTTCAGTCTAGTTCACCCACTTTGCTGTGTTTACTCTCTTCAACTGGAGGCGGAAGTACATCATCACGAGATCGTGGTTACTTCCGATGCCTGCTCCTGGAAAAGTGTGTGTCCTGCCAGTGTTGATGCTTGATCTGAAGCATATCTTTACCCTGATGTAATCTATCTGATGATGATGCTCCCCGCCGGGACTGTGCCATGTCCAAAGTCTGTATTTTGTGTGGAGACCAAGAGTGTTTGCCTGTATCAGACTGTTGTATCTAGAAAACTCCAAGAGTCTCAGACTGTGGTCCTGATTCGACTCTTGGCAGTCCGTTGGACCCTATAAACACTGAATATCTATCTATCTCTATCATTTGTTTCGTTGTTGCAGTGGGGTCCACATTTGTCTCCCCAGTTATGGTGCGCATTTGGGCCAATTCCAGTCGCCTTGCACTATGACTGTGTCCTTCTTCGGCACTTGGTCAAGTACAGCCTGTAGATGTTCATAGAAATTCTCCACTTCGCTGTCGCCATAGTCTGATGTTATGGCATTGGCCTGGATGATGGTGATGTTGAAAGGGACAGTTCTTAGACGGATGGTAATGACTCTACTCTGCCGTGATTTGACAAAACCGAGTAAGTCCACCTAAGGTCGAAAATGAGTTTTTTGCGCCATCAAACTTGCAAGAGAATGACTCATCTTACCTGTAAAAATCAAATCCGAACTATGTTTAGATTTGGAGATATCATAGAGTAAGTCCGTGTTAAAAAAATTTTAAGTGGGGGAATAAACTGATAAAACCAAGCAAGTCCCCTGCGATTTTGTTTCGGCGATCCTCTGGCTGATGCTCGAGTTGGCATGATGACGTCATTTTCTACAATAATCTGACAAAGAAAAGTAAGTCCTCCCGACCAATGAAAAAGCGCCTTAAGATAAAGTGGACCAGTGAGAATCCATGTTATTGCTGCTGTGCAATATTATTTTCCTGTGAAAATGATGACGAAATTTCGGTCAGCAAAGGACGTGTTCGGCTTTTTGAAAAAGAGTTTTCTTCTTGTACTTTCCTGCCCACCATGAAGGATCCTGTAGATCTTCCGCCTACGCGGCAACTTCCACGAGGTGTGGAAATAAACAAACAAACTATCCTTTCCTATCCTATCCTATCCTGTCTCGTAACCCTGAGGTCGTAGGGGCACCACAGATGATCGTTTAACCAGCATACTCCATCTCTCTCTGTCCTCAGCAGCCCTGATGGCTTCGCTCAGTGTCAAACCAGTCCATTCTCGAATGTTGTCCTCCCACCTCTTTTTCGGTCTCCCTCTTCTTCTACATCCTTGCACTGTGCCTTGCAGAATAGTCTTTGCAAGGCCTGATGATCTGGTGACGTGGCCATACCATCGGAGTTTCCGTTTCTTCACCACTGTGAGCAGGTCACCGTGTTGTCAAATGGCTTGTGTGATGGTCTGTCGGACTTCGTCGTTGGTGATGTGTTGGGTATAGGAAATGCCCATAAGTCTTCTGTTGCACCTCATCTCTATGCTTTGTATTCTTCGTTGTAGATCTGCTGTGAGGGTCCATGCTTCGCAAGCATATAGGAAGATGGAGATGACAAGGGAGCGCAGCAGTCTTACTTTGGAATGTAGAATGATGGTCCTGTCTTTCCAAATGGCTTCAACCTTGTCAGGGCAGCAGTTGTTTGTGCGATCCTGGAGAGGACTTCCTGTCGGGACCCATTGTCTGATACAATGGCTCCTAAATATTTGAAGCTATGCACTGTGTTGAGGGATTGGCCTTGGACTTTGATGTCCGTGCTAATGCCATTGGTGTTGTTGGTCATCATTTCGGTCTTCTCTGCACTTATTTCAATTCCACAAGCTTTGGAGGTGGTGTCAAGCCTCTGTACCAGCTGTTCAAGTTCTTGTTCCTCTCCAGCCAATCCATCAATGTCATCCGCAAAACAAAGATTGGAGATTGCTCTACCCCCTATGCTGACTGTGCCTTCGTGATCTGCAAGAGCACCTGACATGATGCGCTCTAGGAAGATGTTGAAGGGTGTTGGAGAGAGTAGGCATCCTTGACGCACACCGATTGTTGTTCTGAACCAGTTCCCGATGGCGCTGTTGTGGAGGACTGCACTGGTAGCCTTGTCATACAGGTTTTTGATGACTTCAATAATTTTAGGTCATGCATGCCAGACTCGGTCAAACGTTTTCTTGAAGTCTATGAACACATGATATAGATGTTGTTGGTGCTGTAGGTATTTCTCACAGATTATTCTGAGGTTGAAAATCTGTTCAGTGGTACTTCGCCCTGCCCTGAATCCTGCTTGTTCTTGAGCTATGATTTGTTCAGCTTGGGGTTTCAACCTGTTGAGTAATATTTTCAGGAGGACCTTGCTGGGATGGATGATGAGGCTGACGGTGCGGTAATTTTCACACTCCTGAAGGTTACCTTTTTTGGGAAGAGTGATGACAAGCGACTGGGCCCATGGTATAGGCCACTCTCCACTCTGCCAGATCTTGTTACAGATAATGGTGAGGGCATCAATCATCGCTTCTCCTCCTGCTTGTAGCAGTTCTGCGGGTATGTTGTCCACTCCCGCTGACTTCCCTTTCTTTAGCGATTGCACTGCTGCCTCAACTTCTTCCCGGAGAATTGGGAGGATTTCTTTTTCTATGTTCTCGAGGGACATGCTAGAACTGATGGGTCTCCATTTGGTGTATGGTTGTAAAGGTCAGAGCAGTACTCTGTCCATCTGTCCAAGACTTCTTGTTCTTCTGTAAGGCATAAGCCAGACTTGCTTTGGATCGTGTAGACTTTGGGCTGTTTGAAACTTGTCAGCCGCTTTACAGTCTGGTAGGCCTTCTTGCTGTTGTTCTTGTTCAGACTGTTCTCTATTTCCTGGCATTGATCTTCTATCCAGTTATCCCTGTGCTGTGCGCATGCCTTTTCGGATGTCATTGTTGATTTTTCGGTAGACATCAGCTCCCTGTGAGGTGTTCTTTTTCTTTCTTTTTTAATCTCTCTTCGTTTATCACACAGATCCAAAAGTTCAGGTATGATCCACGGCTTCTTCTTTGGTCGGTGCTTGCCAAGGATCTCAGTGGCGGCATCTGTCACAGCTGAGTTGAAGGTGGTGGTCATGGTGTTGACATCTACTTCACCAGCCCCCAAAATGAGCAGTGGTGCAAATTTCCCTTCAACTGTGGCCTGAAATAGTTCTGCCACCTCCGGGTCTTGCAGTTTGTCCAGGTCGAACTTCAGTCTAGTGCAGTATTTACTCTCTTCAAGTGGAGCCGGAAAGACATCATCAATAGATCGTGGTCACTTCCGATGTCTGCTCCTGGAAAAGTGCGTGTCCTGCCAATGTTGATGCTTGATCTGAAGCGTTTCTTGACCATGATGTAGTCTATTTGGTTGTGATGCTCCCCCCTGGGACTGTGCCATGTCCATCGTCTGGAGTTTTTGTGGAGACCAAGCGTGTTTGCCAGTACCAGATTGTTGTATCTGGCAAACTCCAAGAATCTCAGACCCCTGTCATTTGTCTCGTTGTTGCAGTGGGGTCCACATGTGTCTCCCCAGTTGTGGTGCGCATCTTGGCCAACCTTGGCATTCCAGTCGCCTTGCACTATGACTATGTCCTTCTTCGGCACTTGGTCAAGGACCGCCTGTAGATTTTCATAAAAACCCTCCACTTCGCTGTCGTCATAGTCTGATGTTGGGGCATAGGTCTGGATGATGGTGATGTTGAAAGGGGCTGCTCTCAAGCGGAAGGTAATGAGTCTACTGGGCGGCAACCCATGACAGTGGCTAGAATGTTCTTGTGGACCAAGAATCCAACGCCGTGTTCGTGCCTGTCATCTCTACCGCTGAAATAGAGCTTGTGGCCTTTGTCTGTCGTTGTTTCACCTAGGCCTTTCCAGTGCAGTTCGCTAATGCCTAGAACGTTCCATCGATAGCGGTCCAACTCGTGGGCCAGTTCTTCTAATTTTCCTTCCGCAGTTAGGGTCCTGACATTCCAGGTTCCTATGACGATGTTGTTTCTCGTGCGGATCTTGCTAAATTGTCCATCAGTAGCATACTTAACACCTCCGTCCTGGTGGCCAACGGAAGGCGCGGTCCTTGAGCCGGGCGACGACCTATCCGGTATGGAATTAGTGGATAGTGTCATCATGCCTGTAGTGTGTCTTGGGCAAAAAAGGACCTGGCGGTGCCCAATCCTCTCCAGGCTGTTGGGCATAGCCGAAATCCACGAATACAGTGTGGCTCGCCTTGGCCCCGAGCACGTGGTCGTTGAACCTGTAGTAACGTGAGGTTCCTCGCCCTGGCCGGTGACTTCTGTGTAGAAGACTTTCGCCCAGTGATGCCGTGCTAACATTACCCCTGTTAGTCGCCTCTTACGACACGCCGGGAAACATTGGGCCTATTCTATTCAGTGCCAGAACCCACAAACAAACAGCAACAAATATATTACAGACACACAACAAGGGCAACAAAATACAAGACATACACGTGGTGTAAAGGCAGGAAGATCGCTACAATAGGAAACTGAAAGGAAAATAGTTTTGTATTTTTAAAATTAAATTGGCTGCATCTAATATTATTTTGAAGGGAGAGCAAAAAACAGTGAAGAATGGCTAAAAACAATAAACAGGCACACATATACACTCACTGTAACTGCCGCACCCACATCTTACAAAACCCAACTTATGTGACTCATCTCGTCAGACTTTTTAACAAAGAAACGAAACGGCCTATGGGACTTAATTGGTTTGGTGAATTTTGAAAACAAGGATTTACTTAATAATAAACTGACAAAACCAAGCGGATTTGACTTACTTGGATTTGTGAATTTTTTTAACAAGGATTTAATTCAATAATAAACTGACAAAACCAAGCGGGTGACTTGCTTGGTTTTGTCATGTTCTCAACAAAGATCTATCTCAAGAATAATCTGACAAAACAAAGCAAGTCCACAAATAGTCTTAAAACATCAAATCTATCAAACATTTTTTTAACATTCAAGGTATGCACTCTTAAATCGAGGAATTGCATTATAATATGCCCTTAAACTTCCAGAAACGATCACGTAATATAGCGCAACACAAAACGTCGATTTTCTCGAAAGTAGGTTTTGTGGACTTGCTCGGTTTTGTCAGTTCACGGCAGTACATAACTGGAGACTGGGCGGCAACCCCTGACAGTGGCTAGAATGTCTCTGGACCAAGAATCTAACGCCGTGCTCGTGCCCGTCTTCAGACCTGCCTACCGTTACGGATTTCTTCGTATTTTTACGGATTTGAGACCTAGAATACAAAAATACGCAAAGGCCTTAAAAAATACGAATTTTGGCACTTTTTTTTTTTTTGGTTGTTGTTGTTGTTGTTGTAATAAGACGTTTGTTTTGAGTTTTAAGACATTTCACATGGCGCCATACTGCGCGCCATACTTAAGTCAGAAACAATTGAAACTTTTTTTTCCGAATCGTCCCCTATACGCTTATGTGTCCGGGGACGTTAATCTATCTAACTAACTAACTAAACTTTTCATTGTCAGAGATTACTACATTAAGTTCAACCATGTCTGCCACGGGTGCCAAGAAAAGAAAAATAATAAGAGCTCATGAAACTGATGATGAATTGGATGAAGCGTCAACGTCTGTTTCAAAGGAGAAAAAGCCTAAACAACAGCAGACATTCTTGTCTTTGTACACTGATGAGTGGCAGTTTCTTGTGCAATCTAAGAAGGGGCCGACATTCGTCCACTGCTTGGCGTGTGTCAGAGATTTTAGTTGTGATCACAGTGGACGTAGTGATTGTGAGAGGCATGTTGCCGGACAAAATCACAAAACAACCGAACGTCAGTGGAAGAATCTGCCAAAGACACAAAACATTACAGCTTTATTCAAAAAGCAGATCAGCTCAGAGGATAGCAAAAAAGAATTCACTAGGCAAGTCACAGATGCTGAAGTATGCATGGTGCAGTTTATTGCTGAATGTAACCTTCCAATTGCCACAGCAGACAGAATGACAGCCATGTTTCAGAGAATGTTTCCTGATTCTAAGATCGCTAAAGGCCAGCCATTTCACTTTTTGTTAAAAAATAGATGTGTTATCGGTACCTTAACATTCAATTGGTATATGTTTAGAACAATGAAAATATTAAATTTGTTATTTAAAATTACACAAACTGTTGGTTCTTAGTTTATTTTAATATGGCCAAGGTAGACAATTTACTAAGCAGAACGTTCAGTTGCTAGTCCTCAAGTCCAAACCTGCTGCCACAGTGTGAGTGTACACCAGCAAAGAACTAGACAGACTCAAGAGCTGTTATAGCTTGCAGCTGAAAGAAAACAGTGCTGAGTGACAGTTTGCGTATAATTTTTCCCAGTCAGTTACTGTAAATAATTTATTTTGTAGCAAAGAACCAGACAGGCTCAAGAGCTGCTATAGCCAGCAGCTGAAGGAAAACAATGTTGAGATTTTTGCATATCATATAAATTACTTAGTCCTTCACTATAGATATATTATTTTGTTGTTTCCAATTCCAATTTAAGTTTTTATCAACTGAATTTTTGCTCTGTAGCAATTACAGTTTTGCGCTTGTTCTGTACTGTAGTCAATAAATAAATAAATCGGGGAACAGTGTATTTAAGGAATCAGTTTGAGTTTTTTTTTTTTAATGCAGTGATTACTTCTTCTTTATCGTCACTAAGTTACATTTACAGTTGTTAAATTCCTACTTGCGAATGCGTCGATTCGCCGAGAGTGAAAATACGAATTTTGGTCCCAGAATACCACATTTTGCCAGTCAGAATACTGAAACTGAAAATCTGAGGTAGGCAGGTCTGCGTCTTCTATCCCGCTAACACAAAGCTTGTGGCCTTTATCGGTAGTTGTTTCACCAAGGCATTTCCAGTGCAGTTCGCTGATGCCTAAAATTTTCCATCGGTAGTGGTCCAGCTCGTGGGCCAATTCTTCTAATTTTCAATCCGCAGTTATGGTCCTGACATTCAAGGTTCCTATGGCGATGTTGTCTCTTGTTGCGGATCTTGCTAAGTTGTCCATCAGTAACACACTTATCACCTCCGTCCTAACGGCCAACGGAAGGCGCGGTTTTTGGCGAGCGATCCGGTATGGAATGAGTGGTTATTTTCATTATGAGATGTGTCTTGGGCAAGAAAGACCTGGCAGGGCCCAATTTTCTCCAAGCTGTTGGCCACAGCCGAAAACCACGAATACAGTGTGGCTCGCCTTGGCCCCGAGCACGTGGTCATTGAACCTATAGTAACGTGAAGTTCTTCCGCCCTTGCCGGTGACTTCGGTATAGAAGACTTTCGTCCAGTGATGCCGTGCTGATATCATCCTTGTTAGTCGCCTCTTCTGACACGCCGGGAAACGTTGGGTCTATTCTATTCAGTGCCCGAACCCACAGGACAATTTAAACTGATTTTTGTAGTAACTATTAAATGTTTCTTTCAACAGCTAATACAAAGAGCATGTTCTAGAATATGACAAAGGATTTTACACCATAAGATGATGACTTGATGTTTACATTGCTCAAATGTTATTTAAATCTACATAAGGAAATTTGTTAATTAAGTAATGTACATTTATTGAAAGCGGTCGTTATTCTTTCTTGTATGTTTTGCTAATTTAAATGTTTCTTTTTCTTACAGCAACACCGGGCAGGACACCAGCGCAGAGGAGGACCCCACTATAGGACAAGACCCCACCGCAGGACAGGACCTCATCGAAGGACCCTAACGCAGGAAATGACACCACCGCATGACAGAACACCACCGCAGGACAGGACATCAGGACACCACCGCAGGACAGAACACCACCGCAGGACAGGATCCCAGACGACGAGGAATCAACGACAGAGGTGGCCACCTCAAAATACATTTTTATTGTGGGTGCGCATGTGTGTGTTTAGTGAAACTGTACAGTATTGCAATGCAATTTAGCAGAAATTGAAATCTACGTAGATTTAGCAGCTGTCCATGCTGGCATTGCAGCAGCTACCAGGAGAGGCAAGCGATATAATACAGTGCACCTGTTGACTTGTCGGCGGCACTCGCTGCGGGCTCTGTCTGGATATTACTGACTCCAGTTTTGACTCGCTAGAGCAATAGATCTAAGTTAGCGGGGACCGTGTGCGTCTACAGTGCCACGAATGCGTTGAGCACTGAAAAGAAAATTGATCAAGGTCAGATTTAGAAAAATAATTCAAGGTCAGAATGAAAATGTCGAAAAGCACAGGCTTTGTGGGGACATAAACCAAGCCAGTGCAACATCACATAACTGGCAGCTGCATAAAGAACAGCAGCTACAAGGCGTAAGCTGTTGAAGGTTGAGGGGAAGGGTCATGTTGTCGTTCTATCGAGGAAATGTTTCTGTGGGGAAACAACGAGAGAGTTTGGTTGTGGACATTAGTGTCATGGGGGAAAGGAACAATGGATGTGGAGTGGAAGTTTGTGGCGAGCAGTCAAAATGTAAATAAACATGAGACGACAGATGTCTCTTTTTCTGTCGTTAAACTAGAAAGTAAACTGTAACATGAGACAACGAACCGACTGGTGGCAGTCGGGACAAATGTCTTATTTTCATTTTTGGTAGAGATAAAAAAATAATGGGAAATGAACATGAGACTGCAACCTGGTTCCGTCTCTGCCCTTCTTTCCCTTTTTTGATATTTGTTAGATCTGCTTGCCCAGACTCTGCTCTCCAACAGCTGCTCCTTACTTTGTGATAATAATGGTCACGTCTGCATGATCCGCCCTGGTAGAATTGCAGTGTGGTCAGTTCCTGATGCTGGAGACGGTCCATGCCTTGTCAAAAATCCACCTCGTCAGCTCTGAGGCAGGAGGGGGGGAAATGGCTCAAGGTCAGTTTAGAAAATGGATCGAGGTCACATTTAAAAATGGCTCAAGGTCATATTTTTGGTATATGGTTCAAGGTCACATTTAAAAAATGTCGCAGTCAAAGAACAGGCTTTAAGATGACATATAGCAAGTCAGTCGTGATATCGCATAAATGGCAGCTGCATAAAGAACAGCAGCTACAAGGTGTTGTAAGCTGCTGAAGGTTGAGAGGAAGGGTCATGTTGTGATTCTATGTGGGAAATGTTTCTATGGAGAAACAGTGTGGTTGTGGACATTAGTTTCTCGGGGAAAAGGGACAATGGAGTTAAAGTGGAATTTTGTGGCGAGCAGTCAAAATGTAAATAAACATGAGACGAACGATGTCTCTTTCTTTTTTAGGATAGAAAGTAAACTGTAACATGAGACAACGAACCGACTGGTGAGGCAGGCAGTCGGGACAAGTGTCTTTTTTTTTTTTAAAGAAAAATAATAATGGGAAAAGAACATGAGACTTGAACCTGCTTCTGTCTCCCTCTTTCTCGTTGACATTTGTTAGCTCTGCTTGCCCAGACTCTGCGCTCCAACAGCTGCCCCTTGCTTTGGGATAATAATGGTCACCTCTACATGATCCGCCCTGATGGAATTGCAGTGTGGTCAGTTTCTAATACTGGAGGCGTTGCATACCTTGTAAAAAATTCCACCTCTCCAGCACTGAGACTGTGGGAAAAAAAACACCGCGAAAAAGATAGCGAAAGTGCATCAAGGTCAACCAAGAAAAAGGAAGGGGCGATGGGAAAAAACGCGCCAGTCCTTGTTAATTAGCAAGGTCCAAGTACTCTAGTGTTTTGAAATCAAAGTTAGTTTTGTCTAGGTTAGGTCAGTAGTGGTTGCCTTTAGCAAATTGATGGGTGCTCTGAGTTGTATTGTTTCCTGCTCTGAATTGCTATTTCAATGTTGGTGTGCTGTTGTTAGGTTCAGGTTGACTTTCAATTGTTGTTAATGTTGCATGTGCAATATTTTTTTTGTAACTATATACAAAATATGTACAGATTAAAACAACTATGTAAATAAATTGATGATGTTAATAACAATACTTATAATAATAAGCATAATAATAATAATAATAATAATAATAATATTAATAATAATAATAATTGTAAAAATAATAATAATAAAATTTTATTTAAATAAAATAAATACAGTAATAAATAAAATAACTAAAATAAACTAAAGAAAACATGGAAAAGGAAGAGGAGTTGGGGTTTAAAAAAAACTGTAAATATTGTAATTGTACTAACATTGTGTATGGAAAATGTCATTTATGCATTGAATTTTGTTGAATATCTTCGGAAAAGGAAGTTGGGCAATTAATACCAACATTATAATTGTACTCAGGTCTTTTAAGTAAAGTTTAATGTATGGTTTGAATTGTGTTGCATACATTTAATATTAAAAACTAAACTTTAAAAAGTAAATTAAAAAAATGTTACTGTAAAAAATTCAAAAGGAAAAGGATGGGGAGTTGGGGATTAGAACAACAATGTAAATATTGTAAAAGAACTGAAGACTGTAATGTAAAATGTAATTTTTGCATTGAATTGTGATGCACACTTTTGAACAATGTACATGTTTATTTCAAAGATAAAGTGGAAAAGGATTTCTATGCGTACAAGTTTATTTGAAAGAGAAATTGTCTATTTATGTAAAGTGTAATGCCTGCAGTGAATTGAACTGCATACATTTAATGTAAGAAAATAAAATAAAAAGTTTAAAATGAACTGCATACCTTTAATGTAAGAAAATAAAATAAAAAGTTGAAAATAACAAAATTTTAAAACAACAATGTTTAAAGAAATACAGTAATAATTGTTAAAAATGTAAAACAAACAGGAAAAGGAAGGGGAGTTGGGGAATAAAACAACAATTTAAATGTTGTAATAGAAATGAAGACTGTTTATGTAAAATGTAATGTATACATGTATTAAAATATGATGCATACTTTTTGAACTATGTACATGTTTATTTCAAAGAGAAAGTGGAAAAGGATGGGGCGTTGGGGTTTACAAAAAAAACTGTAAACACTATAATTTTAGTAAAAATTTAATGGAAAATGTAATTTATGCCATGGATTTCGCTGAATATCTTTCTAAATGTACAAGTTTATTTGAAAGAAAAATTGGAAAATAAATGGAAATTGACAAAATAATACAAAATAAGCACAATTGTACTCTTGTATATTTAAAGTGTAATGCCTGCAGTGAATTGTGTTGAATACATTTAATGTGAGAAAATACAACAAAAAGGAAGAAAAATGTTTCAAAAAATACAATAATAATTGTTAAAAATGTAAAACAAAACGGAAAAGGAAGGGGAGTTGGGGATTAAAACAATTTAAATTTTGTAATAGAACTGAAGACTGTTTATGTAAAATGTAATGTATGCATTAAAATGTGATGAATAATTTTGAACTATGTACATGTTTATTTCAAAGAGAAAGTGGAAAAGGATGGTGCATTACACTGTAATTTTACTAAAGATTTTAATGGAAAGTGTAACTTTTGCCGAAGATTTTACTGAATATCATTTCTATATGTAAAAGTTTATTTGAAAGAGAAATTGGAAAATAAATGGAAATCAACAAAATAATACAAAATAGCATAATTGTACTCTTGTATATAGTAAAGTGTAATGCCTGCAGTGAATTGTGTTGCATACTGTACATTTAATGTAATAAAATAAAACAAAAGGTTGAAAACAAAATAAAAGGAAGAAAAAGTTTAAAAACAAAACACAGTTATACTTGTTTAAAATGTAAAAGGAAAAAGGAAGGGGAGTTGGGGATTAAAACAATGTAAATGTTGTAAAAGAAATGAAGACTGTTATATAAAATGTCATTTATTCATTAAATTGTGATGCATACATTTGAATAATATACATGTGTATTTCAAAGAAAAAGTTTCATAAATGGAGAGTTGAAGATAAAAAACTTATTGTTATTGTACTAAAGACTTTTTATGGACATTGCAATATATGCATTATATGTTGAATATCTGGTACATGTCCATGTTACCCCCGTTGATGTGCGGGGGTTTCAGTATAAATAGTATCCCCACTTTCTGGAAATTTAGTACTTTAAATTCCCACTGTTGTTGTCTTTCTCATTTGTTCTTTCTCATTCTTGCTCTGTTCTATCAATCTGCTATACTATCTTCTTCTTCGCTAGACCAGTCACCTACCTTTTTTCTTGAAAACTCTTCCGGGACAAGACTCCTTATTTGTGTATGAGGTCTGTTGGATCAGCTTGGGAATATTGCACGCTTTCTGCCAGGTGGTCACTAGGGCTTCCTATGATGTTATTATTTAGCAATGTAGGCATTTTCTATGTATGTGTTTTGTTGATATTTTATAATGATGTTTGTATTCTATTTTGTTTTTGTAAACGGGGGTTCATAAATTAGAGTATAGCCTCAGCGTCCACCATAAGGGTTGTTTCAGCACATCTTTTATGTGGATCAGGGGTTGTCTGGTCCTGATTTGTCTCGGAAGAGTCCGCTGGACCTAAAGCAATAATCGTGTAATGTAATGTAATGTCCATGTTTAGATTTCAAAAAGAATTTGTAAAAGAAATGGAAATTGGAGAATTAATACAAAATATTATAATTATACTCGTGTCTTTTATGCGAAGTGCATTGTATACAGTGAATTGTGTTGCATATATTTAATATATAATTTAAACATTAACGAAATTAAAAAGACAAATAAATAAATAAAATAAAGACGTAATATAACTGTTACAAATTCAAAGACTTACAAACTGCTGTAAAATGTATTGCTTTTGTTCTAATGACTTGCATGAAACTTGTAAATGCATGCATATCTTTTAAAAATGTACATGTTTATTTCAAAGAAAATTGGAGATAGTAGTTGGGGATAAATACAGAACAAAACATCGTAATTGTACTAAAGACTTATTTTGTAAAATGTAAGATAAATTTTCTATATTGTTGGTTCTCTCTCTCTCTCTCTCTCTCTCTCTCTCTCTCTCTCTCTCTCTCTCTCTCTCTCTCTCTCTCTCTCTTTGTCTCTCTCTCTCTCTGACAGACGCAAATGTTAATATATGAATTGAATGTAAAATATTATTTACTTTACAATTATGAAGCTGTTTATCTTGTAATGTTTCTTTCTTTTCTTGTGTTGTCAAAGCAATTTCGATCAAGAATCAAAGTCCAAATATCGGTCAATCAATCACTTCATTCCCTAACTTTCCTGTTCCTGTCTATATACAATTTACATGGTGATAAGTAGAAGCCTTATGGATCATTCGCTGGAGTACTGTGACGGTGGGTCTATTGTTGCTGGGCTCTGCACAAATAAATGCTATTACCCACTCGTCTTTCGTCTGCGAATATCGGCTAGTTAAATCACCCTATGAACTTAAATGTCCAAAATGTAATATAACTAGGATTAACTTAACAGTCCAAATTTCACTGCTAGTAGATCGCTCCTTGGTGGGTCTATGCTGCTACTGTTCTCGATATTTGCCACTGTCTCATCACCCCGTTGGGGTGCCGAGGGTTTCAGTATAAATAGTATCCCCACTTTCTGGAAATTTAGTGCTTTAGATTCCCACTGTCGCTGTCTTTCTAATTTGTTCTTTCTCATTCCTGCTCTGTTCTATCAATCTGCTATACTATCTTCTTCTTCGCTAGACCAGTCACCTACCTTTTTTCTTGAAAACTCTTCCTGGACAAAACTCCTTATTTGTGTGTGAGGTCTGTTGGATCAGCTTGGGAATATTGGACGCTTTCTGACAGGTGGTCACTAGGGCTTCCTATGATGTTATTATTTAGCAATGTAGGCATTTTCTATGTATGTGTTTTGTTGATATTTTATAATGATGTTTGTTTTTTATCTTGTTTTTGTAAACGGGGGTTCGATAAATTAGAGACCCCCGTTGGAGTGCCGGGGGTTTCAGTATAAATAATATCCCCACTTTCTGGAAATTTAGTGCTTTAAATTCCCACTGTCGCTGTCTTTCTCATTTGTTCTTTCTCATTCCTGCTCTGTTCTATCAATCTGCTATACTATCTTCTTCTTCGCCAGACCAGTCACCTACCTTTTTTCTAGAAAACTCTTCCTGGACAAAACTCCTTATTTGTGTGTGAGGTCTGTTGGATCAGCTTGGGAATATTGGACGCTTTCTGACAGGTGGTCACTAGGGCTTCCTATGATGTTATTATTTAGCAATGAAGGCATTTTATATGTATGTGTTTTGTTGATAATTTATAATGATGTTTGTATTCTTTTTGGTTTTTGTAAACGGGGGTTCGATAAATTAGAATATAGCCTCAGCATCCCCTGCGTGGGATGTCTTTATTGTAAAGTGACTGGCTGGTGGAGAGCGTTCAGTCTACCACTAGGGTTGTTTCAGCAGATCTTTTATGCGGATCGGGGGTTGTTCGGTCCTGGTTTGGCTCGGAAGAGTCCGCTGGACCTAAAGCAATAATCATGTAATGTAATGTAATGATAAATTAGAGTATAGCCTCAGCGTCCTCTGCGTGGGATGTCTTTATTGTAAAATGACTGGCTGGTGGAGTGCCTTCAGTTTTACCACAAGGGTTTTTTCAGCAGATCTTTTATGCAGATCAGGGGTTGCCTGGTCCTGATTTGGCTCGGAAGAGTCCGCTGGACCTAAAGCAATAATCATGTAATGTAATTTAATGTACTCTGTCTCATCATTGGGCTCTTTGTACTTTTTGGCCTAATGTTCTCTTGCAGGAGAGTGGACTATCGCACAGTCCTTATAGATCAGTGTTCGTGCACGTTTTATGATGCAGGAATCTTCGACGTGCGGTGCTGCGGTCTCCTCTTCTTGTTTGTTGACTACTGAGCTATTGGAGCTCAAAGCTCTCTGCACAAAAGGCATGCACACAGCAAAGGTGAACTGGATAGATGATCAATTCCAGGAAAAAGATAACAGTCTGAACAATAACAACAGCAAGATGACCTATCAGACTGTGAAGCGGCTGACAAGTGTTAAACAGCCCAAGGTATCCACGATCCAAAGCAAGTCTGGCAAATGCCTTACAGAAGAACAAGAAGTCTTGGATAGATGGGCAGAGTACTGTACTGCTCTGAACTTTTTAACCACAAACCAAACGGAGACTCATCAGTTCTAGCTTGTTCCCAGAACAGAGAAGAAGAAGACATCCTTGCAATTCTCCGAGAAGAAGTTGAGACAGCAGTGCAATCGCTGAAGAAAGGGAAGTCAACGGGAGTTGGCAACATATCCGCTCAATTGCTTCAAGCAGGAGGAGAATCGATGATCGACGCCCTCGCTATTATTTGTAACAAGATACAGCAGAGTGGGGATTGGCCTAACGTATGGATCCAGTCGCTTGTCATCACTCTTCCCAAAAAAGGTACCCTTTAGGAGTGTGAAAATTACCGCACGATCAGCCTCATTAGCCATCACAAGCAAGGTTCTCCTGAAAATAATCCACAACAGGTTAAAACCCCAAGCTGAACAAATCATAGCTGAAGAACAAGCAGGATTCAGGGCAGGGCGAAGTATCACTGAACAGATTTTCAACCTCGGAATAATCTGCAAGAAATACCTACAGCACCAACAACATCTATATCATGTGTTTGTAGACTTCAAGAAAGCGTTTGACTGATTCTGGCATGCAGCTTTGTGGGCAACCATGAGAGTGTACAGCATCAGCCCTAAAATGTTTGTAGATATCAAAAACCTCTATGACAAGGCTACCAGTACAGAGCTCCATAACAGCACCATCGGGAACTGGTTCAGAACAACAATCGGTGTGTTTGTAGACTTCAAGTAAGCGTTTGATCGAGTCTGGCATGCATCTCTGTGGGCAACCATGAGAGTGTTTAACATCAGCCCTAACAATATTGAAGTCATCAAAGGCCTATATGACAAGGCTACCAGTGCGTCAAGAATGCGTACTCTCTCCAACACTCTTTAACATCTTCCTAGGGCGCATCATGTCAGATGCCCTTGCTGATCACGAATGCACAGTCAACATAGGGAGTAGAGCAATATCCAACCTCCGTTTTGCGGATGACATTGATGGATTGGCTGGAGAGGAACAAGAACTTGAACAGCTTGTACAGAGGCTTGACACCACCTCCAGAGCCTATGGAATGGAAATAGGCTACATGTAAGTGCAGAGAAGACCAAATTGATTTGACAACAACACCAATGGCATCAACATGGACATCAAATTCCAAGGCACTAAACACAATGCACAGCTTCAAATATTTTAGAGCCATTGTATCAGACAATGGGTCCCGACAGGAGGTTCTCTCCAGGATCCCACAAACAACGGCTGCCCTGGCAAGGATGAAGCCCATTTGGAAAGACAGGACCATCAGTCTACATTCCAAGGTAAGGCTGTTGTGCTCCCTAACCATCTACATCCTCATATACGCTGGCGAAACATGGACCCTCACAGCAGATCTACAACGAAGAATACAAAGCATGGAGATGAGGTGCTACAGAAGACTTCTGGGCATTTCCTATACCCAACAAATCACCAACAACGAAGTCCGACAGACCATCACACAAGCCATTGGACAACACGATGACATGGTCACAGTGGTGAAGAAACGGAAACTCCGATGGTATGGCCACGTCACTAGAGCATCAGGCCTTGCAAATACCATCCTGCAAGGCACGGTGCAAGGAGGCAGAAGAAGAGGGAGACAGAAAAAGAGGTGGGAAGACAACATTCGAGAATGGATTGACTTGACACTGAGCGAAGCCATGAAGGTTGCTGAGGACAGAGAAAGATGGAGTACTCTGGTTAAACGATCAGCTGTGGTGCCCCTTTGACCTTCGAGTTCCGGGATAGGATAGGATTGGAAGCGTGACAGAACAAAAGAGGAAATTCGTTTGGCAGTAGCGTCAGTGGTCAGATGCTTGCGGACAAGGCCTATTCTACGGAGATGAAAATTGCATGTTTGACAGGTTGTGTGGATGAATTCTGACATGGAGATGGTGTTGTCAATGATGACACCAAGATTTTTGACAGAATATGAGAGGAAGTGTTTTGGCCAAGAGAGACAGTGCCTACAGGGTAAAAAGACAGGTTGTGTTTGGTATCCATGAGCATAATTTCAGTTTTATTAGCATTGAGCTGCTTGTTGGCAGTCAGCCAGTTAGAAATATTATCAAAGCAGTCAGAAATTTTGGTCAGAATAGATGGAAGGTTTTGAGGATTGTCACTGTTTTTGAGCTGTGTATCTTCTGCGTAGAAATGGGGGAAAGTGTTATGGTTTTTTGGATGATCTGAAACAGGAGATGTTTAAAGGATGAATAGAACAGGGCCTAGAACTGACCCTCCCCCCCCCCTCCCTCCCGTAACACCGAAGACCAATCTGGGCGGTTCAGAAAGGTGGTTGTTGATGCAGACAAATTGGAAGCGATCAAAAGGTAAGAATGGAACCAGTTTAGGCAAGGTCTTTTATTCCAAAAGATTTCTCAAAGCGCTGAAGGAGGATGGAGTGATCGATAGTGTCAAAAGAGGCTGAAGAAAAGGGTCAACAAATAGATTTTACCAGAGTCAATGGCAGAGAGGAGGTCGTTTACGATGAGAAGAAGAGCTGATTCAGTAGAGTGGTCAGGACGGTAGACTGGAAGGGACAGAACAAGTTGTGGGAAGAGAGATGATGGTTGTGCTGTTTCAGGACAGTGTCAGGCCTACTTCCACCCTCTGGTGTTTAAGCAGGTGACTGTTCCTTCATGCAAGGAGTGATATGGTAGTTAGGGGTGGGTGATGCGTGTGCGAGCGTCCTTTCTCCCACTAAACTAAACTAAGAAACTCAACTAGCGAAATAAGATGTAAAAATACAAATATATATTTATTCAATAAAACATGTAATTAAAAAACCCAATCAAGAAACAAAAGAATGAAACCAAAGAAAAGTATAAAGCAAAATTAAATGTAAAACAGTCTAAAACATATTCAATCAACACATTTGCATCATCATAAATCATAAGAAAAATCACTCTCTCACCTTTGTTCTATATTAACACACACATATACAATATATACACAATGATAATTAAACACACATATGTCCCCCCCCCCCCCCTGTTGTCCCAGTTCAGTCTCTTATATATACAAGCCTGTACACACTTCACGCTATGTACACAGTCGTAGATGGCAAAGTCCGACTGCACACTTTTTCTTGAATTTCTCTGACTAAAATGTTCTCCACACAGTTCGAAAATATAGATGTAGCTGTAGATATCGTTCATGAGGAACTAAACTCGATGTTATTTAGAGTCACTGGATGATATAAGTCTTCACTGTTCCAGATGTTCACAAATATCAAAATATAAAATATAATAAACTGTTCTTTCCTTCATATGAATACAAAAGAACACCGTGGCTCTTCCTAAACTAAAATTCCACTTGCCAAACGGCCCTCTATTTCTGTTGACTCCTCTCCCCCTTTCTTCCTGCCCCTCTCACAGCAGCAACAGCAGCACCCACTTCCAAGGACGAACCAAGAACCCCGACAACGACTTCGACAACTACAAGTCCATCAACAAGTGCAGCAACAACAACAAGTGCCGCGACAACAACAAGTCCAACCTGAAAACAATAATAATACAGACTACTATTCTAGCATAACTTTCACATCTATATTTATTACTTTTAAAATACAATTGTCTGCTCTCCTCCTGAAGAAAAATTACATGGGTTTATATTCACAATTTATTTCCATTTCGTTACGTTTATACCATTTATACAAAATGCAACCATCATAAACATTCCACATATTTAACATACATTTGTTCCGTTTATATCATGTATATACAATTTACACTTCACCTCCCTCTGTTGAGTCTGGCTGACTGCCTCCACTCATCATTATTTTATTTACAACCAAAATGCATTACAACATAAAAACGTTTCTAAACACAATGTCATAATGATTAACATAAAAGTTTAATGACATACGATTTCACGTTCTACATTCTCTTTCATACATTTTTGCTACACGCCCTCCCTAAATAGATTTCTCCCCACCCTCTCATTGACGATCGTTAGAGACAGGATTCCAGAGGTCGAATTTCACTTACCGACTTATGATAAGAGATTAATTTTTCTCTTTAGACATCACATAGACCACGCCCGATGACGCTCTATAGACGGGTGACAGCTACCCAGCTCTCAATAATAACCCCTCGCCTCCGTGTGTCTTCAACTTGACAACAATCCGGATTCACCGCCTGGCTTTCTCCCGTTCACCTCCAACGATCCGCTTACGACCAAGCCCCAGTAACGAATGCTAGTTCTAAGTTCCAGCAGTATGCATCCTGAACTGAGCTGAGTGAGTCAGCTCAATGATTGGCTCCCAGAATCTGCACAAACAGGTCTCTTCTGAACCGCACGTGCTAACTTGCATTAACCTATTATCCAATTCCTTGACCTAGAGTTGGCAATAACATCTTGTCTGTTGGACGAAAACAGCGCTGCCCTTATTGCACTCCCACAGTTTTGCCATGACAGACAGCCTTCTCCAGAAGTTTGGATAGTAAAGAGAGATTAATTATAGACAACAACAACAACAACAACAACAAGAATAATAATAATAATAATAATAATAATAATAATAATAATAATAATAATAATAATAATAATAATAATAATAATAATAATAATAATAATAATAATGATAATAATAATAATAATATAATAAAAGGTTCCGGAGAATTTTCTCTGGTGTGGCTCCAAAAGGCTGGTATTCATCCATTCTTCAGAGTTCTACTGTCCGAAAGGTGAATGCGTGTAGGTGTAATCAGTGCTATTCAACGTAGGAATATGTGACAACACCGAAAGTATTTGCTGCCAATTTAAATGAGCAAAGTTCTGAGTAAACAGTCTCCTCTTATTTTTATTTGAATCCAGACCAAGGAACAAACGTATATTACACTATTAAATGGCTTTCTTAGAATACCACAGATGTTTTCAAAAATATTTTAATTTCTTTTTAAAGCCTCAGCGTCCCCTGCGTGGGATATCTTTATTGTAAAGTGACTAGCTGGTGGAGTGCCTTCAGTGTTACCACTATAGGATTGTTTCGGCAGATCTTTTATGCGGATCAGGGGTGAGTCCTCTTTCAGCGAAGTTGTGGTCTTGATTTTGTGGTTCTGATTCGGCTCTTTGCAGTCCGCTGGACCCTGTAAGCAATGAATAACTAACTATTAATTTCTTTTTAAATTATAGTGCGATTTTTTTGGGGGGGAAAAACAAAAATAAACAACAAAAGACATTTTTCCTTACTTCTTTTTTCTTTCTTTTTGTTCATGTTCGTTTGTGTTGTCGTTATTGTTGTTCTCGATCTAAGCCTCCGCGCAAAAATAATTACCCAAAACTGATCTAGTGAATGATTTATGAAAAGATTTCTTTTAGTTAGAGTGATTGAAGGTATGGGAAACAAAATGTTTAGGAATCGTTTAATAGATATGTTTTTGGTTGATTCTTTTATTTTTACCATGAAAAGATATGTTGCTGCAAATCTTCTTTTTTTATGGATAGTGCAATAGTACAGCGGCTTGATCACACACTTGCAATGTTTCATGTTATGGTTAAGCAACGTCGGGAAGGGTTTGTACTTGGACGGGTGACCGTGCTTTAAAAATAACCACCAGACGACAAAAAAAAGATTGAAACAAGCGCACGAAACATCACAGTCTACCCAGCTGTGAATGGGATCTGTTTAGAACCGGAAAAGATAAAGCAGAGAGAGGGGGAGGAGATAATCACCGCCATCATCAAGCTGGCCTAGAGAAAAGAGATGTCCAAAACGATTCCTCCCCAACCACCGAAAGGTTAAGGGGACATCTTTAACTATTTTGGTTTGTTGGTCGAGCTCACCGTCCGCGTGTCTTCTTTTCTAAACGCTATGATACGTGGGCAAGTGACGTAATTCATATATACGCCTCTAAAGAAACAAAAAAATCTTTCCCTTACTTGAAGAGAATAGCATACTTGAAGAGAATATATAAAAGAAATACTGCTCACATCATCAGGCGCCTATGGATAGTGCAGCTACAAGCACCTCCGAGATCCCCAACCCATCCCACCCACAGAAAATACTACAGCAGGAGCAGCAGCAACACACATACACACACACTGCCTGGAATTTGGGGTGTTGCTGTCTCTCCGCCATTATAGCGTGCTAGAAACAATGGTAGTGGCGTTGTATGGGTTCCCTGCGTTAAAAGTCATAATACAGAGACTAGAACTACTAACCAGTACGATCTGACAGCCTCTGTGGATGGAGGGTTGTCTGTTATCATTTCGGTGTGTACTTTCTGACGAATGGTTGATCTAGTAGTGTGATGGTCCATGCAAGCCTATTTAGATTTCTGCATTAGCCTAATGGTTAGTATCCTATACTTGCTTCTCTTGAATTATTGTTAGTTTCTTATTGTTGCTTCCTGTTGTTATTGTTTTTATTGTTGTTGTTATTTAATTGGAATACTGCACGAGTAGTCAAACCTGAAATAGAACTATATTCTTGTGGTTTTTGGACTACATAGTCAGGGATGTCGTTTGGGTCGGATCTTCGGCTTTTAGCCGAAATTTTTATATAAAAAAAAGCCGATAAACTGTCCGTCATGTCGGCTCGACGAGCCGAAATTTTCACGGGTGAATCGGCTCAATTTTGTCCATTTTTGCGATATTCCTGTGCTGTACGCTTGCAGTTTAGGTGAGGATTCGATAATTACTAAAGTTAAACCCAGAAACTCTGACAGTATTGTGGTCTGTCAAGGGACAGTCTAAACTTTTTTAAAATTGTTTTTGTGTGTCTAAAATTTAAGAAAATAAAATTTCTTTTCAATGTTCTTATTCTACTCTTAAAATCATGTTTTATTACAAAGATAAGCATCCACAGAACACCTTTAATATATGGATGTGGAGGGTGCACGTTAACGTAATAAATCTAGTCAAAAAACATGTGAGACTGCTTTGGAAGAGAGAGCCGAAACTTTCTGTAAAAAGCCGAAAGTTTCACGGCTGTTTCGGCCAAATCGCCGAAGAAAAAATTTCCTAGCAACATCCCTGCATAGTTAAGGCTGCTATTTCTAGAATGTTATTGTAGTGATGATAGCTGTGTATGGGCCTAGAGATAATCACGCTTACCAGTGGTGTATAATTTAAGAGTGCACTTACATCATGTGAATTATCTGTCTACGTCAAAACAGAAGTGCGTATGCGTGTGGGTGTCACAAGAGGCTAGTTTGGACACTGCAGTAAAGCTTCACGCCTCTAAAAGTTCATCCTTTTTTGGCCTTTGTAACTTAAATTCGAGGCCTAGCAGACGACAAATGTTAGGATTGTTCTAAGCATGTGTAGGGAAACGTTTCGCTAGGTATGCCGTGACATAAACTAGCTGACCTATATCCGTCAGCCCCCGCTTGGGCGCTAAGGAGTATGGAATATCGCGGGCTTTACTTAGGCTTTAGCGGGTAACACCCTTAAAGTCAGTCTTTGTTTAGACCACACCAGAAAGGGAGAGACACGCTGAAAGTTCTCTCTCAGAAGACTACGCATGTGACGGGTGAAAACCATTCAACCCAGTATAGCCATAGCCTGACATTGTCAAAAAAAGTAAATGATCAATCTTTTGTTTCACCCCGATTTATTGATATTAGTATTGGATTATGCTTGTGAAGTCTTGCCATGTTTTATAATTGTGAATGTTGTTAAAACTTTGCTTGACCACGTGGCTGACCCACGCAACCGGTTTTCAACACCACGAGGTAGCCTCTACTGACCCACTGTTGTTTCTCACATCCGTATTATTGCAGACCAATGGCTGTACTAGAGAAAGTGTATATTATTAATTATTTCTCCCTGTGTTTATTTTAGCCATGGTGTATATATACTTAGTACTTATGTTGGAGATTCCAGTGGACCACGGAGATTTTTCGTCTCTTATCTGTATAAGTGGAGGCGATCTCGCTGAGGGCTGTTTCTGCCAACAGTGAGACGCTCTGCACTCCTTTTGTAAGCAAGGCGTTGCAGAAACTCGTCTTATGTTTTGCAGACGAGCAGGCTTGGTCCGAGGCAGGAGATAGACCTCACTGAGAGGCAACCCTGACACTCGGCCTGCAACTGAGCAGCGAGCACTGAGCTCCAATAGCTCAGTAGTCAACAAATGAGATGGGGAGAAAGCAGCATCGCACCTCGACGACCCAGCTAAGTGCCATAGAATAAGTGCACGAACACTGATCTATAGGGACTGTGCGGTAGTCCACTCTTCCTGAAAAAGAACATTAGGCAAAACAAGAACAAAGCCCAGGGATGACACAGTAGGAAGTATAGAGAACATGTAGTAGCAGAATAGATCCATCAAAGATCTACCCATTCTCCGAACCACTCGAAGTGACTTTTGGACTGTTAAGTTAATCCTAGTTATATTACGTTTTGGACAGGGAGCAGGGCACCAAACAACACACACTTCCGGTTAGACACGCAACTTACAACCCTATTGATCACAAATTCAATGAATTGCTGCCTAGGACCGTATATTTCTAAGAAATGATTGTTATTGCTAAAATTAAATATGTTACATAGTTATGGGGGAGGGATAGAGGAGGTATAAAACCTTTTTATAATTAGCAAGGTTGTTATTCTGTCGACGCTAGGTGGTACAGACTCAGGAGACGCCATGCCCGAGTTCTTTCTCACAGAGCTGTAAACCTCTCGCTATACGTTCGTTAGGTAGATTACCGTCCCCGGACACATATGGGTATTGATTGATTGATTGATTGTTGCTTTAGGTCCAGCGGACTCTTCCGAGCCAAATCAGGACCGACATATGCGTATAGGGGACTTGGATGGACGATAGCCGATGAATAAGAAGACTTGGTGAAAAAGATGGAGCACGGTGAAGGAAGAGGTCATGTTGCTGAAGAAAAGTCGCTTGATGATGGAGCGCTCAAGGCAGCTGCTACAAACAGAAGAAGAAATCATGATGAAGCAGAAGGGCCGCTGAAGTAAGAAAGCCAAGATGAATGGCGCATAAGTGCGCGTCGAGATGTTGCAAGGGTGCCAGAAGAAGATGCCGATGTGGCTCGCAAAGGGAGTGTCAACAATGCCGCAAGGAGGTGGCCCGCCGAGGCCGTGTGAGGGTGGATAGGCAGACGCAGGGTGCCACTGGCGGTGGGACACCTGTAGTCCGGAGTTTGCCAGGCTCCACTGGGAACCCCACGTTGCCCAGTCGTAGAGAAAGATGAAGGGCAACCAGAGGCCAGACGAGCGGAAGTCAAACGGGGAGGCGCCTTCCTCGCAGTACGACCGACGCCGGGACCAACGGAGCCCTAGACGAAGTAGAAAATGAAGGATGTTGGTTGAAGTGGTTTGACGTATCGGGATCTCCCACAGTCCACGTCAGCAGCTTCGACTTCTGTACTGCCACCGCCGGCAGGCCCCCGTACCATACCGGCAGTGCGTCCTCCTCATCTAAGCATGCTGGGCGGCCGTGGGACTGAACGTCTCCGTGAGCAGGTGTGGGCTCGAAAGAGGCCTAATGACCGCCGCAGTAGAAAATGCTGGTCGGCAACCGCCGCTGTGTAAAACGCAGGTTGGCTAGGCGCGCTGAACAGGTAACCGCCGCAGTGGAAATGCAGGTTGGCAGATGGTAGGAAAAGGTGGTGCCCAACACCTCAGCGAGTGGTGAATGCTGGAGCTCAGTGTGACAGACTCCTAACCTGCCAGCCTCCTAGATCCTAGGAGCTTGCGCTACCTCGTCCTTGACTGTCAGGCTCGTCCTTGCCTGCCGCTGTTCAGCGAGAGAGTGGTGTAGGCTGACTCGCTATATATATATATATATATATATATATATATATATATATATATATATATATATATATATATATATATATATATATATATATATATATATATATATATATATATATATATATATATATATATATATATATATATATATATTTTTTTTTTTTTTAGTAAAATTTACGTCCCCGGACACATTAAGCGTATAGGGGACGGGTGAACCACCACTTACTCGCTATATATGCTATACTGTACCTTTATAGCACAGGCGCTTGTACTTTAGGTTGCTTCACGCTGAGATTGCCTGAAAAAGTCAAGTCTGTTCTTGATACTGCCGTGATAGCATGCTGGCAAAGCAAGCGTGCGGGGCATGGACTTCATTACTGGGCTCAAAGAAATATAAACGGTGTACTGCTACATTCACTCTCTATTTGACGTAGGCTATGAAACAGAAATGACATATGAATTTACATGGGAAATGGCGCTGTTGTCACATTAAAAAATAATAAACAGTCGTTGTTGAAACCGCCCTTTAAGCTATGAATTTTAGATATATTTTTTTGTTGTTTTGCAAACAAACAATTGTGCCCATGACACTCAATTTGTGCATGCAGCTGAAGTCTTTACACTAACGAAGTACAGTATCATGCCTTTAGTTTAAGGAAGCCTATGACTCAGGAATAGGTCACTAGCAATGTCTTGTTACTTTGCGGGTGCACTGCAGTAGAAGTACTTCCAGAACTGAGAAGAGAAATAATTTCCTTTAGGACTGCGGGCAGTAAGTTGGTGTTTGGCCTGTCTTTCAACGTTTGTGTAAGTTACAATGTTACTGTAGCTGGCTCAGCGTAGGCTATGCATCACTTATGAATCCGTTTGCACAACTTTCTAAACTCTCACCTTACACCGTAGAAACAGAACTTCGGGAAATACATTAACATAAACCATAATTATGTATTCATATGTTTGTGCCTATAGGAAGAAAGGCTATACTTTATAGAGCTTACTCACAAAGACCAAAAATATTCATTATTTTGTTTAGGTGTCTATATATATCTTGCTCTTTGGGTCAAAAGACCAATCTTTTAGACACAGATCATCATGAATCTGGTGTTTATTTGCCTATTATTGTTTTGATCTATAGAAGAATGAATTCAACGGTAAATAGTATGCAAGTCTGTACCTCGAAAGTCTCTGTTATTTGTGTTCTTTTCTGAGCATGGGTCTAAAATCGCACGTTTATATAAAGAGACGTTAACATAAAACATTGAATTGAATTGAGTTCTGCTTAACCCACATATTCGTATGTCTACAGTCTATCATTCTGATGTATAACTGTGAAAACTGCAACGCTAGCGTTTAGCTATAGCGGCCATTTTAGAGGCACCAAGCATGTGATTCTCTAATAATTTGCTACCATCATGTTTCCTTTCATCACTTCCCGCACATCGGATCCCGATAAACAGGTGTGTGGTCTGCGAATGCCAACAGGGTCCGCCGACGTCAGCCTGCGAATGTTTGGAAGAAGTGCGTTCAGAATTCTGCAAATATCTGAGTTAGCTTCCGTAAAAATACCCATAATCTGGGATCGTCAAAGAAAGCCTCCACTGGTGTCAGTCATTCCGCTGTCTATTTCTGAAAATATTTTGTGCTAGTTCTGAAATTATATTAACTATCAAAATTGCAAGTCGACCGATTAACCGCAATACCAATACTGGTACACAATCAAAGAAAGACTTCACATTGATCTCTATCTTTCTCATTCCGCGCTTTTCTGGAGAGATTAGAAATTGTGGGTGCAGTTCAGGAACTTGGATTTTACCCACTTTTCAGAATTTCAAATAATTGAGTTTAATTATTTAAGTTAACGTCTTCTCTTTTTTTTTCACTTTTTTTTTTTTAGCCGAAGTACAATTACTCACTCAACTAACAGCAGATCATCAAAGAAATAATGCACCGTTATCAGTAGACAATCCTTCTCGTTTCGTATTCTGAACAGATTTACTAGGCAATTCAAGTTCTTTGCCATTGATTAGACATTATTCAGAATAGTTGGCTGCGGCTTGTATAGTTGTGAACTTTGGCTTATATAGTTGTGCACTTGTTTATATAATACCAAAACTCTCCAGAAAATCTATACAGAAATTCAAAAAGAGTTCTAACAACTTGCGCTTTGAATTGATATGTAATTAAGAAAAGGCGTTATATAAATGTCCTTTAATTGTTTTGCGATCGTGTACACTGAGCAAACTGCGCCCCTTTCGACTATGCTGTAAACAACAGCTAAGAATACAATCTTCTGTGTTGATGCTGGACTACAACTAGAGGAAGCCAATCCAGGGACATTCTTATTGGTCCCAAATGTGTTGAGACTCTTGGACGTCTCCTCTGGCAGAATATAGTGTAAAGGTAAGACGTTTTGTGATTTTAAAAACAAACAAACAAACAAACAAGTGTAGACCTATGTGTGAAGTAATGTTGTTTTTTTTAAAAAGAAAAGAAGAGAATGACCTATTTAATTAATCATCGTAAGAAATAATATCAGTTTTATGAAAACAATAAGCCATCTTGTCCATGGAGGTAACCCTAGAGGATGAATGTGATCTTCTTCATAAAGGAATTGTGCGCTTACTGCAATCCTATCCTATCCTATCCTGTCCCGTAACCCGGAGGTCGTAGGGGCACAAAAGATGATCGTTTAACCAGCATACTCCATCTTTCTCTTTCCTCAGCAGCCCTGATGGCTTCGCTCAGTGTCAAACCAGTCCATTCTAGAATGTTGTCCTCCCACCTCTTTTTCGGTCTCCCTCTTCTTCTACCTCCTTGCACCGTGCCTTGCAGAATAGTCTTTGCAAGTCCTGATGATCTGGTGACGTGGCCATACCATCGGAGTTTCCGTTTCTTCACCACTGTGAGCAGGTCATCGTGTTGTCCAATGGCTTGTGTGATGGTCTGTCGGACTTCGTCGTTGGTGATGTGTTGGGTATAGGAAATGCCCAGAAGTCTTCTGTAGCACCTCATCTCCATGCTTTGTATTCTTCGTTGGAGATCTGCTGTGAGGGTCCATGCTTCGCAAGCATATAGGAAGATGGAGATAACCAGGGAGCGCAGCAGTTTTACTTTGGAATGTAGACTGATGGTCCTGTCTTTCCAAATGGGCTTCAACCTTGTCAGGGCAGCAGTTGTTTGTGCGATCCTGGAGAGGACTTCCTGTCGGGACCCATTGTCTGATACAATGGCTCCTAAATATTTGAAGCTATGCACTGTGTTGAGGGATTGGCCTTGGACTTTGATGTCCGTGTTGATGCCATTGGTGTTGTTGGTCATCATTTTGGTCTTCTCTGCACTTATTTCCATTCCATAAGCTCTGGAGGTGTTGTCAAACCTCTGTACCAGCTGTTCAAGTTCTTGTTCCTCTCCAGCCAATCCATCAATGTCATCCGCAAAACGAAGATTGGAGATTGCTCTACCCCCTATGCTGACTGTGCCTTCATGATCTGCAAGAGCATCTGACATGATGCGCTCTAGGAAGATGTTGAAGAGTGTTGGAGAGAGTAGGCATCCTTGACGCACACCGATTGTTGTTCTGAACCAGTTCCCGATGGCGCTGTTGTGGAGGACTGCACTGGTAGCCTTGTCATACAGGCTTTTGATGACTTAATAATTTTAGGGCTGATGTTGTACACTTTCACTGTTGCCCATTGAGCTGCATGCCAGACTCGGTCAAACGACTTCTTTGAATCTATGAACACATGATATAGATGTTGTTGGTGCTGTAGGTATTTCTCGCAGATTATTCTGAGGTTGAAAATCTGTTCAGTGGTACTTCGCCCTGCCCTGAATCCTGCTTGTTCTTCAGCTATGATTTGTTCAGCTTGGGGTTTCAACCTGTTGAGTATTATTTTCAGGAGGACCTTGCTGGGATGGCTGATGAGGCTGATGGTGCGGTAATTTTCACACTCCTGAAGGTTACCGTTTTTTGGTAAGAGTGATGACAAGCGACTGGGTCCATGGTATAGGCCACTCCCCAATATGCCAGATCTTGTTACAGATAATGGTGAGGGCATCAATGATCGCTTCTCCTCCAGCTTGTAGCAGTTCCGCGAGTATGTTGTCCACTCCCGCTGACTTCCCTTTCTTTAGCGATTGCACTGTGCCTCAACTTCTTCCCGGAGAATTGGGAGGATTTCTTCTTCTTCTCTGTTCTCGGGACATGCTAGAACTGATGGGTCTCCATTTGGTGTATGGTTGTAAAGGTCAGCTTACTGCAATACGTGCGAGATATTATGTTGCCTCAAATACAAAATAAAAGAACAATGAATATACTCTATATAAGTACCGCTCATGTTACTTCCATTCCAAAATCTATTGGTCTGTTGGTATCAATCGCCTGCTTTGCTACTAGAAAGAAACAAACTGATTTGTGGTATTTGCGTCGCAATTGGTTTAACGGGTTCTCTAAAACAAAATAATGTTCAGCCATTTTCATATTTGTAATGTCCTATTGTGGGCGTTTATCGCTTTAAAAAAGTTTCTAAAAAAATTTCGTCTTTATAGGCCTATTGTGTATGGTGTTTATCGAGTGTTTAATTGTTTCCTTTTTTGTATTATTTTATATTTTATTTTCTATTTAATTTCTTTTTCTTTATTTTTTCTTATTTATTGTATAATTATTCTCCTCGTAAGATACAGCAGAAACCTCTGTGAAGATGGCCGTTAATAATTAGATTGCAGCAGGCAAAACTACCGAGAAAAGGATGTGTGATCTCAGCTGGTTGCACTTGCAGATACCAGGTAACAGGCAAATGTTGTACTTCACTATCGGTGCTGGAAGCTGATAGGAAGCCATTTATGAGATAAGAATACGCCGCCGTATTATGAATCAAAACGCTTGAAGGTCTGTGGAACCCAGCGTAAACACATAGCTTATTCGTGCTACCAGCATGAAAGAAGCAAAACCTTAAGTAGAGAAAAATATTTGTTGGCAACAATATTGATAACCTGTTAAATGATAAAATGTACTACCCATCATTTCACGCTATCCCCCACTTCGAAGCAAATCGTCTAGTAGAAACAAGTCAGCGGCTTTGAGAGTCTGTACACAGTACCCGGTGTAACGTGCCGAAAGCGTCCCTGGCCCAATTTAACTCCCGGGAGTAAAACCAGGCCGTCCCAGATTTACTCCCGGGAGTTATTCTGGTCCTGGACCAGATTGACCCCCAGCCTGTTCCAAAATCACTCTCTGGGGAATGAAGATTACATAGGAACAATTGATGTTATGCACTCTACTGTGTTCCAGATCAGCCTCCCGGGAGTTAGTTTGGCCCACATTTTTCAGTACCAGAATGACTCCCGGGAGTTAAAGTGGGTCTGTCCTAAAATAGCCCCCCTTGCAACAGAGAGTAAGTCTGGGACTGGCCCAGATGCACTCCCGGGAGTCATTCTGGGACAATTTTAGATGTGCCAAAACGGCCCCTGGGGGGCTAATCTAGAACCGATGAGAGTCAGATTGGGTCAGGCCCAAACTGGCCCCCTCTAGCCTATTAAAAGGAGCAATTGAAGACTGCGTCAGTAATCTCATCAGACAAAATAATGGGAGTAAAACGGGGACAAGACCAAAACAGGTCCCCTAAAAAAATGCATGTCAAATACAATATAAGGGGAGTCAAATGGGGACAGGACCAAAACCGCCCCCCTATCCATCAGATGCAAAAAAACACTGCACAGGAGAGTCAAACGGGGACAGGACCAAAACCGCACCCCTACTCATCACATGCAGCATAAACTGAACCGGGGAGTCAAACGGGGACGGGACCAAAACCGCCCCCCTCCCCACAACCCATCAGATGCAGCAATTACTGCATAGAGGAGTCAAACGGGGACAGGACCAAAATCGCCCCCTCCCCATCCCATCTGATGCAGCAAATACTGCATAGGGGAGTCAAACGGGGACAGGACCAAAACCGCCCCCCCCCCTTTCCCTACCCATCACATGCAGCAAACACTGAACAGGGGAGTCAAACGGGGACAGGACCAAAACCGCCCCCCTACCCACCACATGCAGCAAACACTGAACAGGGGAGTCAAACGGGGACAGGTCCAAAACCGCCCCCCCCCTCCCTTACCCATCAGATGCAGCAAACAATACACAGGAAAGTCAAACGGGGACAGGACCAAATCCGCCCCCCTACCCACCACATGCAGCAAACACTGAACAGGGGAGTCAAACGGGGACAGAACCAAAACCGCCCCCACCCCTTCCTTTACCCACCAAAAGCAGAAAACTGCACAGGGGAGTCAAACGGGGACAGGACCAAAACCGCCCCTCCTACACAATTAGTTGTAACTACAAAACACTGCACAGGGGAGTCAAACGGGGACAGGACCAAACCCGCCCCCCCCCCTCTACCCATCACATGCAGCAAACACTGCACATGGGAGTCAAACGGGGACAGGACCAAAACCGCCCCCCTACCCATCACATGCAGCAAACACTGAACAGGGGAGTCAAACGGGGACAGGACCAAAACCGCCCCCCTACCCACCACATGCAGCAAACACTGAACAGGGGAGTCAAACGGGGACAGGTCCAAAACCGCCCCCCCCCCCTCCCTTACCCATCAGATGCAGCAAACAATACACAGGGGAGTCAAACGGGGACAAGACCAAATCCGCCCCCCTACCCACCACATGCAGCAAACACTGAACAGGGGAGTCAAACGGGGACAGAACCAAAACCGCCCCCACCCCTTCCTTTACCCACCAGATGCAGAAAACTGCACAGGGGAGTCAAACGGGGACAGGACCAAAACCGCCCCTCCTACACAATTAGTTGTAACTACAAAACACTGCACAGGGGGAGTCAAACGGGGACAGGACCAAAACCGCCCCCCCCCCCCCTCTACCCATCACATGCAGCAAACACTGCACATGGGAGTCAAACGGGGACAGGACCAAAACCGCCCCCCTACCCATGACATGCAGCAAACACTGCACAGGGAGTAAAACGGGGACAGGACCAAGCCCCCTCCCCCCTACCAATCACATGCAGCAAACACTGCACAGGGGAGTCAAACGGGGACAGGACCAAAACCGCCCCCCTACCCACCACATGCAGCAAACACTGAACAGGGGAGTCAAACGGGGACAGGACCAAAACCGCCCCCCCTCCCTTACCCATCAGATGCAGAAAACACTGCACAGGGGAGTCAAACGGGGACAGGACCAAAACCGCCCCCCCTCTACCCATCACATGCAGCAAACACTTCACAGGGAGTAAAACGGGGACAGGACCAACTCCCCCCCCCCCTACCCATCACATGCAGGAAACACTGCACAAGGGAGTCAAACGGGGACAGGACCTAAACCGCCCCTCCTACACAATTAGTTGTAACTACAAAACACTGTACAGGGGAGTCAAACGGGGACAGGACCAAAACCGCCCCCCCTCCTCCTACCCACCACATGCAGCAAACACTGAACATGGGAGTCAAACGGGGACGGGACCAAAACCGCCCCCCCCCCCCCCAACCCATCAGATGCAGCAAATACTGTATAGGGGAGTCAAATGGGGACAGGACCAAAACCGCCCTCCCCCCACCTACCCATCAGATGCAGAAAACACTGCACAGGGGAGTTAAACGGGGACAGGACCAAAACCGCCTTTCCTACACATTTAGTTGTAACTACAAAACACTGCACATGGGAGTCAAACGAAGACAGGACCAAAACCGCACCCTTACCCACCACATGAAAAAAACATTAAACAGGGGAGTCAAACGGGGACAGGACCAAAACCGCCCCTCCTACACAATTAGTTGTAACTACAAAACACTGCACATGGGAGTCAAACGGGGACAGGACCAAAACCGCCCCCCTACCCATGACATGCAGCAAACACTGCACAGGGAGTAAAACGGGGACAGGACCAAGCCCCCTCCCCCCTACCAATCACATGCAGCAAACACTGCACAGGGGAGTCAAACGGGGACAGGACCAAAACCGCCCCCCTACCCACCACATGCAGCAAACACTGAACAGGGGAGTCAAACGGGGACAGGACCAAAACCGCCCCCCCTCCCTTACCCATCAGATGCAGAAAACACTGCACAGGGGAGTCAAACGGGGACAGGACCAAAACCGCCCCCCCTCTACCCATCACATGCAGCAAACACTTCACAGGGAGTAAAACGGGGACAGGACCAACTCCCCCCCCCTACCCATCACATGCAGGAAACACTGCACAAAGGAGTCAAACGGGGACAGGACCTAAACCGCCCCTCCTACACAATTAGTTGTAACTACAAAACACTGTACAGGGGAGTCAAACGGGGACAGGACCAAAACCGCCCCCCCTCCTCCTACCCACCACATGCAGCAAACACTGAACAGGGGAGTCAAACGGGGACGGGACCAAAACCCCCCCCCCCCCCAACCCATGAGATGCAGCAAATACTGTATAGGGGAGTCAAATGGGGACAGGACCAAATCCGCCCTCCCCCCCACCTACCCATCAGATGCAGAAAAACACTGCACAGGGGAGTTAAACGGGGACAGGACCAAAACCGCCTTTCCTACACATTTAGTTGTAACTACAAAACACTGCACATGGGAGTCAAACGAAGACAGGACCAAAACCGCACCCTTACCCACCACATGAAAAAAACATTAAACAGGGGAGTCAAACGGGGACAGGACCAAAACCGCCCCTCCTACACAATTAGTTGTAACTACAAAACACTGCACAGGGGAGTCAAACGGGGACAGGACCAAAACCGCCCCTTCCACCTACCCATCACATGCAGCAAACAATGCACAGGGGAGTAAAACGGGGACAGGACCAACCCCCCCCCCCCCTACCCATCACATGCAGCAAACACTGCACAGGGGAGTAAAACGGGAAAAGGACCAAAACCGCCCCCCTCCCTATCACAAGAAGCAAATACTATATATAGGGGAACGATTTCAGCCCTGTGCCAATTTAATCTCTCCTGTTCAGTCATTGTTCTGAAGAAGTAGGGGGGGGTTTTTTTTTTCCGTGTCCCCGTTTAACTCCGGGGCCAAGATTTTGTATTCATTTTGTTATGGAAGCGATTTTTGTCCTGTCCCCGTTTGACTCCCCAGTGCACTGTTTTATGCATGGGATGGGTAGGAGGGAGATGGGTGGCGGGGTTTTTGTCCGGTCCACGTTTGACTCCCCTCTGCCGTGTTTTCTTCATCTGATGGGTAGGGGTCGGTTTTGGTCCTGTCCCCGTTTGACTCCCCTATGCAGTGTTTTCTGCATCTGATGTGTAAGGGGGGCGGTTTTGGTCCTGTCCCCGTTTGACTCCCCTATGCCGTGTTTTCTGCATCTGATGTGCAAGGAGGGGGGGGCGGTTTTGGTCCTGTCCCCGTTTGACTCCCCTATGCAGTGTTTTCTGCATCTGATGTGTAAGGGGGCGGTTTTGGTCCTGTCCCCGTTTGACTCCCTATGCAGTGTTTTCTGCATCTGATGTGTAAGGAGGGGTGGTTTTGGTCCTGTCCCCATTTTTGACTCCCCTATGCAGTGTTTTCTGCATCTGATGTGTAAGAGGGGAGTGGGGCGGTTTTGGTCCTGTCCCCGTTTGACTCCCCTATGCAGTGTTTTCTGCATCTGATGTGTAAGGGGGGCGGTTTTGGTCCTGTCCCCGTTTGACTCCCCTATGCAGTGTTTTATGACTCTGATGTGTAGGGCGGGGGGGGGGTGGGGGGGGGGTTTTGGTCCTGTCCTCGTTTGACTCCCCTATGCAGTGTTTTCTGCATCTGATGTGCAAGGGGGGGGGGGGGCGGTTATGGTCCTGTCCCCGTTTGACTCCCCTATGCAGTGTTTTCTGCATCTGATGTGTAAGGGGGCGGTTTTGGTCCTGTCCCCGTTTGACTCCCATGTGCAGTGCTTTGTAGTTACAACTAATTGTGTAGGAGGGGCGGTTTTGGTCCTGTCCCCGTTTGACTCCCCTGTGCAGTGTTTGCTTCTTCTGATAGATATTTGGGAGGGGGGGGGCGGTTTTGGTCCTGTCCCCGTTTGACTCCCCTATGCAGTGTTTTCTGCATCTGATGTGTAAGGGGGGCGGTTTTGGTCCTGTCCCCTTTTGACTCCCCTATGCAGTGTTTTCTGCATCTGATGTGTAAGGGGGGGGGGGCGGTTTTGGTCCTGTCCCCGTTTGACTCCCCTATGCAGTGTTTTCTGCATCTGATGTGTAAGAGGGGGCGGTTTTGGTCCTGTCCCCGTTTGACTCCCCTATGCAGTGTTTTCTGCATCTGATGTGTAAGGGGGGCGGTTTTGGTCCTGTCCCCGTTTGACTCCCCTATGCAGTGTTTTCTGCATCTGATGTGTAAGGGGGGCGGTTTTGGTCCTGTCCCCGTTTGACTCCCCTATGCAATGTTTTCTGCATCTGATGTGTAAGGGGGGGCGGTTTTGGTCCTGTCCCCATTTTGACTCCCCTATGCAGTGTTTTCTGCATCTGATGTGTAAGGGGGGCGGTTTTGGTCCTGTCCCCGTTTGACTTCCCTATGCAGTGTTTTCTGCATCTGATGTGTAAGAGGGGGTGGGGCGGTTTTGGTCCTGTCCCCGTTTGACTCCCCTATGCAGTGAGTTTTCTGCATCTGATGTGTAAGGGGGGCGGTTTTGGTCCTGTCCCCGTTTGACTCCCCTATGCAGTGTTTTCTGCATCTGATGTGTAAGGGGGGCGGTTTTGGTCCTGTCCCCGTTTGACTCCCCTATGCAGTGTTTTATGCGTCTGATGTGTAAGGGGGGCGGTTTTGGTCCGGTCCCCGTTTGACTCCCCTATGCAGTGTTTTCTGCATCTGATGTGCAAAGGGGGGGAGGGCGGTTTTGGTCCTGTCCCCGTTTGACTTCCCTATGCAGTGTTTTCTGCATCTGATGTGTAAGAGGGGGGGTGGGGCGGTTTTGGTCCTGTCCCCGTTTGACTCCCCTATGCAGTGAGTTCTGCATCTGATGTGTAAGGGGGGCGGTTTTGGTCCGGTCTCCGTTTGACTCCCCTATGCAATGTTTTCTGCATCTCATGTGTAAGGGGGGCGGTTTTGGTCCTGTCCCCGCTTGACTCCCCTATTGAATGTTTTCTGCATCAGATGTGTAAGGGGGGCGGTTTTGGTCCTGTCCCCATTTTACTCCCCTATGCAGTGTTTTCTGCATCTGATGTGTAAGGGGGCGGTTTTGGTCCTGTCCCCGTTTGACTCCCCTATGCAGTGTTTTATGCGTCTGATGTGTAAGGGGGGGGCGTTTTTGGTCTTGTCCATGTTTAACTCCCTTGTGCAGTGTTTTATGCACCTGATCGGTAGGGGTCGGTTTTGGTCCTGTCCCCGTTTGACTCCCCTGTGCAGCGTTTTGTAGTTACAACTAATTGTGTAGTAGGGGCGGTTTTGGTCCTGTCCCTGTTTGACTCTCTGTGCAGTGTTTGCTTCTTCTGATGAATAAGGGGGTGGGGGGGGGGCGGTATTGGTCCTGTCCCCGTTTGACTCCCCTTTGCAGTGTTTTCTGCATCTGATGTGTAAGGGGGGCGGTTTTAGTCTTGTCCCCGTTTGACTCCCCTATGCAGTGTTTTCTGCATCTGATGTGTAAGGGGGGCGTTTTTGGTCCTGTCCCCGTTTAACTCCCTTGTGCAGAATTTGATGCACCTGATCGGTAGGGGTCGGTTTTGGTCCTGTCCCCGTTTGACTCCCCTACTTACGTTGATTAGCTGAGGGGGCGATGTTGGGCCTGTCCGTTTTTAACTCCCATATTAAAAACTAAGAATACATTGAAAAGACAAGAGAAGTTGGGGGGCTGTTTTGGTCATGTGATCCAGTTTTACTCCCGGGAGTCATTTCGGAACAGGCTGGGGGTCAATCTGGTCCAGGACCAGAATAACTCCCGGGAGTAAATCTGGGACGGCCTGGTTTTACTCCCGGGAGTTAATTTGGGCCAGGGACGCTTTCGGCACGTTACACCGGTGTATTTTCACTTAGCCGTCATGTATTCAATCTTTACAAGAAGCAAAAACTGCCGCTGATAAGAGAAACTGTGGAAAGAGTAACCTACACGCACACACAGACACACAGGAGTAGCCCTGCACATGTCACACACATAGAGAAACAAACACAAACACATGCATACATAAGTGTGCGCGCACACGCACAATCTTTAAGTCAGTGTAGTGTTAAAAATTAGACACTAAGAGCCTGCACAGTAATAACATTCATAAAACAAATCTGATAAGTATAGGACACTAAACAGTGAGATCTGTAATATGTAGCTTAGTCATAATAAAAATAAATGTGTTTCAATCTTTGTACTTATATATTGTTTACAACTGCCAGTCATTCTCTGAAGGTGTACAGATAGCAAATTCGTGCCAATCCGCTCATAATTTGCAACTACAAAACAATTCTCTTTTTGATGGTCGTAGTCTTCTTTTATCTCTTTCAGAAGGCCGTATTTTATGGCTCTATGTTTTCCCTTTTCCTTAACCTCTGCCTTATTAAAATCCTGCTGAGGTGTGAGTATGCGTGGATGATGCTGTTGAAGAGTGGGGTGGTTTGGTATTTCGGTTTAAGTGCTTATAATTAAGATTTTGTACCAAGAAATTCACTTGCTAAAATGCAGTCTTGCCAAAGAGAGGAGATTCGAGTGACTGACCCGAAGGAGAATGGGAGTGAAGGGGGGGGGGGGGGCGAGGGAAGTAGCGGGAGAGGAGAGTGGGAAGGGGTTGGTCCAGATTGAGATTGGGAACTCTTCTATAGCTCTTATGTCCCCTATACGCGCAAAGTGTCCGGGGAGCTTGAGGCTATGCTCAGCTGGCTGGTCGTTCCATTTGGAACGAACGGCCTTCCACTTCGGTAGCCGCACGATCAGACTTTGCACTGGTAGGTAATAATTATAGGTCTGATTGATTGATTGATTGATTGTTGCTTTAGGTCCAGCGGACTCTTCCGAGCCAAATCAGGACCGGACAACCCCCGATCCGCATAAAAGATCTGCTGAAACAACCCTAGTGGGAAAACTGAAAGCCCTCCACCGGCCAGTCACTTTACAATAAAGACATCCCACGCAGGGGACGGCTGAGGCTTTACTCCAACTAATCGAACCCCCGGTTACAAAAACAAAATAGAATACAAACATCATTATAAATTATCAACAAAACACATACATATAAAATGCCTATATTGCTAAATAATAACATCATAGGAAGCCCTAGTGACCACCCGGCAGAAAGCGTCCAAGACTCCCAAGCTGATCCAACAGACCTCATACACAAACAAGGAGTTTTGTCCAGGAAGAGTTTTCAAGAAAAAAGGTAGGTCATTGATCTAGCGAAGAAGAAGATAGTATAGCAGAGTCAGGGCCGGACCTGGGAAAGTTGAGGGGGGGGGGGGGGTTAAAGATTCAGCGAAGGCGCGAAGCGCCGAGCCTTCTAGGGGGGTCCGGGGGCATGCTCCCCCGGAAATTTTTTTTTTTTCAAGGGTGCAAAATGGTGCAATCTGGTGCAATCTGAACCTTGAAAAAGCCATTTATGATGGTCTGGGACTTTGAGCTTTTTAAACAAATTGAAATGACAAGCTCTGGGGTACAAAAATAAACATCTGCCCGTCCCTTAAAAAAACAACAACAAAAAAACACACACGAACATTTATTTATCAGCAGAGATGTTTTGTATACTATTATTATCCACTACATTTTGTTTTTCGTTAACAGTATAAAGCTTTACCTTGTAATTTAATTTTATGAACATCACCGCCCTGCTTTCACTTTCAGTATTGCTGCACTAGGTTCCTCGGCATTAGTACCATTTGTGAATTGTATCTTCTGGCAAAACAGTTCACTGCCTCTTTGAAGTCAATATCAACATCCCTGTGCACTTTCAGTAAAGCAAGTCCATTGAGTCTATGTTGCCCCATTGTAGAGCGCAGGTAGTTTTTCAGGTTGCACAACTGACTGTTTGAACGCTCACACTCGGCAGTAGTGACAGGCAGGGTGCAAAGGTTCTTTAGCATGATGAACAGGTTGGGATAAAAATCCCTGTCACAATGTTTCAGTGCTTCTGATGCCATGGATGGGATGATAGCTGTCGCATTCTCAGCAGCACTTCGCCATTTGCAAACCCACCTTTGGTATTCTGCATCAAGGGTAGCGTTGTCTGGTAGATCAGACTCCCACAACATTGCCAGTGTCTTCACCCCTTCTGGAACCTGCATGAAACCATCCTGGTTGTCTATTAAAGTGCTTGGCACCAGACAGAGACCATCAACTGCTAGGTCAGCATTTTTGAACCTCGAGTCCAATTCGATTGACAGGTGTTCCAAGAAAGGAATGGCAATGCTAATCTTGAAATATTCTTCTGGAGTGGCCGCAGGTTGGTTGTCACGGAGAGTCTGTCGGGATGCTTGACGAGGAACAATAACATCAGTTGTCAAAGCATTCGCCATTTTGCTGACTTCACCACCGAACCAGGCAACGAACGCTGTGTCGACATCTCTTCTAATAGAAGACATGCAGTTACTGACCTCTTTGATTTCCCTGTAGGCATCGACAACATCTTTTGTCCTTTTCTGCAGCTTCACTGTCAAGGGTTTTAAGTAACGCAAACAATTGCGGACGACAACGAATGCAACGAGGAAAGCACTGCTGCTCAAGGTGTGGAGAACGCCAGTTGCCTTGGTCAGTGTCTCACTGTCCCAATTGTCACTGTCTTCACACATTATTTTGTCCCAAACAGTCGTGAACAACCAAAAAGAGAGATGTATAAACCTCCAGTGCTTCATGTTTTTCTACCCATCTTGTTCTGCACAGATCAACAAACTTTGTTTTTGTCGTGTCAGGCTGAGATGATTCGATGATATCTTCAAGTTTTCTTTGTCTCTTTGGAGTTTGAGAAAAACAGTGACAGTTCCCTCAGTGCTCCCATCATGTTCTTCACTGCAGGCAAGCCGCATGCTTTTACAATGCAGAGACTCAAGCTATGGGAAGCACAGTGTCTCAGGTAACAGAATGTAGTTACTTGTGATAAAAGACTCAGTGGTTGAAATTGAGTAGAGTGGAAGAGGATTTATTTTTTTATAGTGCCTAGGGGAGAGGGTTGAAATTTCTCCTCGGATTTACTTATGATTGTAACGTAACCCCCCCCCCCCCCCCCCCCCCAAAAAAAAAAAAAAAAAAAAAAAAAAAGAGGTACATAGTCAGGCCAGGGGGGGGGGGGGGTTACGTAACCCCTGTAACCCCCCCCCCCCCTAGTCCGGGCCTGAGAGTGATAGGACAGAGCAGGAATGGGAAAGAGCAAATGAGGAAGACAGCGACAGTGGGAATTTAAAGCACTAAATTTCCAGCAAGTGGGGATACTATTTATACTGAAACCCCCGGCACTCCAACGGGGATACTGTTGCCGCAGTGAATCGGTCATGCCTATAAAGGAAAGACAGGTTTTCAACTGGGGCTTGTTAGAACATCTACAGTGGCAAGATTGCTCATGACCCCAAGGGGTAATTATAGGTCTACAGTATGCACTCGTAAGTTATCGTGGTAATAATTGCGGCATCATAAGTGGTCCCAATGCAAAGACCAAGAGGATAATCCCAGCAGCTAGACTAGTATTCCGAGCTAAGAAACGCGATCACATCACACCTCTACTACATTCCCTTCACTGGCTTCCTGTGCAAGCACGCATAGAGTACAAACTCTCTGTTCTCTGTCACAACTTCTTCACAGATTCTTGTCCTTCCTACCTTGCTGATCTACTGTCTGTCTGCTCCCCTTCACGCACTTTAAGATCTTCTGCTGACACTCGCACACTCAAGGTTCCCGTCACCCGCACTAAGACATACGGCCAACGTGCATTCGCTTACTCCGCACCTAAGCAGTGGAATTCCCTTCCCTCCCATATCCGCAACATACAATCAACACAAGCATTCAAAAAGGCCCTCAAAACCCACCTCTTCAAACTGCATTATTCAGATTGATTTGTATCCCGCTGCCATTCTCTCATCTTTTGTCTATGTCTGATCCGTAAGTGTATAAACGGCTGTAAATATTTATACTGTTTTTCTTCCTGGGCCTAACCGGGCATATAAATAGCTGTGAATAGGTTTTTGCTATTCTATTTTCTGTTATTTTTTGTCATTTGTGTACATAGTTGTAAAAAGTATATTTTTGTCTTTTTTGTAATTTATGTACATAGTTGTAAATAGTCTGTACCTTTACTGTCCCGTCTTTTGGTGTATTGTAGCAAAAGTGATGTTTCATCGAGTGCATGTATTTATATGTAATGACTATGTAAAGCGTGGTGAGTCTGGTCATAGGCTGGAGTACCCGCTATATAAAGATCCGTTATTATTATTATTATTATAATCACTAGGGATGTTTGTATGCTACTTACTACGTCTACGTGGTCCCAACGCGTAGCCATAGCAGCAACGATCATAGAAGACGTATACGGTCTTTGTTATTTATACAGCGCTTTTCAAGCTCAGCAGTTGCTCAAGGCGCTGGCCGATACAGGATCTAACTGAAGACGCCCACTTGCAGACTTTGGGCTATTGTCTTACTCCCAGACAACTGAGCCCAATACTGGGCGACCGGGTATAGGAAAGTATAGGAACCTATCGCTTGCTAAGAATAGGCCTACTTATGTAGCCGGCACTTATCCCTCCAGGACATGAGCGTCAGGATCTTAAAAGTCCGTGCCATGGAATGCGTGCATGCCCAGACTAGACCGGGGTATATATCCGAAGGAGTAGGGGCACCGTGTCTCAGGATCATGCTGCTGTTGTTTAAATCCAGAACGTCGGCAGGCCTCGAACCACTGCCTGTACAGGCTTCAATGCAATGGCTTGACATTCAACCTAACAATAACAGTAACATTCCACACGATCTGACAACAGTGTATAGAAGAAGAAGAAGAAGAAGAAGAAGAAGAAGAAGAAGAAGAAGAAGAAGAAGAAGAAGAAGAAGAAGAAGAAGAAGAAGAAATGTGGTGATGAGGAGGAGATAATGATAATGTATGTTTATGATAATGATGATCATGAGTTCGCCAAAAACGAGGATCATGATGATGACAAAGACATCGCCAAAGACGAAGATATTGATGGATGATTATGACGACGACAACGCCAAAGATAAAGACGAAGATACTGAGGGTGGTTGATGACAACGATGACGCCAACCAAATCGAGGATGTTGGTGTATAATGAGTATGTTGTCGGTGGTGATAACGAAAACGCCGACGCGACACTTATACCGTTGATCACAAAAGATGATGATTCTAATGAGAACTTGTCTGGTAGCACAAGTAAAACAGACCTACTGTTAACGTCTTAAAGGCCAAGGAGCACAAGCAAATAAATGTATACAAAATTTATTACTACAACGTTTTTATGTTATCTTATTCGCCAATTATTTGTTTCTGCACATACAGATAGCCTACTGCAAATCTGTTCCGAACATTCCAATGGACGAGAGGTTCCTGTACATAACCTACACATTTGCCCACAGTACGAGAACTACTGACTCATCAACTCCATGTGAAAGATCTACCTACACCGAAGATTTCCATCAACCAACCGTGCAGCATCATGCCAGCATCTACCCTGCCATGGCACAGGCATCATGTCTTACACAAAATCGGCGTGGTGACGCTAGGATTGGCCACCCTCATATTCATTGCCGGGTTTGCCTCACCATCCTGGACGAAGATCCGGCTTGTGGATGACTTGCTACTCTGGTACTACTACCTGCAAGGCCGACGTCTTCAGTCGGTTTAGTAAGTGATACATCGACTTTGTAGGATATATCTTGTGTGTGTATGTGTGTGTGTAGGTGTGTGTTGGTGTGTATGTGGGAGGTGTATGTGGGAGGCGGATGGGGAGGGCGGTGGGGGGAAGGGAAATCTTTATTCCAAAGCCTATAATTATTCCATTCATTTCTGGATTTTTGTTTTAGAGTGTCTTAGTTAACGTGTGAAAGTTAAACAAGCACAGCAACCATAGTTTCCACGCTTACCTATTCTCTAGATTTCATCTGACTGGCGCGGAGGGTGACTTTTAAAAATTCACATTGAGAATATGTGTCTTATTGTGTTCTCTATAGGAATGAAAAAATGCCATTTAGACAAATATGGATTTGCTTTGCATTCTCACCACACAGTCATATTGTCTGTGGTCTAGGGTTATAACCTTACGAATTTGCGTCTTGGACAACGAGGTTTTGATCCTAATTCCAGCAAACTATGATCTAATTGCACCTGATGAATTTCAGTGGTCAAAAGCCTTGAACTAGTTGTTTTAACTGGTACCTATAAGAACAATTCATTCATGCAATTGAAATGTATTGCTTCAGATAGACCGTCCTAACCACTCCACTGAAACTGCTCTTCTCAAATTAACTAACGATCTTCTTTCTGTCACTGATCAAGGTAAATTCTCTGCCCTTGCTCTTCTTGATCTCTCAGCGGTCGACCACAACATCCTTCTTCTTTTGGCATCCACAGTGCAGCTCTTTCTGGGTTCTCTTCTTATCTCACTGACCGCTATCAAACTGTTTCCATTGACAAACTGATCTCCGACCCCATCAGGCTTAATTGAGTGCGGATTCCCCCAGGGGTCTTGACCGACACAACGTTCTCCATCACTCTTTTGCTGCCGACTCACAACTTAAAAACAGCTCCACTCCTGATCAGTCTGACACTGCCCTATCCACTCTCTCTAATACCATCACCGACGTACAGAACTGGATGACTGAGAACAAACTTCAACTCACCAGTAACAAAACTGAAGCCATAATAATAGGGACCACATCCGCACTCTCAAAAGCCACCTCTGACTCTTTTGAACTCTCCGACTTGTCTGTCTCTCTGTCTTCTACTGTCAAAAATCTTGGAGTCACCCTAGACAACACCCTCTCCATGAAACAACACATCTCTTATGTCTCTCGCATCTGTTACTTTCAACTCCGTCGCATTGCCACTATACGAAAGTATCTCACCACAGACGCTACAGCCAAACTTGTCATTTCTATCATTCTCTCTCGCCTTGACTATCGCAACTCCCTTCTTGCTGGACTTCCCGCTTCTTCTATCGTCTTCAACGCATCCAAAACAGCTCTGTCCGTCTTGTTCTTAAAAAGAAAAAAAAAAAAGACCACATCACCCCTTTGTTGCAACAACTCCACTGCCTACTCGCCTCACATAGGATCAAATACAAGCTCAACACTCTCACATACAAATGCCTCAACAATCTTGATCCTACCAATCTCTCTGATTCTCTCTCACTCTATCAACCTTCCCGACCACTCCGCTCCTCAAGCGACAACCTCAAACTCAACATACCTCATACAAAACTTATAACTGCAGGCCAACGCTCCTTTTCTTTTCAAGCCCCCACCAACTGTAACTCCCTACCTCTCCCCCTCCGTCAACTACAGTCTTTAAAAGCAATTAAATCTGGCACCAAGACTTTTTTTCCTAAATAATCATCAAACTACAGTGCCCCGCTACACTACCTCTCCCCCCAATCCACACCACTCCCCAAGCTTATATCAGAGCAGTTATAAATGGGCATGTACTAATAATTATTTGAAATTTTCTCATGCTTATTTTTTGGTGCCGTGTCTCTTTTTGGATTGGTAGATTGTAATCACATTATCTTCATGTAATTTATGTGCAAGAGTGTATTAGTGTGCTTGAATTGTATAATGCAAAAGATTGTGGATGTGTGCCCTTGAGTCGCCTTGTGGTGAGATATGTGCACGTTACAAGTTCTTGTAGTATTATTATTATTAGACAATTCATTTACATGATTGAAATCTAATGTTACAGATGACTGGATAGTTCTTGTGATAGTAGCTGAGTGCATGGCGCTCTTCTCCTTCGTTCTGTGCATGATAGTAGCGATTCTGCAAGACTTCTACTTCAGCAGGTATCCACCTCGATTCAACAAACTGGTAGAGGCTCTGGCCATTACCGCAGGTGAGCAAACTATATGATAAATAAATAAATCCCACGAACGGTTCCAACACACACAAACACACAACTTCAGACAATCTGAACAATACGCAAATTGTACACCATATTTGAATGATTTCCCTAATATTTGAATGATCTCCCTAATTTTCCACTGAAAAAAATATTAGCAGGATTTTCAACAGTCCAGAAAATTAGTTTCAAAATTAACATTTTACAATACACAAATTACACACCAGATAAGCTTTAAAACACATTTATAATTATGTTTAAAAAGTGCATCTACCATGATTATCTGTATTTCCGAAAATTATCTCCACACTCAACATTTTCCAAAACAGCTGAAATAATTTATTTCACTACTACCATATCATCCAATTGAAATTCCTTGTGTTGATGGATGATCAGTTTCTTTCAACACTCAGAAAATGGGCCGGCTGTATTGTTTGAACTAAAATCAAAGAGACTAATGCAGTTTCCTTCTATTGAACGAAATGCAGATTGACATGCTGATTATAACATAATGTTAACAAATCAGCCAATTAACTAATTGCACATGTTAAATTATTTCTTCTTTTTTTTTAAAAATGTAATTGTTCTTGTTTCAGGCATTTTTGGAATCACAGGGGTCATCATTTTTGGGATTCGATTGTCATTTTCGAAAAATGAGTTCTCGGAAATTCTTCGTATATTCAAGGCCATTGGTGATGAAGAGAATCACCTCAACTGGGGTTTTGGCCTGGTCACTGCCGCCTCTATTTTAGCCTTGTTGTCAGCCTTGGCAATAGGCTGTGGGCGATGCAGGTATGCACAAGCACCAAGAGGCTCTCGTAGGACGTCTAAAAACCAAGTCCCTGGGCTAGGAAGGCCCTTTGAAGAGGGAATCTCTTTCAGACTTAATAATGATGGCAGTGCTCACGATGTTGATACATCTCCCATGATGTTAGTGCCTGCTGGCCACTTCGACAATGAACGAGCATCTAGTTCTCCCAGACCTGGAAGCAAGGGATATGGAAAAGGAGGTGACCCTCCGCCACCTTACGCTCTTCCTCCGCCCTATCCCTACTCCTCCAACACAGAGTTCTTCCTCCCCATCGCCAACTCATCCATGATGCCTCAGGGTCACAGGGCCAGCTCTGGTCACAGAACGGGCAGTTCAGTGGGCGGAGATTCATCCAGTCAGGTCACAGACCATGCAGACCAGTCGCTTGCATTCCATAGTTCTGCAGATGCAGGCTTTATAGCTAGGTCTACAGACATCGGATTCCTTGCCACTAGAACGTCAGGTCAGAGTTTCCGGGAAATGGGCGCTTCCTCTCCTAATCCTTCTTACATCTGTGACCCAACACATTTTGGGCGTCCTGCAACAAGGCCCATGTTCATGAAAACAGCAGAAGGTGGTAGTGTAGAGATCACACCATCGGCCCAAAATAGTATGGCACTGCCTAGTCCTTTTAAACATTTTGAGACTTGTCATGCTGCTCTCAAGTTTAGTAAAGACACTTAGTTGGGTAATTTTTTTTCCCAAAGGGCAACTAGCAATCAATTTATGAAGATCCTTTTTGCCATTTTAAAAAGACTTTGTAATACACCACTTCTACTTCCAAATTTAAAAAAAATCAAAACAAGAGTTCAAAAATGCAAACAGAAATAAACCAGTCAATTATATATATGTTTGGTATGTCCTTCCTTTTTTTGTTTTGTTTTGTGGTTAAATTTATTACTTGTTTATCAAAATATCAAAGCACAGTTTGCAAATGAAGGTTCGGGGAGGGGGGGGGGGAGTGTATCGGGAATGGGACTGTTTAGTTTGTATTGCAATTTGAATTCGTCTCGCAGCTCATCTAATCTGCCAAATACAAGATGGAAAAACCCTTACTTTTGGCATGCCCTTTGTCCTTGATCTTAATCTTGGATGTCTCTTTATGTTGTTCACAGTGTTTATGTGTGGTAAATACGATATTATTATACTATTTATCCTTATTAACGTGAGTGAATTTGGGAAAAGGTGGGACGGGGGACTACTATACATGCTTGTGCGACTTACAGCGTTTGAGAAAACAGTTGAGAAAAGACTGGCTCATTCTATTTAATTCACTCGTACATCTTTCTTGTATATATGTACAATATGTCACTTGTGCTACTTGTGTGGAATAAAGTATGTACTGCATGTATTCCGTTACACTTTGGCCTAAAACAGTCTTAAAAGTATGTATTGTATTCTGTTACACTTTAACCTAGAACAGTCTTTACCTCTGGCTCATCTTCTACATTGATAAACAATGACAAAGATTAACTTGAAGCCATAAAGCATGGGTGTCAAACTCAATCGCTCAGCAGGCCAAAACTCAAATCACATGTAAACAGGATAAGCATTCAATAGGCAACATTCAATATTATTAACGGAACATTGCTAGGTAACTGTAATGAAAAACATCCACTCACAAAACTTTTATTTTCTCTTATTTTGATTGAAGCAAGAATGCTCTGATGTAGCCCATTGTTCGGCAAGGCTGCTAATTAGGGAATTTAATTTGCACTTTAAATCACAGGGCCATTAAACAAATATTTTTGCCTAAAATTATCTCTCTCGGGCTGGATATAATTGTACACCGGTCAAGAGCCGTCAGGCCTGATAAAATTGTACGCCTGGCCTGATGTGGCCCGCGGACTGAGTTTGATTGATTGATTGATTGATTGTTGCTTTAGGTCCAGCGGACTCTTCCGAGCCAAATCAGGACCGGACAACCCCCAATCCGCATAAAAGATCTCCCGAAACAACCCTAGTGGGAAAATTGAATGCCCTCCACCGGCCAGTCACTTTACAATAAAGACATCCCACGCAGGGGACGGCTGAGGCTTTACCCCAACTACTCGAACCCCCGGTTACAAAAACAAAATAGAATACAAACATCATTATAAATCATCAACAAAACACATACATATAAAATGCCTATATTGCTAAATAATAACATCATAGGAAGCCCTAGTGACCACCCGGCAGAAAGCGTCCAACACTCCCAAGCTGATCCAACAGACCTCATACACAAACAAGGAGTCTTGTCCAGGAAGAGTTTTCAAGAAAAAAGGTAGGTCATTGATCTAGCGAAGAAGAAGATAGTATAGCAGAGTGATAGGACAGATCAGGAATGGGAAAGAGCAAATGAGGAAGACAGCGACAGCGGGAATTTAAAGCACTAAATTTCCAGAAAGTGGGGATACTATTTATACTGAACCCCCCGGCACTCCAACGGGGGTACTGTTGCCGCAGTGAATCAGTCATGCCTACAAAGGCAAGACAGGTTTTCAACTGGGGCTTTCACTTTTCCATTTATAGGTTAGAACAATCTACAGTGGCAAGATTGCTCATGACCCAAGGGGTGCGGACTGAGTTTGACACATGTGCCATAAAGATTGTAAAAAGAAATCAAAGACAAAAGCAATTTCAAATTGCAGAACTTTGCAATTTATAACTATTGCAGAGATCTACTATACAGAAAATCAACCGACACATACTAAAACATTGGGCACAAGCACGTATAAAGTCTTTTTACACAGTATATCTGGTGAATTAGTTCTTTTTATGACTACTAGTACTTCAATACTAAAACATAGGGCACATGCACATTATAAAGTATTTTTATACAGTATTTCAGGTGAATTAGTTATTTTTACTAAATTATTATCTAGTGGGGTGAATGTGATTGTGTAGCGAGTCTTCTTTCGTCTGTGTAACTTCGTCGACTTCACTGACCCGCATGCGAAGTTACAAAGACTAAAGACGATACTTCCAAGGTAGTGGTTGCATATAAACTTGAGCCTACTGTTACACTCCATTTGATGTTGGTGTTTTTCTTTATCAGTAGTTGATTCAGCCCCAATGCTGAAGTACTGATGAGTGTAGCTCAGATTCGTTTATCAACGCAGCCTGCTCACTCGGCAACAAGACACGGAGTCGACGTATGAAGTTTTCCACTTTTATTCAGCACACATCAACAACTGCATACAATCGCCTTTTCACACTTTTACAACAACTTTTACTTTCCAACTCGCCATCAACAACCACCTTTTTTTGAAACAGTGCGGCACTTATAATAGTCTCTTCATACTCCCGAACAATTTAGAACACGGTAGAATGACGCACTACAACCAATCAAATAAAACTTCGTCATCACTGACTTACGTCATACAACATTCCTTCTGTCCAAGAATGTTCTCAAACATCCCGAAACTTCGATCGATAGTAAACAAGCAGATCTAGAGAATTCTCCAATAATATCGACTAACAAAAATTATCAACGTTATACAAAGCTTCCTCTAACAACAACGCAAACTCAAATCAAAGGTAAATACACTCTATTATTGCACGCTTTGCAAAATAAAACGAACAGATCTATCGCGCGCGCTTCACACATAATATCGTGCGCATTTCACACGCACCATCATGCACGTTTCAACGTAACACCTACATCTATCTACAAGCTCGAAGACTCTTCTTTCATCTTTGTGAATTTCACATTCAGTATTAGTACTTCACTACGACTATGAGTAATTCATGAAAGAACATGAGCTTTTTTGTAACTTACCAGTTTCAAGAAGACATCGACTTGTTCTGCCTCTGTAACACAAGCACGCGCGACCCTGACAGCTCGGTTTAATCCGAGAAGACCTACTGAATGAAATTTCACGGCAGTTTCAATATTTTCTAACACCACCGGCCTCAGCAAATTTCCAATGGCTGCCAAGTTTCCGCATCTTGCAATGATGTCAGGTTAACATGTGATCTCGCTGGTGTCGTCATTAGAAGCATGAACTGCTGTTTTTAGAAGCAAAGCAACTGTCCCAAAAACTACGGAATTTATTCATGAAAAAGACAATCTAATTACAGAAGTCATTTTTGAGGTAAACCTTTTTTTTTTAAAGTGGTGCAACAATCGCTGTGAATGTTAAACGGATCTGTCACACTAAATTGGTGAAAAATTTTTAATGCTGGGTAACTTTAATGTAGCTTTAATGCCAACTGTTTCATTTACTTTTGTCAACTTCATACATTTGCACTCAATTTCACATTTTTCACAAATAATTATTTACTTTTGTAAACTTCATGCACATAAATGTACATTTTTACAAATAATGCATGATTCTACAAGTATCAAATCCTTCATGCAAACATATATTAAATTATGACTCCATGGAAATCACACATCTAATAAACACCCCCCAAAAACATGTACAGTAAAAAAAAAAAAAATTATTTCAACAATTTAAAACAAATATATATTGTCGAGTGCAAGCAGCAATGTTTAGGTCAAAAAAATATCTATCTGAGATTCATACACTTAGCTTTTAAATGGAGATCGACAATGTCATCAGATATGGAAGAAAACTATTTTTGTAGTCCAAGAGTGGTCTAGCCCTTTCAAGTTTCAAATGTGCATCCTTGTACGAAAACATGCCACTGCTATTAAAATATGTATTCCTTCTCAAAACGAATGCATAAATATACAGAAAACAATAAAAGCAGACTAATATACTGTATTTGAAGTCCAAATAATTTTATGTTATATATAAAGTTGAATGCAAAGTGCTAATGCATGGAGCCATAACAAATTGTCCTGTCCAAGTTCAAGTTTGGATTTGTTGGATGACATTCATCACCACACTGTAGATGAAATTTGGGCAACCTTCTCAAAGACAGCGAAAAAAATGACAGCTACAGAGCATGCACACATAGGTTCAAAGCCTGTTGTTAAAAAAAGTGTAATCCCAGATTTCAGCCTTAGACATGTTGTTGCCAAAGATGCAACTTCAATGTCAAAGTAAATGGTCAGCTTAGTTCATATAAATTTTGAATGGGAGTTCCGCAACAGACTTATTTAATGTTGTAAAGACATCCATGGCAGAAAGCTAATACTTAATGTCACATCAATACAGTACCTTGCCTACGATTTCTCCTTCTTTATTTTCATCTTTGAAGGGCTGAATTTGGATGGATTTTTAACATAAGGGCAAATGTCTTTGTTCAAACAACCAACACATTTAGGAGCTACTGGATTACAGATCTGCTGCCCAAAGCCCACGAGGACATGGTTGATTTCACTCCAATGTTCCCTGCAAAGTAATCAGAACAAAAGTGACCATTACTATGGACATTGGTGAAACACGTTTTTTTGTTTGTTTATTTTGTTTTAAAAGGAAACAAGAATATATGTAGTTTTACAATCAAATAAATTATATGTAACATTAATCTACAATTAATTATTAGCTATTTTGTGTTGATTTGTGTCAATGTGCATATATAGACTGTGTGTGGGTGAGCTTACATGCACTGTGTGTGTGCGTGTGTGTATGTGTGTTTGTGTATGTGTGTTTGTAAAGAATGCACAGAGAGAGAGAAAGAGAGATTGCAGAACTTGTTTCCTTCTTCTAAAACAGACCACAAAGTAAAGCTCTACATATTGGTTATTCCTGTGCATTTTCAGAAGCACTATGCTTTTTAGTATTAATTCCTATCCTATATCGTAACTCAAAAGCCGTTAGGGCACCACAGATGATCGTTTAACCATCTTTCATCTTTCTCTGTCCTCAGCAGTCCTCATGGCTTCACTCAGTGTCAAGCCAGTCCATTCTCGAATGTTGTCTTCCCACCTCTTTTTCTGCCTCCCTCTTCTTCTGCCTCCTTGCACTGTGCCTTGCAGGATGATCTTTGCAAGGCCTGATGCTCTGGTGATGTGGCCATACCATATGAGTTGACGTTTCTTCACCACTGTGAGCAAGTCATCGTGCTGTCCAATGGCTTGTGTGATGGGCTGTCAGACTTCGTTATGGGTGATGTGCTGGGTATAGGAAATGCCCAGAAGTCTTCTGTAGCACTTCATGCTTTGTATTCTTCGTTGTAGGTCTGCTGTGAGGTTCCATGTTTCACAAGAGTATAGGATGATGGAGATGACAAGGGAGCGTGCCAGCAACCTTACCTTGGAGTGTATACTGATGGTCCTGTCTTTCCAAATGGGCTTCAATCTGTCAGGCAGCAGTTGTCTGTGCTATCCTGGAGAGGACTTCCTGTCGGGACCCAATGTCTGATACAAAGGCTCCTAAATATTTGAAGCTGTGCAGGGATTAGCCTTGTACTTTGATGTCTTGATGTCATAGGTGGTGTTGGTCACCATTTTTGGTCTTCTTTGCTCATACTTCCATTCCAAAGGTTCTGGAGGTGGTATCAAGCCTCTGTACCAGCTGTTCATGTTCTTGTTCCTTCTCCAGCCAATCCATCAATGTCATCCGCATAACGGCAGTTGGAGATTGTTCTATCCCCTATGCTGAGTGTACCTTCATGATCTGCAAGGGTATCTGACACGAGGCACTCTAGAAAGAAGTAGAAAAGTGTAGGAGAGAGTATGCATCCTTGGCGCATGCGAATTGTTGTTCTAAACCAGTTCCCAATGGCGCTGTTTTGGAGGACTGCACTTGTAGCCTTGTCATACAGGCTTTTGATGACTTTAATACTTTAATAAAGTTGGGGCTGATGTTGTACACTCTCATGGTTGCCCACAGAGCTGCATGCCAGACTCGGTTAAAAGCTTTCTTGAAGTCTACAAACACAGGATGTAGATGCCGGTGCTGTATTTCTCACAGATTATTCTGAGATTGAAAATCAATGGTACTTTGCCCTGCCCGGAATCCTGCTTGTTCTTCAGCTATGATTTGTTCAGCTTGGGGTTTCAACCTGTTGAGTATAAATTTCAGGAGGACTTTGCTGGGATGGCTGATGAATCAGCAGTAGTTTTGACACTCCTGAAGGTTACCCTTTTTGGGAAGAGTGATGACAAGCAATTTTAATCCATGGTGTAGGCCATTCTCCAGTGTGCCAGATCTTGTTACAGTATTAATTCACAAACAAATATTTCAGTTCTCAAATAAATAAACAATCTAGGTTCCAATTTATTTGCTGGGTCAATCTCAAATGGACACACACACTAACAGAAAGCCATAGACAAAGGATTTTTTTTTTAAAATAAATAAATAAAAGATTGTTACCTAGGAAGCCAATCTTCGAGAGCTTTCCTCGTTTCTTCTGGCTGCTTAGTCCTTACCCTTACCCAGCCCAGTCTGTTGGAGATACGATGCACATGGGTGTCGACACCGATCCCAGTTATCGTCTGCCATGCACACTTCATTGCAAGATGCGCCATCTTTGGTCCCACACCAGGAAGCTTACACAGGAGATCTATTGTGTTGGGAATGTCATTATCATAACTGTCTCTCAGAATCTGCGAGGTCCTTTTAATGTAGTCCACTTTTTTCTGCAATCAACCCAAAAGCAAAATAATGATATTTATAAAGGAAAAAAAAGACAGTTTACGGTAACTCGACCGATCCGAATTTTTTGTCCCAACCCTAACTTTTTGGGGGGATAGTCTGGAAATAAAAATTGTAAAAAGCCAACCCCCAAAAAATCGCACTTATGGTTGAAAAGGTTTAGGGGGAAAAAAAATGAAGCCTACCTACCAACCATTTTTTTTCCAATGTTACCGTAAACACACGATGTCCCCTCCCTCCTCCCTCACTCTCTCCCCCCCCCCCCCCACAAAAAAAAAAGAAAAAAAAAAGGAGTCATTATCTGGGCATGATCTTGCACACATTAATCATTATCAAATGAACTATGAAGGATGAATATTTATATTTCAAAGTGTGCACAAAATTCGTGCTTGGGCAATAAAGTGCCCAGGAAGGAGGTGGATGGGATTTGGGAAGAGGGGTGGGGATTGGGAGGGGGATGCTAAAACCTATTGTTTATAGTCCCTGTATGTGGGTCATCTATATAAAAATTTGGGTCTCTATGAAAATGTGCATCCACATTCAAACAAATAGATTAACTATAATTAAAACTAAGAATAAATATTATACAAAATTACATACAGGTATAGTATATAGTCTCACACACAAGTACAATAAATTACTGGACTCTCAACAGTTATAGTTAATTGTAAACTAACTTTCCAGAACCCAACAGGATAAATGAGTTTTCCCAGCTCTTCGTCCGAGATCTTGAGGATGTTTTCAACTGTGCACCCATGCTGGCGAAGTCTGCTCATTGCTGCTGACGTCACTTCATCCTTGGTCTGGCTGGACAGCATCAGAGACATTAGCACATGATAACGGTATGTCTGCAAAACAAATTAAAATACCTGTTTTAATAAATATTTTGCATTTTCTAATATTTGAGGAGAAAAATGTTGTTTGGCAGTAAGTGTAAAAGCTTATTAAATGCTGAAGGTAATTGTCCTCACAATATAATTATTTAACTTAATTTTAAAACATTCATTGTATTGCATAATAATCATTATCTAATTTCTATCATATAAAAATACACACACAAACACATGACATAAAAGGTAAAGGTAAAGGTGGTCCAATAGCCTTGTGGCCGTAGGGGCGCGTGATGTTGGAGATCACACTTATCTTGGGCCAGCGTAATGAGGGTGATGCCCATTTCTCTCCCTCGCTGCTTTACCTTCCCCACCCTTAAGTGAGTAGGTACTCAGTCACAGTTGAGTCAACTGGGGGCGTTGTTATTTGTCGCTTGACGTTGCGGTCACCCATCCAAGTGCTAACCGCACTGGACGGTGCTTAACTTGCGACACAGTAGCGATTGCTCCAACCACTGCGCTATCCGACACCACCACCCCCCTCCCCCCCCCTAACACATGACATAGGCACACTAAAACCGGACACACTAATTAACTGGTCTGAATACTAAACAAACTCAAATGAAATAACCTTCGGCGGTGCACTGCTGTCACCAATAACATCGCATCCCATCGAATCCACCGGTGCGTCTCTGAACTTTCGCATTTCAATTATGTTTGCAAGTTGTTCTTTCCATAAAGGGGGTTCCCATTTTCCCTTCTTTGCTTCTGGTTCGTCCTTCACGTTGAAAGTGTATTCAACAATGCTGCTGGCACTGTCCGCTGGTTCTGATTTCACCAAATTAACGTCCACCTTATTCTGTTCTGTCTTGATTTTGTTTGAAGTGGATTCATAACTTTCAGACCCATTTTCATAGGAAACTTGCACGTGCTGTCGTTTGTTTGGTTTTCTTGCAAATTTTGAAGTCCCGATCTGTTTACAGGCATGCAAACCTGAAAAATCACCCCCAGCTGCTAAAGAGCGACGAGTAAAGTACTTGGAGTGTGACATTTGGACAAAAAATATTAATCATCTGATTTGACCCTCCAGCAGACGCCACTAACTTATTCGCAACCTCAGTATCGCGGGATTTATGCAAATGAGTGAATAAGATTAAAATAAACTCTACAGAAAAATGACAGCGATAAAGTATTAATGTAAGCGTTCATGTTAGGCGCACACAAATACAAAAAGTACATTCTTTTAACCTAAAATTTACTTTCTTAATTCTTATCTCATGGAAACAAGACAATTATCTTTGGTGCATTTACCGGATGCGCCGTGAGTTCATGGTAAAAGGCCAAGGTCGTCTGCTACCCTCTGTGTTTACCGCAAGCAGCGGAGAGAAATTACATCGAGAATTTCGACAAAATGAGTGGCTCCCAAATACCTCATACACGAGGTCCAATTATCATCCTTGCTGGAAATTCGCATCCTGAACTATGTGAACTTGTGGCCAAGTAAGTCTAGATCTAAAGGCGTTATTGTTTTAAATGAGTGTGAGTTGATGACAGCACTGAACACGTTGTTTTGACTTAGTTATAATCACAGGCTGTGAAGTCCGTAGGCCTCGCCTCAATTACATACTATACATAGTACTATGTTTAGTATGTAATTGAGGCGAGGCCTAAAGACTTCACAGCCTGTGTTATAATATCGCATGGCTGTCATCAGTCATAATAATAACGGAAAAGAGACCCTGGATTGTAATAGTAAACATTTACCTGTATTTTCCTCTCCATTATATATGTTCATTGAAGAAATAGAACAAGCTGTCACTTATGCATAAAGACTAGAAGTTGATTAATTTTTGTTATAAAAAATATTCGCGTTTAAAAATGTTGTTTTGTTGCTAATGCTATGATGAATTAAATGCTTAGGAAAAATTAGGCCTACATCAGTACATGCTCAACAGACCCACGGAGTTATTGCCAAGTTGAGGAAGGGACATTTATAAAGGCTGTTTATAAAGGCTGTTTTGCCCCCACACTTCTACTACTACTATCCTATCCTATCCCATAACACGGAGGTCGTAGGGGCAACACAGACGATCGTTTAACCAGCGCACTCCATCTTTCCCTGTCCTCAGCAACCCTGATTGTTTCGCTCAGTGTCAAACCAGTCCATTCTCGAATGTTGTCCTCCCACCTCTTTTTCGGTCTCCCTCTTCTTCTACCTCCTTGCACTGTGCCTTGCAGGATGGTCTTTGCAAGACGTGATGATCTGGTGATGATCTCCTACTACTACTCTACTTTAATATTAAAATGAAAGAAAAGCAAACTGCCCATTTCGCTCTGTAAGCCTGCTGACCATGATCCTTTTAGAATGGCATGATTTATCTCCTTTAGCTTTTATCCATATATTACTCTGGCGTGCTTAATCTGCTTTAGCTTTTAGCTCTGTCATTTCTAAGATTTAGAATGTGAGTACAATACTATAAACCAAGGTCTATTCTGTAAACATTATGGATGATAATTGATATATTATGCATTCCATCACACTCAATGACTCATGTCATAAGAAAGTGAGCACTAGATACAAAACATAGGCACCTGAAAAATGTAAATCCAGAGCTGTAGCTCTTTTTTGACTCAAATGCATAGCAATGTGAGTTTATAATGTGCTCATGAACCCCCAACCCCATTTTCACTTCCCCTCCCACTGCCCAAAAAATTTTTGGGGGTGGCAAATCTTTACAAGTCCTAAATAGTCCAAAAATGACATTAACAAAAAATAAAATTGTCCGTTCGCCGTCTGTCTGAGCTGTGAGCAAAACTTGTAAGTGGCTTGATATATATCTCAGAATCTATTTCAACTATCACAACCAACTTGGTAAGATGTATATCCATTAGACCTCATAAATGATCGGTGAATGAATGACATCACTTCAAGGTAAGGGTCAACAAATTTTAGTTAAAAAATGACAATTTTTTACAAAATTTTAATTTTTTCCTAAGTTATTAATATTGAACTTATGATTGTTTCCTGCTTGATAGCTATCAATGAGACACATATACTATGCAAATTTAGTCAACCTCTCCAAAGTCAAGGTCACTGGAGCTGTCCAAATTTGTTTGTACTTTGAAGTGACCTTGATCCTAAAATATGACTATGAGAGATATAAAATTCACACTTGTATTTAGAGATGATAGGATTGATCTGTTATATGTTCCGTTTTTGTGTTGATCTTGAAGGTCATTTTAGGCCTTGCAAAAACGTTTAAAACTGGGTAATCGTACATTAACATAGGAATGGCTCTGTATTGAACCCATTGGGTTATTCGATTATACATGAGCATTAGAGGTCCTATTTGCATTTTTTCTCTCCATTTTATCTATTCAGAGTCTACCTTGTGTAGTAATTGAAATAATAACCTTATTATTATAAGTTTAGTGTGTTATTTTCGTGTCTGCTTTCACACTTTGTAATGGGGTCATACGATAAAAGGAAATGGTGTCTGTCAGGATTCACACGTTCGCTTCGAAAAACTCGCTCATATAATTGCTCAAACACACAATTTTTAGCTTTTATTTATTAATTTGTATTGCAAATACCATACTAACTCATGTCAAGCAGAAAAATTGATGCAATTCAACACAGTAAGCAAGTAATTTGAAGGCAAAGTTTACACACTTCAAAGAGTCTGAATACTGTGAAACCTGCCTCAGGTGAAGGTCATCCCAAGGTTTAGGTCATTGAAGGTAAATGTCACCCCAACTGGGTGTTTTTTTTTGTTTTTTTTTGGCATAATACAACTTTTGCTGTAGCTTATTTGATTATACCTGAGTGTAATTTGGAGCCAGAGGTCAAGGTCAAGAGCATTAAAACCTCAAAATTGGTTTTACTTTGCATTTTAATGCCACCATTTCATTTTTTTCTGGGCTTTTTTTAAAATGTTAAATATTGCAAGTTCCATTAGAAGCAAGTGAGTCATATGGGCTTATCCCTTCGTCCCCCCTCAATCCAATTTAATTTTAACAAAACATTTTTTTCTTTGTTTCAGAAAACTTGGAATGCGTTTGGGGGACGTTACAGTTTTCCATAAATCCAACAGAGGTAAGGTTCAATCTCCTATCCTATCCTATCTTATCCCATAACTCAAAAGTCATTTGGGCACCACAGATGATCGTTTAACCAGCGTGCTCCATCTTTCTATGTCTTCAGCAGCTCTCATGGCTTTACTCAGTTTCAAGCCAATCCATTCTTGAAAGTTGTCTTCCCACCACTTTTTCGGTGTCCCTCTTCTTCTGCCTTCCTTCACCATGCCTTGCAGGAATCTCAGCATAACATTTTATAATTTTCATTTGTTAAACAAATTTGTAACGATGACATATATTGGATAATTACAATAAGTAACGAATAAGTGACCAGTACTATTATATATAATGTTTGTAATCGTTGACATTAAACAAGACAGTAGTAAGTAACTCCTTTTGTTGGTAAATAATTATCGATTTTGATTTATAATTGTACGGTGAGTGTGTATATAGTGTGTATGGTAAAAGGTTGTTTTGGTTAAGGGTTTTGTTTTTGAATTGAGTTATTATTTAATTTATTGGTTCATGCATTACCTACTGTTTCTTGTTTTTAAATTTCAGAGACAAATGTTGAAATCAGGGAATCAATTCGAGGAAAGGATGTGTATGTCATTCAAACTGGCACAAAGTAAGTATCAAATTATTGCCTCTCATCCTAGTTGGAGCTGCTCAAGTGCAATGCTTTTACTGAGAAGGCAACCCAGATTTTACCTTGCGTAGTTAACATAATATATTATTATTATCATCCCAGAATCAAGTCAAGTCAATATATTCTTTATTCCATCAAAAAGGAAAATGTGGTTTGCCACAAGTATACTGACTGTATAAAAACACATTACATAGGGCAAGATCATAAATAATTATTTGTCAACAAAATAAACCTGTTGTGAGAATGATTTGAGAGATGGGAATTTACACATGGAATGAAAGCACATAGACACTCACGCACACACCTGCATACCCACCCACATAAACACAACCACACGCCCACTGCGTTTATGCCCACCACACACTCATCGTCATCCTTTCATTGCGGCTGCACTCCAGCTCCTCGATACTGGGCAGCAGTTGCGACCCCACCACCCTCTCCGCCTGCCTGACCACCCGTCTCAGTCTGTCTCTGTCCTCCTCTTTGCATCCATGCAGCCACGTGGTCAGGTTAAAGCTCAGCACGCTCTCTATGCTGGCTCTGTAGAAGGAGGTCAGAATTTCGCTGTTGACTTTGAATTGGCGCAGTTTCCTTAGGAAGTACAGCCTGGAGTGACATTTGCTGACTACCTTGTCTACATGCTTGGTCCATGACATGTCGGAGCTGATGGTGACGCCCAGGTATTTGTACTCGTCAACCTGCTCTACGACCTGGTCACCGATTGTCAACGGCTCTGGCGCACTTCCGGATCTTCTAAAATCTGTGACCATTTCTTTCGTTTTCCCCACGTTGAGGACGAGGCTGTTTTGCTGGCACCAGCCTGTCCACGTCGCGTCTGTACTGCGAGTCGTCGTCGCCTGTCACTAACCCCACCAGCGCTGAGTCGTCGGCGAACTTCGCCAGCGTGTTGTCGGCCTCAGAGGCCCGGCAGTCGTTAGTGTAGAGCGTGAAGAGCGTCGGCGACAAGCAGCAACCTTTAGGCGTCCCCGCGTTGATGGTCAGGACGTCGGATTTCACCCCACCCACTGCGACGAACTGCGACCGCCCGACCACTTGATAAGCTGCGGTGCCACTGACATCGTACTGAGTTTCTCAAACATCAGGCTGGGTCTGACGGTGTTGAACGCCGAGCTGAAATCGATGAACAGCACTCTGGCCGATGTGTTGGGCTTTTCCAGGTGTTGAAGGATGCTGTGGATGATGTACATCGCCGCGTCGTCGGTGCCCCTCCGCACGCGTTACGCAAACTGCAGGGGGTCCATGAGGTCCTCCCTCTGCTGCAGTTGGCGTTTCAGCACTAGCTTCTCCAGACATTTCATCACCACTGGTGTTAGAGCGATGGGTCTGAAGTCATTCAGTTCTTTGCAGACAGGTTTCTTTGGCACTGGTACTATTCGCGCCATCTTCCACGCTGTTGGCACCTTTCCTGCTCTTAGGCTCATGTTGAAGAGGGTCTGGAACACCGCGGCTAGCTGCTCGGCGCACACTTTCAGCACTCGAGGGCTGATGCCGTCAGGTCCAGACGCCTTGCCTGGCTTGAGCTTGGTGAAGACCCTGTGGACCTCCTGGGTGCTGACCGTCAGCCTCTCGTCCGCCTCCACCGCCACCGTTGTCTCTAGCACCGCCTGCAGCTGGCTGTCGGGCTTGTCAAAGCGCGCGTATAACGCGTTCAGTTCGTTGGCAAACTGCACAGGGTCCCCGTCTGTTGTTGCACTCTTGCTCTTCTTCTTGGTGCCTGTGATCTCTCTGATTACTTAATAATATTACTTTATAATACTTTAATAATATCCTAACACAATTATTGTTATGGACTTGATACAGATCTAGCACATTGTGGCTGTTTTAAAAATATATTCATATTTGATTATCAACACCATTTTCAATAGTAGTATATTTTAAATTTTTTTTGTTGTTTTCTGTTAAATAATTTATTTTATTTTTTTTTAGAGATGTAAACAATGATGTGATGGAGTTACTAATCATCGCTTACGCTGCCAAGACGAGTTGTGCCAGAAACATCATTGGTGTTATTCCTTACTTGCCATACTCCAGGCAATGCAAGATGAAGAAGAGAGGGTCCATTGTCAGTAAACTTCAAGCCACAATGATTAGCAAAGCAGGCAAGTACAGTGTGATTTGTTTCTGTTGCTTTCTAGTGTCCTTGGTAAAATATTCAGTAATTGAGTTAAGATTGACAATTCTTTTGAATATTACAAACTACATCCAACATTTTCTGTTAGTGTTGTTCCACCGCAAAATGAGTTAATAAAGTGTCAAAAATAAAATAAAAAATAAAAAAAATCAATTCAAATAGTCAATTTAACTTTATTCTAAATATTATTCTAAATATACATTTTGCTCAAATAAGCCTACAGATTTCTTTCTTCTCCCATCCCTTGATTTGATTTGATTTTCCTCTCTCTGTTTAACCTTTGACTTTCAGTACCATAAGGCACCCAACCAACTAGCCTTGGCCAAATCCAAAATATTTACACATGTTAATTTTAATAATTGTGATTATATGCAGGTTTCACACATATCATCACAATGGACCTCCATCAGAAAGAAGTGCAGGGATTTTTTGATATACCAGTGGACAACCTCCGAGCTTCTCCTTTCCTTGTGGAATATATCCAAGAATCGGTAGGGCATTTGTGTAAAATGCATCTGAACTCTTTTTACCACCAAATATTACATAACCGACATCAAATATTTTCTGAAGCATTTTCAAGGTTTGATTAAAAAGAGAATATCTCCAAAACTATTGCAGATACACACTTGAATAGTTGTGACCACTAGGAACAAATAGTACTGGTTTTTTATTTGCATTCACATTGATGATTATAATATGAACTTGTTTATTTGTCTTCTAATCCATTTTTAACACACATGCATAGTAGTGTAAGTCTATGTACTCAACCCCCATAAAGCAAATTTCCAGATTTTTGCAAATCTGTGCGAAATGAGTCCTAAATAGTAAATAGTAAAAAATTACATTTTAACAAAAATTTGGCCATCCGTCTGTCTGTGTGCCATTTTCCATTTGTTGTTGTTGTTGTTGTATCAAATTTTATTCATCAGATTAACATAAGTTGTACTGTATTTTCCATCTGGACATGCAAAACTTGAATGTGGAGTGATATCTCAGAACCTATTTCAACTACCACAACCAAAATTAGTAAGATGATGTATATCCATGAGACCATAAATAAGCAATGAATGAATGATTTCACTTCACGGTGAAGGTCACAGGGCCAGCAAATGTTAGTTAAAAAAATGACAGTATTTCACAAAATTTCAATTTTTTTCCCCCTAAATTATTAATATTGAACATAAGATTCTTTGGTACATGATAGATATCAATGAGGTATGCATCCTATGCACATTTGGTCAACAAGGTCAAGGTCATTGGAGTCAAAGTCAGTTTGAAGTGACCTTGACCCTAAACTATGAGAAATATAATGTCCAAACTTGTTGTATTTAGAGATGATAGATTGATCTTTCATATATGTTTTGTGTTTGCTTTGATCTTGAAGGTCAAGGTCATTGTAGACATTGCAAAAACATTAAAAATATATAGTCGTACAGCGAAATGGCTCTATTTAAACAATAGCATGTAACAACATTGGGTTAATTAATCATACATGCATTAGGGGTCACGTGAAGGTCAAGGTCATCCCAAGGTCAAGGTCACTGAAGGTGAAGTTCATCCCAAGGTAATTTTTTGGGGCATCACTCAACTTTTGCTGTAGTAAGGTCAAGAGCATAGAAAAATGAAAGTGGGTATTACTTTTCATTTTAACGCCACTGTTTCATTTTGTTTTTTTCTGGGCACTCATTTTCATGTTAAATATTACAAGTTTCATAAGGAGCAAGTGAGTCATATGGGCTTTGCCCTTCTAGTTATAATAAGAAGTAAGTCCTAAAAATGTATTCAATTTGTTGTTTTCATTATTCGCTTGCTTATTTATTGAACTATCAAGTTTTTTAATCTGCTAGTAATCAAATACACTTAATGGTCTTTCTCCAAAGATTCCAGATTACAGAAACGCAGTCATGGTAGCCAGAAATCCCAACTCGGTGAAGCGAGCAACTTCTTACGCTGAGCGGCTGCGGCTCAGCATCGCTGTGATCCATGGGGAGGACAGGATACCAGAGGCGGAAGAAGATGATGGCCGCAACTCTCCCCCAATCAACGAGTCCGACGAGGAGGAAGAGCGCCCAGTCCAGATCGAATCTGGAGGACTCGAGATCTTGCCATGTAAGTGTCATTTTTGGTGTTGCAAAAGCTGGAGTCAAGTCAGTGTATTTAGGTAGCACACCTTTAGGCTGATAGAACTGCTGTGGGTGTTAAAGGAGAGGGTTATGTTATTGAGAAACACTATAAAAAGTAGGCTCTTTGCCACTTGCATGAATAGGATGTTTGTTTGTTTGAGTAGATTACCGTCCCCGGACACATTAGCATATAGGGGACTATGAATAGGATTTGGGTCCATGTGACTTAAGTCAACATGGTACTTAAAAAAAACCGTGGTGTGGTGTATTTTTGGTCAGTTTATGATATGGATCACAGAGACATACATACATTTGATTGTAATGCATAGGAGAAAAAATGTTTTGTGTTCTTGATGTTTGTTTTGTTGTTTGTTTGTTGTTGTTTGTTTATTTTTTAACTGGGGAAGGTGGGGAGGGGTATCATTGGTTAGAGAGAGGGGGTAGGTATATAAAATGCAGAACTATTTGTAGATTCAGGTTTATAATCTTTTAACTTTGATTTTTCAACGTTAAATTTGTTTCCACAAATATGTTTTGATATCACATTTGTTCACTGTTAATTTGCAGCATGCTCTTCAAGGGGTATGGCATCACTGTTTTGCTATTTAGTCAAGAGGAGCGTGTGTGTGCTGTGTGCCATATTATTGTATACTCTTAAATTATTTAGAGTGTGAGCTATATACTAAACAAATGTTTTTTTTTATACACATTATGACTTTGTATCCATAGTTGTATCTCAGTGACTAACTAAGCAAGCTTTTTAACATAAAGCATCATACTTTGTTGGAATTTTATTTATTTATTTTTATTAACTAGTGTTTTATTCAAACTGTGTGCATTGTTCTTTGTTGTAAATTTTAAACTTGTATTTTGTATTTTAATGGTGTTTTTGTTGTTTATTTTTGCTAGCATGTTTTGCAAGATTTATGTTATGCTGTGTTGTTTTTCACGGCAGTGTACTTACGAAGGCTACTACTATTTTTGCTGGTCCTGATTTGGCTCGGAAGAGTCCGCTGGACCTAAAGCAATAACCATGTAATGTACTATTTTTTGCCCATATTTTCAGCTCCCAAACCAAAAGAGAAGCCTCCTCTGAGTGTTGTGGGTGATGTCAGTGGTCGAATTGCAATCATTGTGGTAAGACTGAAATAATAAATTATTGCTTTGCCAATAAAGTAATAGTGTAAATTTTCCCCAGAGTGTTTGATTTGTTTTTAGAAAACAAGGGGTCAAAGTAATAGTGCGAAATGTTCCCTAGAGTGTTTGATTTGTTTTTAGAAAACAAGGGGTCAAAGTTTGCATGGTTGTATGCTTGAATTCAGATTAATACAATGGTCAAGCATAGTGCAGTTTGTTGCATATTTACGATTTTTATTTTATCACCATAGGTGAATTTGTGTGATTTGGATGCATTGCTGATGCGCTGAGGTGTAAACTTGAAAGCGCTAGCACTATTGCAAAATGCTATGCAATGCAAGTAACTGTCAATCTCAGGGGTTAGTGCCAGCACTTTCAAGTTTACATCTCAGCATCCTATCCTATGCATTGCTGATGCGCTGAGATGTAAACTTGAAAGCGCTAGCACTAACCAGGAAGATTGACAGTTACTTGCATTGCATAGCATTTTGCAATAGTGGCAACAGTATATATGTATTACATGAACATGTCTGTCATTGGGAGCAGTGAACCTAACTTGTCTCTTTATTTGCTTTTAATAATCATCACAGCTCAATAGCCTTTGTGTTTGACTTGAGCTCTAAGGGTATATTAACCCAGCTTTCAATGAAACTACTATCATGCTTGAATGTAAAATTGAATATGGCAGATAATCAGTGCTGTGAACGTGTGTATTTATTGCATATAAACTTAATAAATTGTAATTCCTACATATTATATATTTATATAAAAATATGAAAAACAATGCATTTTTCTCAATGCTGATTCGTTTTACCATGCTATCCAGGATGATATGATCGATGATGTGGAGGCATTTGTGAAAGTAGCGGAGATCCTGAAAGATAGAGGAGCATACAAAGTGTTCGTGATGGCAACCCATGGAATCTTGTCTCGTGATGCCCCAAGCATCATTGAAGATTCTTGCATCGATGAGGTAAGTTGTACAAAAATCATTAAAACTTTATTACACATGAAAGGTCTTTGCATGTCTAAAAATGTTAAGTTCCTTATTTTTATTAATGTCATTTTATATTATAATCTGTATGTTTACTTGAATTTTATCTATTGAAGAGGGAACAAGATTGTTTTGTCAAATGACAGATTATCTCCCTTTGACAATAAAACTAGTTGGTTAGTTCAGTTATATTTTTTATTATTTCTTTCTGTACTTTATGTTCTAGTATCTGACAGGGAATGTTAAAAAAATACATTACAAAAAAATAGTTTCACTTCTTTTCAGAGTTTTAAGCATCACCTTTTGAGCTATAGCATAAATGGTCAGAAACACTGCATTTAGTATTAAAATTGTGTCCTTATTTCTTTTACTTTCTTTAAAATATATAAAATTAAAAAAAATTCGTAAGCATTTATATTCCATATTAATAATTTCTATATTTACCAGGTGGTGGTGACAAACACAGTACCGCATGAGGTGAAGAAGATGCAATGTCACAAAATCAAGACTGTGGACATTAGCTCGTTACTCGCTGAAGCCATACGCAGGATCCACCATGGAGAATCTATGTCCTATCTCTTCAGAAACATAGGCATGGACGACTAAATCCAAACAAACATTTTTCTTGGCCTTTTATTTCTTTTTAGGTTCTCAGTCATTTTCTGTATTTTGTCACAGTTGATTTGGGTGTGTATTTCTCCTCTTTCCCACACCTCTAACCCTAGTGTTGCAAAATGTAATGATAAACTGTACGAGTACAAACTAGATCATTGTGTTTGTTTTATCGTAAGTTTTAAAAGTTTTAGTTACTTTCTTCATAGGGAAATATGGATTGGATTAGGCATTGTTCAACCTTTTTGCCCTTGTCCTAGGGTAGAGCACTTCCCCTCTTACCTTTCAACATCAAATATAATCATACACCTTTGAAACTACTAGCGTGTGATACCTCAAAGATTTACTGTACGTTGCAGAAAGACATAAGATGGTTAAACCCCACAATTGTTTATGTACTAATCTGCATAAAAGCAATTGACAAAATATTTCTGGCAGGGATAGGGTTATTAGACTCTGCCTTTTCTAATGTGCTGTTCAAACTGATTCTGTGTATTGCAAAATACAATTGGTAATTGTTTGTTTTAGGGTACCGGGTGGATACCTTTCTAAGTTTATTTTGTGTTGTGCAGATCTGATTGTAGTGATAGAATCTAGTAAACTTTATTTTACAAATGTGAGAAGAAACCAAAAATGGTGGATAAAGTTTCAAGGTGCTGATATGCGTGATAATGAAATTAACTGTATACTTCATACTACAATTTTTATTTATTTATTTTTTTTAATAATAATTAGTAGTAATATTTTAATAATTCATCTTACAAGGAAAGGAATTGTTTATTCAAGATCAGAATTTGTGGAAATTATGATTAAAGTCATGGAAGTATGCAGTATAAGGGTATATTCATCAGTAGAAATTTTATTCAGACTAAAATCGCATTATTGTAATTAGCTGAGAGAAAACATTGCACGTACCACAAACCTGTGTTTTTTATATTCTAATTAATTGTACAGAGAGATTTTCTTTTTCTGTTAATTATAAAAATCGATTTCTTGATGTATTAGCAGTGTTATGATCAGTTTGTTGAAAACAGCAACTTGATGATTATTGTGTATGCCAGGAAGTTCTGCAATGTGTTGATTTTCTGTGAATGCAGTATGCAAAATTAGAAGATTGATGTTCATTGTTGCTAATGATTGATTGAATTAGAAATTTATTAAGTGCATAAATGTCTAAACAAAAAGGCGTGATAACAGCGCAGACTTTTTAAAAATTTATTCTTTTAATTTTAAGGTTTTCCTAAATCATTTTTATACTTTTTTCCCTGTTGTATATAGTTGTTTTTTTTTGTTAAATGTAGTTTATCATAAGTGATATTGGTGGCACAAATGATAAATTCTCATATTTTCAGTGACTGTTATAGTGACTGTTAATAATGTTATTATTTTTATAGTAAATGAGACTTTTTCTGCTTATAGACATGTAATAATTGGTAATTATAACTCTGTAGCGTAACCTCCTATTTTCTTCAGTTGTGAAGTATGATGTATGAAAGGGGTTCAGGAACCTCACTGTTACGAGATTTATTTTGATTTATTGTCTGCAATCTCTTTTATTTACTTCATCAAAATATATTTCTTTCAATCTCAGTGGGCAGCTAATCAGTTTGCATTTGGTAAAACAAAAATCTGCTTTTTGAAGGTTGTATTTGGGAATTTATTGTCTTTGACCTGGTTTGCTAATGATGATGGAATTTCAGCATGTGAAATGTATTCTGAATTTTAACAGCTCGTTATGTTGTGGTGCCTTTAGTGGGGTTTTTCATTTTAATTTTTTTAAAACACTTTCTAAAAGTAAGAATGTTGACTAGCCAAGAATGAATTTGATAAATGTTAAATCTTAGTTTTGGTCTTTCAAATAGTATGTTCAAGATTTCGTTATAGATTAATTAAAAAATATTGCTTGTGGACTCCACTAAAAAAAAAGGTGGGGAGGGGGTTGGGGAGAGTGGAGGGCAGGGCAGCTAGATCTCATAAGAAATGTGTACAGTATTTTTTCGAAGTCTAAAAAGAGTTGCCGGCAAGTCCATCATAATTATTAATTTAATTGTTCATATCCTTGATTCATGACAGTTTTTTTTGGTTTAGTAAATTGTACAGCACAATTTTTTGTTGAGTCCAAATCACTTCATTCTACAATCTATTGTAAATTATGGCAATGATTTAACGGCAATAAAATCAACCATTCCACCTGCCTGACCCTAATGTCCTCTCCCCCTTAAATACACATAGATGCATACTTATATATCCGTGGCTGCTTCCTCAGCGTATTTAAAAGAAAAAAAAAATGTCTTCATAGTTTTCACGTTTTGTAAACATTTGATGAGAGGAATTGGAGGTTACTCTAGAAGTCATGAATGGTTGTGTTCATCGTTTTCCTCTATGCCGTATTGAAACAGACAGGTATTATTTGTAAATTTATGAATAAATGTTTTTTGCCTGATTGTGAGGACTCACACATTTTAGATTATAAAGACTTGTTCTAACGTTTGTGTTTGCCTGAATGACGTTTCCAGTAATTAAAAAAAAAAAATCCAGATCGGCCATAATTTTGTCAATTTATTGGTTTAATAATTCACAAAGCATCTTAATACCTCCCTTTGACCATTCAACATTCTATTGATTAGCAAAGAATAGTTGCTTCATTAACTAGAACGCAATACCCATATTACTCGTATTCTCCTTCTGGAACTTACAATATTTCACCTGAAAATTAGTGCCCAGAAAAAAAACCTAAATAAAATCCAGGCATTAAAAGGCAAATACCAATTTTGCTCTTTTGAGGCTCTTGACCTTGGCCTCCGGCTCCAAATATACTCATGTACGATCATGTAAACTACAGCAAAAGATGTATTGTACCAAAAAACTGTGACCTTGGGATGACTTTGACCTTCACGTGACCTCTCATGCTCATGTGTAAACAAATAGTCGAATTTGTTAAATACAGCGCCATTCCAGCGCATGATGACCCATTTTAAAAACTTTTTGCAATGGCTAAAATGACCTTGACTTTCAAGATCAATGCAAAAACGGAACATATATAAAAGATCAATCTATCATCTCTACATGTAAATACAAGTTTGGAGTTTAGGGTGAAAGTCACTTTAAAGTGCCTATACAAACGGACTAGACAGCTCCAGTTACCTTGACCTTGGAAAGAGGATTGACCCAATTTGCATATTAGTGTGTCTCATTGATATCTATCATGCTTCAAAGAATCATTAGTTCAATTTCAATAACTTTCGGAAAAGTGAAATTTTGTGAAAAATTGTCATTTTTTGACTAACATTTTGTTTGGTCCAGTGACCTTGACCTGAAGTCAATCATTCACTGATCATTTATTGATATACTCCATTTTTACTAAGTTTGGTTGTGATAGTTGAAATAGGTTCAGACTTCTGAGATAATAAGCCACTTGCACAGGAAGATGGCAGACACCGCACAGACAGATGTACGAACTGAACTTTTTAAAAAATGTCCTTACTAGACTAATTATGACTCATCTTGCACAGGTTTGCAAAAATTTGAAATTTTTTTAAGGGGGAAGAGGGTGTGTGAGTACATTCATTTGGATCGAAAATGATTTATTTCTTGGTTGTTCTACATAGATGACAAACGAGAATGAGAGGGACTACTACTACTGCAAAAAATCAGCGCTCCCTGCATGGGATGCCATTATTGTAAAGTGACCGGCTGGGGGAGTTGTTTCAGCAGATCTTTTATACGGATAATGGATGTCCCTCTTTTAACCAAGTTGTGGTCCTGATTCGGTTCTTTGCAGTCCGCTAGACCTTATTAACAATGACTAACTGCAAAACATGCATAAACACATTCAACTCCCAAACAAGTATGTCCAGAAGTACATCTTCGTATAATTACTACAAAATAATCATGTAATGCTTCCACCCACCCCAAATAACTTTGAAATTGTGTAATTTGCCAAACACAAATACCCAATAAAATTCTGCACAAGATTAAATCACGTCATACTGAAGATAACATGTAATCAAATTTATGTTATAAATCAATATTCTTCAAGTTCATCACTTCACAAGTGTTGAACACAACTGTTTGTCCATTGAATATATATGAAGGCATCCATGTTCTTGCCCCGTCAGCAGCCATGAGGTCTTTTTGGTGTGGAATACTTCAGCTGTGGAGGTACCTTTGGGTGTATTCTTTAAGGAGAGGAGAAGCTTTCCAGAAGAAGCATCACAAACTTTCAGAGTCCGCTCTTGAGTCAAAAGCATCAGGGAACTCTTGAATGCCATCACTTGGCTACTGCAAGAACAAAAAAAAAATAAATAAATAAAATAATCAGCAATGGGAAATGGTTTGAAGAAAAACAAACAAGTCTATGGAATCATTTCTTCTGTGTATTGTCATCATCATCATTGTTAGTAGCAGCGAATAGCAGAAACAGTTATACAGCTCATGTCTGATCCCCCTCAAAAATGAATTAACTTGTACAGAGCTGATAATCCATTAGGGCATTAGAGGAGTGCAACATTTTTAAACCTCAAACACTGCTTCCAAAGTACAGGGGCCCTGAAGGAAACAATACATACAAGGCAAAAATACTAAAAACTAACAATCCTAAAAAATACAGCATTAAAAAAAAAGGTATTTACTAAGCTGAACATTTGCGCTGGCCATCAACTGTAAATCTCTTGACCACTTTCCCTGTGGAATTTGCTGGATTCACTGCTACAAGGCACACTTCACCTTTTCCTTCTCTCTCTGTTGTGTGCATCAACAAATAATCCTGAGAGAGAAGCAAATAAAAGCAAAGACATGATAATTTATTCTATAAAGCATGCAATCAATCAAAAATAGTCTGATGAGAGATTCAGAGAAATAACTTCAGTTAATAATAAAATATTTAACGTCATATTTTTCTTCAAAGTTGATAATAATTTTGGAGGATAATACAATACTTCTACCCCTCATCACAAAATCTACTCACCCAACCACCTTACTCCCAATCCCTCACTTTATAAAATAAATAAATACAAGATGGAAAGAAAATAAAAGTAAGCCAAAACTTACCTTCAGTGAGAAACAAGAATACAAGCGTGACATCGCAAACATATTTTCAGGTAAAGGTACAGCAAGTAGCAAGGCTCCAGTGGTGTGGTTCCTGAAAAAAAAAAAAAATCTGTCAGCTAATATAAAAGAGGACCAAGTCAAATTGTTTTCATTTTTTGTGAACCTAAGAATTTACTTTTCTAGTGTGTGTGACAGTAAAGTGTTTCTATCAATGAAAAGGTTGTCTAGTTTCAACTTACAAACTAGCAAACAGATTTCCATTAGCTCTTGTGCATATAAACGAAACTGATTATTACCAAACAAAGAGGCGCTGATCGACGCCAAGACCAACAACGCCATCCTCGATGCCATCCATCAAACGCACGTCTAACATCTCGGTGTCTGCTTGATCGATATACACTTCATGGCTAACGCAACATCGGTCTCTGTCCACGATGTACTTTTTGCCTCTGGTGTAAGCCCTGTCAGCTGCGAAAACTACCATTGTGCTGGGAGATGAGGGTAGCCCATGACAAAACATTCTGCCAAAAAAAGTATCAGGGGGAAATAGTTATTAATCAGTATAATTTCACTTATATTATCATTTTAGATAGATAGATAGATAGATAGATAGATAGATAGATAGATAGATAGATAGATAGATAGATAGATAGATAGATAGATAGATAGATAGATAGATAGATAGATAGATAGATAGATAGATAGATAGATAGATCTGGCACTTTGTACAATCAATGGTTCCATTGCTGCCATGGGTTTTGTTTATTTTTACCTCAAATATTGTACACTCACATAACCAGATACACTTTCTCATGTAATGCAAATGGTAAATTGATGTATTTACAAAGTACAGGTATGCAAATCCAGCAAATCAGTTTTGCAATGAAAACGTATTCCAAAAACCATTCCGGGTCAGTTTTATCATTCAGTTTAGCACAAATGGAACAGGACACGCAAGCTATAATAAATTAGGAAAATAATGTTAATGAATTGAAGCTCTTCCAAATTTATAATATTACCTCAGAGGAGTAACAGGAGAAGGCAGCGGCAGGCCAAAGCGCTGTGTGTTCTGAGTGCTCCAGTTGTACATGAAGACTGTGAGGAAAGCTTTCACCAAGTCCACCTCCATACCCCACACTAATATGGCCAAGTGCCCGTCTGAGGTTTGAATCCTGCATGCTCCCTCCACCTTGTTGCCCTGTCAACAAAATTGGCTAGAAGACTGTATGGATGAAATTGTGTGGCAAATTTAGCATCTTCAGTCAGTTTATGAAGTTGGTTTTTCATGACTGAAGTTTATTATCACAAACATCCACAGGTGAGTGTCGGATACAGGTGAGTGTCGGATACAGGTGAGTGTCGGATACACAAATACTGCCAGCATGCACTAGGTCCCATCTTCCCCATACCTGGTCGCCTGGGATTGTACTCAGTTGTCTGAGCGTCAGACTATGCGCCCAAAGGCTGCAAGTGAAATCCTGTATCGGTCAGCACTTTGAACAGCTCTTGGGCTGGTAAAGTGCTATACAAGAACAATGAAATAAATAAATAAATAAAACATTGCTACACAACTGTCCCAGAGCATCCACATTTAAAAAAATAAAAGTTTTTTTCCCCCTTAATGCAAATCACACTTTTATGATCAGAATCAATTAACCGAAGAATGCATACATACATGCGCAAGCAATGCTAGCCCACAAACCTCAAGATCTCCAAAGAATAAGTGCGAGTTGAAGTCTGGCATAATTAACAGTTCTCAAAACAACTTTACTCAAAATCAAATCAATTAAAGTAGCAGATTGGGACTGTTTATCATTCAGGTGTGGCATGTTAAAAGTATTCAAATGACAGAACATTAAAATGCAAAGGAAGCAGCATGCATACTATGCTGGGTAGAGGTTGCGTTTCACTGGTCTTGTGACATAATAGGGACCTTTCGGAAGCGAGTGATTTCCGAATTCATTGTGAAAGTGAATCCACACTACTTTCTCTTTATGCGGTTGCTGCTAGGCAGCTTCATACGCCCATGCAATGATGAACTTTACCGACTTCCAGTACCTCGCTTCAAACAAAGTTCTAAGCCTCAAAACAAGTGCAGGTCCCCATTGTTCACAAAATTTATAATGGTTGAGTAAGGTCCCTTTAACAAAATCACATAATTTTAGATGTCATACAAGCAATGAAATAAACAAAATATACCCACGAAGCCAAATTCACAGAAAAGTCCTTTTCCACGAAACCACCGAGAAAGATTTTGTGAACATTCACCTTTGCATACTAGTATGAGCACAAACTGATGACGTCACAGAAAGAAAGTAATGCAGAATCACATTCACAACGAAAATCCCTGGCTTCTCAAAGATCCCTAAATACTGGTCCTGCTATTTTATGTCACAGCCACAGGCCAATGACAGTTTGCACTAAACACTGTACTGATCACTCTCTCATTTAATTCCTGGTCTGTGTGTGTGCATGTATGTGGGGGTGTGAGCGTAGATGGGTGTATGTGTATTGTTGTGGATTAGAATGTTGGATGCGTGAGAGTGTTTTTTCTAATTTTGTTATGTCATAATGTGATATGCTGCATTCCTGTTGTGTATAAGTGCTTCTCTGTTATTTATAGTATGTTTATTATTTTTATTTCCTGAAATTAGTTAGTTATTCATTGCTTACACAGTTACAGGGTCCAGCAGACTGCAAAGAGCCGAATCACGACCACAAAATCAAGACCACAACTTCGCTGAAAGAGGACTCACCCCTGATCCGCATAAAAGATCTGCCTAAAAAACCCTAGTGATAACACTGAAGGCACTCCACCAGCCGGTCACTTTACAATAAAGACATCCCACGCAGGGGACGCTGAGGCTATACTCTAATTTACCGAACCCCTGTTTACTAAAAACAAAATAGAATACAAACATCATTATAAAATGTTGAATGTCAATGTAGTTTTGTTTTAGCTGGCGATTTTAATTTTCATGTCAATGATTTTTCTGATTCAAATGCCAAGACATTCTGTGAACAGCTGGACATGCATAGTCTTAGAATTACGCAGTCTGTTAGTGAACCAACTCAAAAGAAAGGAAATTGTCTTGATCTAGTCATTTGCAGGACTGATGATAACATTGTTCACTCCACTCATGTTTGTCATGATCTGTCATCTGATCATTTTGCTGTTGTGTCCCGCCTTGCAGTAGAAAAACTAAAACGTCCCGTTAAGTTTGTGTCAACTCGGTCCATTAGCAAAGTTGACCACATAAAGTTTGCAGAAGATTTGGCTCAATCTGTGACGCACGATATGTCGGTTTCTGGTCTGAATGGTGCCCTCATTGCCGTTTTCGACAAGCATGCGCCTGTGCGACGACTGAAAGTTCGCGATGGTAAGCCAACGCCATGGTACAGTGCTGTTTCTGATCAGCTACGTGAGCTGAAGAGAGAGCGCAGGCGGGCTGAACGCTCTTGGAAAGCCTCACAGCTAACAGTACATAAACAGATCTATGACGCTGCAAGGCAGAAGGTTACGGATTTAGTAAACAGCGCAAAGACAGCTTTTTATTCCTCTCTTGTTTCGAGCTCTTCAACGTGCAAACAGCTGTTTCACAACATGTCCTCACTTTTGGGTAAAGTAAAACCGGTGTCTCTCCCTGTGGTGTCTGATATAAAACTGCTCCCGGAAATTTTTGCTGATTTCTTCTGCAAAAAAATTCTCACAATTCGCCAAAGTTTTCCTTCTCCAGACCAGTCTGTTGTTTTGCATTCTTCAACTTTTTCTGGCACTCCATTGGTTCAATTCAGTCCTGTTTCAGAGGATTTCATCAAAAAAACTATCCTTCAAACTCCTCCCAAGTCATGTGAACTTGACCCCATGCCCACCAAATTTCTCTTTGAGCACCTTGACATTTTACTTCCCACTATTACCAACATTATGAACGAGTCTATTACATCTGGTATTGTTCCCCCTGAGTTCAAGACTGCTATCGTCAAGCCTTTATTGAAGAAATCCAACCTCGATGGTAATGATCTGAAGAATTACCGACCTATATCCAATCTTTCTTTTCTCTCTAAACTACTTGAACGTCTCATCCTTCAGCAACTTCTCTCCCATATATCTGCTCACAGTCTTCTTACTTCTCATCAGTCTGCTTACCGTCCTGGGCACAGCACAGAGACCGTTCTTCTTCGCGTTCTAAATGATCTTCTGATTTCTTTAGACAAAGACAAAATTTCAGTTCTTCTTCTCTTGGATCTTTCGGCCGCTTTTGATACTATCGATCATGAAATTCTGTTATCACGTCTCAATAACGATTTTGGAATCCAAAACAGTGCTCTTAACTGGTTTCGGTCTTATCTCTCAGAAAGAAAACAAGCTGTTCTCGTAAACGGTATTAAATCTACCGCACAACCGCTTGATTTTGGCGTTCCTCAAGGCTCTGTGCTTGGCCCTATTCTGTTCATTCTGTACACCTCTCCTCTCTCACGTCTCATTCACTCACATTCTGTCCGCCACGAAATGTATGCTGATGACACCCAACTTAATCACTCTGACTCTCCTTCTAACTACAATCATTTAGTTCAGACCCTTCAAGATTGTGTTACTGAGGTAAAATCTTGGATGTCAAACAACCGTCTCAAGCTAAATGATAACAAAACTGAGGCCCTCCGTGTTTCTCCTTCATCTGCAGACCCCTCTTCTCTTCCCTCAACTATCACTGTTGAAACTACTTCTATTTCTTTTTCTGACACTGTTCGCGATCTTGGGTTTTTTCTCGATCAGGATCTTTCCATGCAGCAACACATTGCAAAAACTTGTCAGATTGCATACATTGAACTTAGACGCATAAGCTCCATTCGACAGTATCTCACACAAGAAGCAACAAAAACACTAGTTAGCTCATGCATTCTGTCCAGATTGGATTATTGTAATTCACTCCTTGTAGGTTGCACACAGAAAGTCCTTAGACCTCTTCAGCAAGTCCAAAACTCTGCAGCTAAACTCATCTTCAAAGCACGGAAATCACAGCACTGCACGCCTCTTTTTCAAGAGCTACACTGGCTCCCAATTGAACAACGAATTAAATATAAAACCTCATGTCTCTGCTACCACATCATCTCTGGAACTGCTCCTAGCTATCTTTCCGAACTTTTGACTGTCTATGTTCCTTCTCGGTCTCTCCGCTCCTCTGCAGATGAAAGGATGTTCCGTGTACCAGAATACCACAGGGTGAGACACGGTGGTAGAGCTTTCAGTTTCTTCTCCGTTCAGACCTGGAACTCGCTACCTCGGGGTCCGTCCGTCACAGTCCTTCATTAGCGTCTTTTAAAACGAACTTGAAGACGCATCTTTTTAGAGAGGCCTTTTCTTAGGCGCCATGAGTGAGTGTTGTTAGTTATTTTTGGTGTTGAGATGTATATGTGGTTGTGTGTTATTGACCAATGTACGCATGTTGTGTTTACATTTGTTTGTGTAAAGCGCTTTGTGATTTTGGAAAGCGCTATATAAATTGCCTGTTATTATTATTTTATAAAATATCAACAAAACACATAGATCTAAAAAATACCTACATTGCCAAATAATAACATCATAGGAAGCCCCAGTGACCACCTGGCAGAAAGCGTCCAATATTCCCAACCTGATCCAAATGACCTCACACACAAAGGAGGAGTTTTGTCCCAGATGAGTTTTAAAGAAAAAAGGTAGGTGACGGGTTTAGCGAAGAAGAAGATAGTATAGTACATTTATAGAACAGAGTAGGAATGAGAAAGAACAAAGGAGAAAGACAGCGACAGTGGTAATTTAAAGCACTAAATTTCCCAAAAGTGGGGATACTATTTATACTTAAACCTCCGGCACCCCCAAAGGGGGAATTTCCTGAAGTGAATTTTATTGTTTCTGTGCTGTTGATGATGTATATACACACATTTCCTTGTATTGTAATTTTATGGGGAAAATAAAGATTCTGATTCTGACTTCCAACTTACCTGCGGCAAGTACCAGCTGAATTCCGCTGACCACTCTTGCTGGTCATCCAAGGTCCACAGGGTTACAGCAGATGTCTGTATGCTCAGAATAAAGGCCACCTCCTCTCTGCTTGTGTTGGCAGTGCCAGAGAGTGTCTGAATAACAGCATCTCTGCACCCAGACTAGACATAAGACATTTCTTAAAAGTGTTATTAGAATCAGAATGTTTTCCTATCCTATCCTGTCCCGTAACCCGGAGGTCGTAGGGGCACCACAGATGATCGTTTAACCAGCATACTCCATCTTTCTCTGTCCTCAGCAGCCCTGATGGCTTCGCTCAGTGTCAAACCAGTCCATCAGAATGTTTTACCCGTTTCATTTTTAATGGGATAAATGTAACGATACTGTAACTGTTGCTTACCGAATTCTTGGTAGCTTCAGAAACATTTCTATGAACAATACAATACTGGTACTACTCCCAACATAAAAATAACAACCGCATGCATGTTTGTCTGTTACATAATAATAATAATAATAATAATAATAATAATAATACAGGATGTTATCACATGCTTTTTCTTCCATTGAACTCAAAGCACCTCATCTCCATCATGCTTTGTATTCTTCATTGTACATTAAGCCTGCTATGAGGGTCCATGTTTCGCAAGCATATAGGAAGATGAAGATCACAAGGGAGTGCAGCAGCCTTACCTTGGAGTGTATACTGATGGTCCTGTCTGTTCAAAAGGTCCCGGGTTCGAGCCCTGGCCGGGCCATTGTGTTGTGTCCCTGGGAAAGACACTTTACTCCTGTTTTCCTACTCCTTCGGATGAGAGTATAAACCGAGGTCTAGTCTGTGTCGCATACATTCCATCATAACGGACTTTAAAGATCCTGACGCTCATGTCCTAGACGGGTGAGTGCCGGTAACAAGAAAACACCCAGCATGCACCTTGGTAAAAAGTGCCATAATAATCAAAATTGATTGTGGGCATATACGGAAGAAGAAGAAGAACCTTTTTTTTAAAACTTTGTTCTGTTTATAGACTTCAAGAAAGCATTTGACTGAGTCTGGCATGCAGCCCTGTGGGCAACCATGAGAGTGTACACATCAGCCCTAACATTATTGAAGTCATCAAAAGCCTGTATGGCAAGGCTACCAATGCAGTCCTCCAAAACAGCGCCATCAGGGACTGGTTCAGAACAACAATCAGTGTGCTTCAAGGACACTCTCTCCAACAACTCTTCAACATCTTCCTGGAGAGCATCATGTCAGATGCCTTTGCAGATTGTGAAGGCATAGTCAGCATAGGGGGAAGAGCAAACTCCAACCTCCACTTTGCAGATTCATGACACTGATGGACTGGCTGGAGAAGAACAAGAACTTGAACAGTTAGTCCAGAGGCTTGACCCCACCTCCAGAGCCTTTGGAAAGGAAATAAGTGCAGAGAAGACCCAAATGTTGAAATGATGACCAACAATACCAATGGCATCAACAGAGACATCAAAGTCCAAGGCCAATCCCTCAACACAGTGCATAGCTTCAAATATTTAGGAGCCATTGTATCAGACAATTGGTCCCAGCAGGAAGTCCTCTCCAGGATTGCACAAACAACTGCTGCACTGACAGGGTTGAAGCCCATTTGGAAAGACAGGACCATCAGAATACACTCCAAGGTAAGGCTGCAGCGCTCCCTTGTCATCTCTTTCTTCCTATACTCGTGCGAAACATGGACCCTCACAGCAGACCTACAACGAAGAATACAAAGCACGGAGATGAGGTGCTACAGAAGACTTCTAGGCATTTCCTATACCCAGCACATCACCAATGATGAAGTCCGGCAGACCATCACACAAGCCATTGGACAACACAATGACATGCTCGCAGTGGGGAAGAAACTGAAATTTCGATGATATGGTCACGCCATTAAAACATCAGGCCTTGCAAAGACCATCCTGCAAGGCACAGTGCAAGGAGGTAGAAGAAGAGGGAGACAGAAAAATAGGTGAGAGGACAACATTCAAGAATGGACTGGCTTGACACTGAGCAAAGCTATGATTGAGGGTTGCTGAGGACAGAAAAAGATGAAGTACACTGGTTAAATCTGTGTGCCCCAACGACTTTCGCCTTACGGAATAGGATAGAAACTTAAAGCTCAGCAGTCTGAAGAAATCACCATTACAGAAGCTGGAATAGAAATCAAGTTTTGTTTTTTGAAATTTTAGATTGACTGCATCCAAAACCGGCATTACTGAAGGGAAGGGGGAAACCGGAGTTCCCAGACCAAACCCACAGTGACCTGAAAAGTTTTATACCTAAATCAAGTTTGTCCCATGCTGGGTTCGAACCCGCGACCTTCAGCACAGGAAGCCAGCTCTCTAGCAACTGAACTACCAGGCCAACATTAACTAAAGTAAATAAAATGGTATATACATGTGCAAATTTAAATGTGCAGAATTAGCATCTCTTATGACACAGAATATGCATAACAATAATTCATGAACAAATTTATGTATACCAAAATGTTCCTTACTTCAGCACATCCTGCATACTTTATCCAAGTGCATCCTTCCACATCCGGAGAGTCCTCAGTGTTACGCTTACATTTTGATGGTGTATAAACTGGTTTCTCTCTAATGCTGTCTTTGACGTCCCCAAGATCATGAGAATCATGGTCCTGTTTTTGCAAATGTGGAGATATTGTTGAAGAAACATTCAAAAAAGGACTTTCTCTGCTGACTTGAGACTGTGTTCCAAACAGGATTGGAGAATCTGTGTAGCTATTTATGCTACCAAGTGATCTTTGCACAGGTGTCTTTGGCATGTCTGTAAGTGACTCTGAATTCAGTGAACTTGTTTTAGTACTGTATGGAGATTTCGAAATTCTGCTGTCTGAGTTTGATGTCAGTGGTGGTTCATCTGCCACTGCTGAGGGGAATTTATTCTTAAGTAACTTGCCTTCTTGTCCTTTGTTTGAATTAGCAGCAGACGTTGCTAGCCTTTCTTTCTCGTTTATTTTTCTTTTAGGAGATGTTTCCTGCTTTTGGTTTGGTTCATCCACCTCATCTGCATAATTTACCTTGGTGCCACAAGGCCCACTTATTTCAGAGGCTTCGTTCTTTGTAAGATCAGACAATAGACTCGCATATGAAGCATCTTGAGCCTCAGAATCTGAAGAAGCCCCATGTTCTGGTACTTTCATTTCCTTCTCTGAACCTTGCACCTGGACTTTCTCATTCTCCTTGACACAATGACTTCCCAAAAGTTCACCCTGCTTGCTTTCCTGAGCACTAACCAATGCCAATTTTTCAGATACTTCTGTTTCACATGACTGCTGGCTGACTAAGTCAGGATCAATCTCAGTTTCTGGAATACAGTTGTATTGGAAATATGGGTCAACTTCAGTTTCTGGGATGACCATGACTTCTTCATCTGCAGGCAATTTTTCTGTTGTGACACTGCTTAGTGATGATGAACGCCCAGCTGATTCTATGCTGTCTTTTCTAGATGACATTTTTGTGATGTGTGAAGGTAAAGGTGAAGATGATGCCTCAGTGAAACATGGAGGCAAAGAAAACTCCACAAAGGCAGGATTTCTCTTGGCCTCATCGATCAGAAACTGAAAGGCAGATGACAACAGCAAAGCTGCCTTCGTTTTCTTATGTTTTCTCACCATGTAGAACAAATAGCTTTTTTCCTCTGCTACGGAGTCTGAACCATCAATCGAACATGAGGACAAGCGTGGTGACTTGCGCTGAATGAGTGCAGACACACTCCGTCTTTTGCCCTTGCGGGTATTGCTCAACTGGCTGCTTGTAGCTCCAGACAAAAAGTCCTCGGTCAGCTCAAACTGAGAGTCTGGGATGACATCCAATTCCGTGTAGTCAAGGTATTCATCCTTTTCCATGCTACCATTCTTGGTGTGCGAGGAGCATGGCAGTTGGTCAATACTGGTATCCGGTGATCCAGCTTTGTTCTTTTCCACCTGTAAGGAGGAGAGTTTTTGTTTTTCAACTTTGTCTGTCTTAGTAGATTCCTGACTTTCAGCCTGGTTAGTATCACCAGCCTGTTCAGTACGAGTTTCATCAGCCTCACCGATGTCTTGTAGTTCTGGCACAGAACAACCATGATTCCTGACATTACACCAATGTGAGCCTGACAAAACCATAACATTATCTGCATCTTCCTCATGTGACTGCGCATGAGAATCAATATCAGTTTGGTCTTTTCCATTTTCCCGACTTCTTGAACCACTACGTGCTCGTGCACAGCTGGGATTTTTTTGCATTTGAGCAACTTGAAAAAGTTTATCTGAGCTTGCTGATTCATCTTCAACACTACTTATTTCTCTAGTGTTATTTTCCACTGCTTGTTTTTGCAATTTTCTTTCTACCAACGTATGACAAGGCACACTCTTCACTTGAGGCTTCTTAAAAGTAATCTCACCGCTTGCTTCAGTCTCTGAATGCATATTCAATGTAAATGAGTGAGCCAATGAATCTAAATCAGTGAATGTTACAGAATCTCCCCCAGGCAAGTCTTGAAAATTCCCACTGCTAACATTAGTCAGACCCGTATCAACAGTTTCATTATCTCTGAATGTTGGAGTTATTGCCAAAGAATCATCATCAATGTCTGGCAAATAATGTTCACCTGTCATGACCAAATCTGATTTTGGATACTGGCTGACGACATCAGACTGGAGAGAATGAAATGTTGGCGTGATTGCGAGAGAATCCTCAATGTCTGGTGGGCAATGCATGGAAAAGCTTCTTTCGAAATTGCTTTCTGTAACATTGTCTCCAGCAACTGATGGCTGAGTGACCTCTTTCTTCGACGCTGATTTAGTGGACAACACACTTTCAGCCGCTCTTGTTCTACTACTCTCATCAAATGTTTTAGAAAAAAAACTGACTCTAAAGGTGATTTCATCATCTGCTGAAATGATAGCCTGTAGTGGAACTCCAGTTATTTCTTTGACAGCACCTTTGTCTGATAGGGACTTCGATGTTGAATTGATCAATGATGGCCTCAGTGGAGTTAGCTCTTTGGAACCAGCTCTCTCTGAAACTGGTCCTACTTCATTGGAACTAGCTTCCTCTGAAATTGATTCTACTTCTTTGGAACCAGCTTCCTCTGAAACTGGTTCTGCTGTCTTTACAAGATTTGCAGTGCTTGCAGCAGTAGAAGAAGATTTTACAACAGGGCAAGTCCCTGAATCTTGAACTCTGCTTGAGGTTGTACTGGACGCTTGAACTGAAAGACCATCTGACGACACTACTGTTGTCCCTCTTGCTTGTCCATTGTTCGAAACAGAAGTTAGGAGTTCACTGCATTTGTCTGCTTGGCCATTCAGCTCTCGTATTTTCTGTTTGACATGTGCTTTAACAACTGCTGCCCGCTTTGCTTTCTGTTGAAAAACAAAACATAATTCTCATCAAATCTTTTTTAAAATAGTATTTTATTATTTATCTGCAGCCTTATTATTTGACTTGTGTACTCATTCCCTTTAAATGCAATGAACACGAACTTGTCACTCATTATTTCGATCAGATCCTATAGATCACTTATCACCATCACGTTAGCATACAAACAACATAAAAAAATAAACACAAGGTATTAATTGCAAGAAAATACCTTCTAAGTTCTATGTAATAAGGTCAGTCATGGTAATGCACACGTTTTACATCCTTAGCAAAATAGCCTAAACATTTTAACATTCATAAAAGAACATTACCTCAAGCTTCTTCTGTTTTTTCGCCAATTCCTTTTTCATCAGTTCCAGTTTCTTGATCAACTGAAGAAAAAAATAATAAATTATGGCAAACATGAAACTAGGAGTAGGAAAACAAAAATCAAAATCCTGGACCCTCAACACCAAGAACTCAACTTTAGCATTAAAGAAAGTAAGTAAAACATTAACCATTTTCTATCAAAGATTCTAATGCAAAATTTACTTTATTGTTGTGGTCGGTAAATGGGAAAAGTCAAAAGGTTATCGGACTAGTACATGTTGGTGCTTATGCTTATACATGATCAAAGATTTGCTGTGTATTTTTTTATTTGTAAATATCAAATTGTTTAACGTAACTGACAATAATTACAAAGATGAGACAAGAAAGATGTGTTGATATGTAGTCTCTATTCCAGTTGTGTTGCTTTCTAAATGTAATCTGAAATTAAAATTCTATCTGGGGTGGTAGGCGAGACACAAACCTCTTTGCGTTCCATTGCTCTCTCAGATCTCAGTCTCCTTGCAAGTCTTTCGAGCAGCAAAGCTTTTTTCCTTAGAACAAGGGATGGTATACTAATTAATTTTAAAAAAAGAAAGAGAAGAAATAAACATAAAAATTATGAAAATGTACTTCAGTTGTTTGCTGCAAATAGTGTGCTTACATAAATGAATATCAATGTACACTTTAGCATAGCATAGTTCGGCATGCAGGCTAAAAAGCCTTTGGCCCTCATAATCGATCTTGATGAGGGTCCCAAGACCCAAACCCCTGGCCTTAGTGCCTACCAATTTAGAATTTTGTAGACTCCAATTTGGTGGAGTAGAGGCTATCCTTAAATAACTTGTTTAGACTATTCTTGAACACATTAAGTGATCCAGCATCCACAGCCTCGGCAGTCAGGTTATTCCAAGGGGTTACCACTCTATTAGTAAAATACCTATTAAATTTGCGAGTATTATTAAAAGTTTTAGTAAGTTTAAATTTGTGACCTCGTGTTAAACCAACGTCATTAAAATTTAAAAGAGAACAAGTGGCTAAAGGATCATACAAATTGTGCACAATTTTAAAAATTTCGATTAAATCACCCCGCTCTCTCCTATACTCTAAACTGGGTAACCTCAGTGACTTAAGTCTCTCCTCGTAGGAGAGTCCCGACATTCCACATATCTTCCTGGTGAATCTGCGCTGGACACCCTCGATCAAGTCAACAAGCCTCCTCAAATATGGGCACCAGACGGGGTTAGCGTACTCCAAGATGGGACGTATAAGAGCCATAAAGAGGGGGACCATTATATTCTTAGATTTATTACTTATAGTTAGTTTTGGTTTGGTTGGTTGAATAAATTATTGTCCCCAGACACGTGAGCATATAGGGGACGTTACTTATAGTTCTTACAAGCAAGGCTGATATTTTGTTGGCTTTCATAACAGTACTCTCAATGTGATTCTCAAAGCTGAGCTCTGTATCCACTATCGCGCCAAGATCCCTCTTGGCACCAGTCGTCTCAATCTTACATCTTTCTTTATCATCATTCATAAAATACTCATGCTGGGAATTATTTTTGCCCAGATGCAACACCTTACATTTTTCACTGTTAAATTTAAGTAGCCATGTTTCTGTCCATTCTACCAACTTGTCAATGCATTGCTGCATTCTCTCCTTAGACTCCTCACTATCATCAACTTCTGCACATGCATGCCTTTGTGTCATCAGCAAATATCTTTATGTCACACTCTACCTTCTCTGGCATGTCATTTATAAAATATATAAATAATGTCGGCCCCAACACGCTCCCCTGAGGGGCACCGCTTGTAACACTTATTTTGTCAGAACTGTTACCGTTAACAGTCACGTACTGGGTCCTGTCAGTCAGGAAACTCCTTATCCATGCAAGTAGGCTGCCACTTATGCCATAACCTTTTAGTTTCTGTAAAAGTCTGAGATGTGGAACAGTATCAAATGCCTTCCTAAGATCAAGATATACAGTGTCGACTGAGTGGTCTTCATCTTCTTCTTCTTCCTGATAAGTAACCACGATCGTCGTGTCGATCACTATGTTACTATATCCAAGGAGGACATTCAGTCATATATTGTCACCAACAACTGAGTGACACATGACCTACCCCTAGAAAAGCCAAACTGGTCATCATGTATAAGGCCATTCTCGACGAAGTGAGAGCACAGTGCATCTCTAACGAATCCCTCAAATACCTTACAGACAACCGAGGTCAGGCTAACAGGGCGATAATTACCCGGAGAACTTTTGTCACCTTTCTTATAGATTGGTTTAACCTCTGCCTCCTTCCACTCATCAGGTATCATGCCATCCCTCATATTGTTCTATGAAAAAGTAACTTGAGAGGCAAAGCCAATTCATTCGCTAATTTTTTCAGCACCCGAGGATTAATTTCAACTAGTCCCGGTGACATGCTAATTGCTGATTAGGATCGCATCCTTGCTAATTAGGATTAATTTCATATGGTCCCGGTGTCTCGCTAATTTTCAACTGAAAATCAGATGAAATAAACATCTACGATGGTTAAGATGATGACGATGATGATGATGATATCTATTATCTTAAGATCTGTGTGACGATAATCATCATTCTGCTTCTGGTTGCAAATACATGTACTTGTTGTTGTATCAATTTTTATTCATCAGATTAACATAAGTGGTACTGATAAATACGAAACCCATAAATACATTACATGTACGCCAATTTATAATATTATATAACTTTTGTGACTAATCATCTAATTCTAATCGTGACAAAATTAGCTAGTTCTAGAATTATCTTATCAGATCAGACGTTATCTTTTCATAGTGCCCTCAATCATATCTGTTGATAACTCTGGCACTTTACTACAAACATAAACAAGAAATGCATCATTTTGCCTGTGATAATACCTCTTCTCTTAGCCTGCACAAAATAGGAATAGTGAACTTTCGTTTCACTTTCTAACATACCGCCATGCTTCTGCGCCTGCGTGCAATAACAAATGTTGTACTTCCGGCATGCGCATTGGTATGCTTTGTAATGGGGAAAACAGAACCATCGCAGAAAAACTGGGAATTCAGAGATTTCAGCTAAAATTTTTATGCCGTTGATGTGCAGAATAGTAGGCTGCTAGCAGATTGTCTTCACAACATGTAGAGTATCATGTAAAATCCGATATGATTGGCACTCACCATGAGTGAAACGAACAATTCAACGCAGTCGCCGAGATTGCCAAGTTCAAAACAATACGATTATTTGCTCAAATTTTTGCTCGTGGGAGATAGCGATGTTGGGAAAGAGGAGTTGCTCAAAGAAATGGAAGATGGTGCTTCAGAGTCTCCCTATGGATATTCAAGCAATGGTAAGTAAAGTTACATATTTTGGCGTGAAGATCGTAATAGTTTGTAAACCCACACCGTTACACGTTTACAATCGCAGCCAAACAAGTGTTAGACACCAGGAGAACTGAAGCCGTGGAGGAATCCTGGAATGTTGTAATCATAATTGTTTGATTATGAACTCTTGGACTAATGTTGTTTTTCTTCCTTTCCCAAGACAAGTAATTACACATACATCACACAGCCACACATGCTGCCTTTTTCATTTCCCAATTTGTTGTTTTTAATAGAATTAAATTAAAATGTAATTTTTAAGGTACGGTTGTACCACCTTCAAAATCCTTTATGCTGTAATTCCATTTACCACCAACCCATTAATTGGAGTTACTTATGGCTATTTTCATTGGTGGAGCAGTAGCGTAGTGGTTTGGGTACATGCTCATGCTGGAAATGTTTTGGTAAGCATGGTCAAGTGGGTTTAGGACTTGGATGGACGACCATAGTCATACTGTCATAGGCCTACTTGAAATTTTGAATACAACCACTCATTAAGCTGGACCACAGAAAAAGGAAGTCCCAAAACGCCTCTATCCCCAAGAACCAAAAGGTTACACTTACAGGAACACCTTTAGTAGGCTTTACTTTAGTAATGCCTGTGGCATTGTCATGGGTGCATGTGGCTATGGGAGTATGGCCTGAAACCAGAATTCTGGATTTTGATAGTGTTTAGCAGGCACAATCACAGTGCTGGAAGGAAATAAGGTCTAAAACGAAAATAAGAACAGGGATAGTACATATTTTAATTTTTATGGGAAAAAAAAGTTCCCGCAGACCTTTGGAATTATACTTGCGTCATGTATTATAACTTATATTTTATAGAGCAAGTCAAGTGGTAACCGTGAAATATTAAAATTTTTATTAGACAATGGTTAAGGTACTTAAGATCTGCACTAGTCTCCATTCTCAGCCACTGTATAACTATAATCAACAGAAATCAAATGGAAAGAACCTAATTTGTTTAGGTAGGGTTTGGGTTAGCTGTGTGATTTGTTTGTCACTTTGTGGTTGTTTTGTTTTGTTTGTTTTTATTTTAGAATATATATTTTATTTTATTTTATTTTACAGGTATTGACTACAAGACTACAACCATTTTGCTAGATGGGAAAAGAGTAAAGCTGCAGCTGTGGGATACTTCGGGCCAAGGGAGGTTTTGTACAATTCTTCGATCCTATTCGAGAGGAGCCCAGGTGAGGAATATCTTTCTTTTCTACAGTCTATCCTATCCAATCCTATCCAGTAACTCTAGCTCTAAGGTCGTTGGGGCACCAAAGATGATTGTTTAACCTGCGTACTCCATCTTTCTCTGTCTTCTGCAACCCTCATGACCTCGCTCAGTCAGTGTCAAGCCAGTCCATTCTTGAACGTTGTCCTCCCACCTCTTTTTCTGTCTCCCTCCTCTTCTACCTCCTTGCACTGTGCCTTGCAGGATGGTCTTTGCTTTGCAAGGCCTGATGCTCTGATAACGTGACCATATCATCGAAGTTTCCGTTTCTTCCCCACTGCGAGCATGTCATCGTGTAGTCCAATGCCATGGCTTTGCAAGGCCTGATGCTCTGGTGATGTGGCCATACCATCTTTTCTTCATTTGAATCAAATGGACCCACAGCCGTATCTCAGTGGTAGAGCGTTCACCAACCACACCTATGAACCCAGGTTCAAATTCCGTTGTGTGCAAGATAAAAAGTGGACATTTTCACTGTCCATCTAAACAGTGTAGTGGCTCTGATAGTTTGGTGTTGATTTAGACCCCTACCCCCTTCTCCCTAGGATGGTTATCCCCGTCTGCCTTATTGCCAATGATGGGTGTAGACATTAAACTTCAATGTTCAGTCATTAAATCAAACTAAGTTATAGGGAAATATCTATAATATCTCTTTTGTCTTGACTTTATGATACTAGTTCCCCAAACATTCCACTCTGCTCTGTTTAATATCCAAAAGCTTCAATTTCATTGTAACTATTTCATTTTACCAGCATCATCCTTCCATAATTTAGACATGGGGTGTTGGGTGTAACCAAATCTGTGAAATTTGATTGTGTGGTTCCAACTGGAAGAAACCTCAAGTTTGTTATTTCTGCATTTAAGACTGACACTGTGACAGCTAAATAATGTTCAGCCTGGTGTGATCTATGCTTGTTATGTTAGTGTTTGTCACTTGGTGTGAGGTATCTATACCATAGATCTCTAGATGCCCAAGTAGCCCTAGCAGCAATAGTTCAGCAGATGCAATGGGTGCCATTCTCACAAGCCAATGAAATGTAGGGGTTTGGCAAGGTGCCAGTGTTTAGAATTCTGCCTTTCTGGAATTCCCAGCTACCTGAAAGTTGGACTCACTTTACACAAGAAATGGAAAGAGAGTAAGAAAACCAGAAACAGGTGGGTGGATGTGGTTCTGCAGAATGGGACTATCTCCTGCATGCTTCAGGGTTGTAAAGATGCCAGGAACTTTTTTATTTGGAGTGCTGCTGTACTCATCATAAAACCAAGGAATCTATTTTGTGAGTGTGGAAAAGTTACATGTTCATCAATAGGGAATGGGGTAATGGGTGAGTGGAGGAGAGAGGTAGGGAGAGGGGGGGTGGGGGCATAGACCTGGTAAAAAGGTCAAGAACAAATTGTATTATATTAGCTAATATTGTAATTTTGTTATTATCAATTTATGATCATGACTGAGCATAGTACATGTATATGAGTCTTCACAACACCATCCACTGTAATAATGTTTCTTCAACTCTCTTCATTGTGTGAATAATTAATGATAATGGTGTTAATAAAATAATGAAAAATAATCACATAAGTTTTTAATACATTTTTCCTGGTAGTACAGTACAGTTACAAGAAAAACCGTTTAGAGCAAAGTCACAACACAGTACTATTGAAATGCATTCTCGTTATTTTACAGCTGTTATTGTATTACAATTTACATTGTTGTTTTGTGCTCTTCAGGGAATTCTTTTGGTTTATGACATCACAAATAAATGGTCTTTTGACGGCATTGACCGGTGGATAAAGGAAGTAAATGAGGTAAAAATCTTTTGCTTTTGTTTCATCTCAGGTGAATGAGTTACTCTGTATTACTACAAGGAAAAACTCTGTATTATTATAAGGAAAAGAAAGCTAATTTAGTTCCTAATTCTTCACATAACAGGCAACTCTATTGTTGTCTCCTCTTTTTCATTTGGCCTCATATTCATAGCAATTGAAGAAGAAGAACAAGAACAAATATTTGAAATATTATGCTTTACCTTTAGTTAAGTTTCCTTTAAAATTTGATTTTTAATGTACTATTAGGAGATAAAAATTAAAGCATGTTATGCTGAATTTATGAAGTAATGGTGACTACATCAATCAGTCATTACTTCTGATTTAGCTTACGCCATACTTCTGAAATTTGATTTTATTCTCAATAAATATTCTATTTCCTTAAGCATGCACCGGGAGTGCCAAAGATTCTGGTTGGCAACCGTCTGCATCTTGCCTTCCGTCGTCAGATCAGCGAGTCCTATGCTGAGCTGTATGCCCTGAAGAATGATATGGCATTCTTTGAAGTTAGTCCTCTGTGTGATTTCAACGTCACCGAGTCATTTGCAGAGCTGTCACGACTGGCTCTGAAAAGAAACGGCATGAGCAGAGCCTGGGGACCTAATAAAGGTTTGTAGCTAGTTCTTTGAAAGTCTGCCTTTATGTTTATTTTTGTATTTGAAACATTATCATAGACAAAAATTATTAATTTCACTGATGTTCTGTAAATGCTTGTTATTGTAAGAGCAGTTTGATCTCCAATTGGAAGTTAGCTATCAGGGGAAACAACTTAATACCTGAAAATGTTGTTTTTGTCTGAACTGTTTAGTTGTGAAACTAAACATAATTCGAATTGATTTTGACAATTATTGATAAAAAGTAAGTTCGGAGGTGTATTTTTTATTGGAAATGGGGATGGGTTAATGCTTGAATTTGTTCTTAGTTTTAGTCTTAATTTCAATCAAACAATGGGTATTGTCCTTTCCTTGTCTTCTTTTAAATTTCCAGTTTATGAGTAACTTGTTTTTTCTCTGCAGTGCTCAGTCTGCAGGAGCTGGCATGCCGCACCATAGTTTCACAGACCACCATCTATGGCATTGACCATCTGCCTTTGCCACCACCGCTCAAATCACACCTCAAGTCTTATGCTCTCACCAACAAGACCCGCGCTCGCATGCACAGTTTCCTGCATCGGGACAAGCACAAAAAGGCCAAGTATCTCAACCCGCAAGACTCCCCACCCATGAACTGTCGCAAAAGCTGTGTTGTCAGCTAGCAGTGGCAGAAAAGCGTGAATGCGTGCCTGTGTTTTCATAGAATGTTGGACCTGTGTACTGAAGTAGTGCAGATTCCTGCATATCGGAAGTGTGATGTTTAGTTTTGAGAGGCCGTAGAATGTGAAATAGAATGATTGCTGAATATTTTGGGATGTAAAAATAGATGTTGGGATGAGATATGTGGGAAGTATGAAACATGAAGTGTGTAAAATTGCTGTATAGTATGGCTGGAAATGAAATTACAAGTGCTTGTTACTGCCAGAAGCATTATTACTACTATGGCTTTTCAACCACAAATAAGCTGTTTATTTTTGCAGATTTAAAAACAAAATGTAGGTGTGGAAAACTTTTATTTATGTACAAAACTAGTTTCGACTTAAGTTTTCTCAGTCTGCCATGGTGCCAGACTAGTTATTCAAAATATTACTCTAATGATCATAAATAATGTTGGCACATGTTCAGCTGGTTGGAGTAAAGTCTCAGTTTGTGGGCATGAAATCAGAAGAATGTGTACTGAGGCTATCTGAATTAGATGTCTGAAATTAAAGAATGCTTTTGTGATTACTAATATTTCATAGTGTGAAAATGAAACTGTAGTTTGTTGCATAATTTCTTCATTAAAGTATATCTATAATATTGATCAGCCAAAAAGCATTCAAGCAGATCTGAAGTCTGCACTTTTGACTGTAGAACTGCTGTAATGTTTTTACAGGTTTGTATGTGATGTTTGGTTGAATTTATTATTGAGTGCTTTGTGAGCAGCTTTGTACAATTTCTTGGTTTCTCTTGTGCTGCATACTAGTGTGATTGTAATCGGTAATGGAGGGACAATGTGTACCATAATTTAACATCTTTTGCATCTAGTCGGAGCCGTGTAACAGTGATTAATATTTATTTGTGATTAGTACTTCTCATAACCAGCATCCGTATGTACAAAATTATCAATGCTTTACTTCTAGTGAAGTTCGAAAGTCATTATTTGAAGATCATCATCCCTTTTCTATCAGTTGTGTTAATCATATCAGTATGAGTTAAGGTATTATATGTCCTCTCTTGCCAAGAATCTCCAATTATGATCCACTATAGTTTTCAATGAACATTGTCATTGGCATTGTATTTGTTTGAAAATCATTTGAGCTGTGCTAGCTATGCACCATCTTGCTAGGTTTTTATATTTGAACTATATTTGGGCATTTACTGTGGCTATTAGTAAAACTAACATTTTACATTTTACGTTTTTTTATGAAAACCATTGTTCTGTCTACTTCCAACAATAGTCTTAACCGCAGTGACTTCCCTTCTCAAGTTTTGCTTTATCTGCAACAGCATGCGATTTTAAAGTAGCAGAAATTGATGATGGATTCTTTCATCTGGCGTGCTTATGTGGCAAAAGAAACTCCAGTATTTGTTGCCAAGCTAAAAAGTATTTTGATTGTGTGATGGTAGGTTAAAGTTGGGGATGATAGTATGTTGGATCCAGAAGATAATGTAATAAGCCTTGGCGCGAGTTTATTTGTGTTGTTTTGAATAATTATTATTATAACACAGGCATTGTGAGGTTGTGAAGAGTTGTTTTTTTTATTGCATCATTGTTTATTTTCATTTGTTGTTTCAAATTTGTATACTAAAGCTTTTATCCATTCTTTGGCTCTTGTATTCTGTATAGTTTTCAGTCCTATTTCATGTGGTGCTTTCTAATTTTATGTTTAGTCCTGTTTGATTGTTCTATTGTTGATTTGTTAATTTACTTTTGGTGGTGCATCATAGAATTCAGACTATTTGATTCTGAAATTGTGTGATAGAAAAAATATTATTGTGCCGCTGTTGTAAATTATAATTTGTGGGCTGGTATCTTTTGAACTTATGTCCTGAGTTGCCCATTGGACATTAGATTTTCTGTATAAAAGTGTCAAGTTACACATTGTTTATTTTCTAATTTTATCATTTTTGTTCTTGCACATATACTTAACATGTGTTACCATGATCAAATAATGTAAGTTTTTTGTCAAGTGTGGTGTTTTAAGTTTTAGTGATATAGCAATTACTAGCAGTTTGTGTAGTGATAGACTGTTGTCATGTTGTGTATATTCCTGTGATATGTGTTTGATGAATACTTGCATTTTTGTGTCGGCTTACAGCAAAAACTTAAGTGTAAATGGCGTATAGAATACTTGCATTTTTGTGTCGGCTTACAGCAAAAACTTAAGTGTAAATGGCGTATAGTTTTAGATAGATGATCAGTTATTCTTTATAATAACACTGTTGCCAAAAAGGGGGAGGAGGGAGAGGGAAGGGCAGTGGGGGTCTTGTATCACAGTGCTCAAGTCTGACCATAACAGTTATAATTCATGTCTACTTGTTTGTATATGTACTTGATTAAACATTGTTTTTCTATTATTACTTTCATTGTAATGAATTAAATTAGTAATCATTGTCATAATCATCCTCATCATCACGGTCATCACCTTCATCGTTCTCAGTTTTTGTTTGCTTATTCATTTGTATATTTATGTAATACTTTTTTTTTTCTGGGAGGGATGGGTATACATATTCCGCTTTGCCAATTTTGATGTGGATGTCTGTGATGTGAAGGATTGTTTGGGGTATGTTCAAAAGCGTTCTTTTGGTGCTGTTTGATTTCAAGCATTTTGTTTGCCATTTTGTAAGCTGCATGAACAAATTTTTCTTATTCTGTTTCTGTAACTATTTATCTTTTGGTGGTTTTATCAGCATTTTTGACTCACACATGTGTGTAAATGTCAGTCTTTGTAGTATGTACTTTACTTACTAAAAAAACTAAATAAATTTCCAAAATTCTTTCCTATTTGATGATGGAGCATGTAGTTTAGTTTTCTCACTTATATCATGAAGTATGACAGTTTTGGGTTGCAGTGTATGGTTGCTTTTCTCTTCCTTCTGTTTTCAGTTTTCTCTTTGTCAATGGACAGATTATAGCAAATATGCTTTACTTATTAATGTTACCCTGTTCAACATTCTTCCTTGGTCAACACATTTTTTAAAGTTTTAGTTAAAATTGTCCGGCCAGTAGTGTGAACCAGCATGCGATTCGTCATGGCTTGGATCACACTTAAAATGTAAAAATGCAAGTAATCAAAATCTCTTCCATGCTTTCCAAGCTGCTACTCCTCCTTATTGCAAAGCTTCTGTTTCAATAAAAATAAAGCATCTTTTTAACACACTGATGATTACAGATGTTTTATCTTACAACAGGACATAATCCATTCTTCAATATAAAGCTACAGATGCTTACATTAGATACTTGTACACTATGTAATAAACTCCCATACAGGGGTTTCAGTGTAAATAGTATCCCCACTTTCTGGAAATTTAGTGTTTTAAATTCCCACTGTCGCTGTCTTTCTCCTTTGTTCTTTCTCATTCCTACTCTGTTCTATCAATCTATTATACTATCTTCGTCTTCGCTAGACCAGTCACCTACCTTTTTTTTTTTGAAAACTCTTCAGGGACAAAACTCTTAATTTGTGTGTGAGGTCTGTTGGATCAGCTTGGGAATATTGAACGCTTTCTGCCAAATGGTCACTGGGGTTTCCTATGATGTTATTATTTGGCAATGCAGGCATTTTATATGTATGTGTTTTGTCGATATTTTATAATGATGTTTGTATTCTATTTTGTTTTTGTAAATGGGGGTTTGATAAATTAGAGTATAGCCTCAGCGTCCCATGCGTGGGATGTCTTTATTGTAAAGTGGCCGGTTGGTGGAGTGCCTTCAGTGTTACCACTAGGGTTGTTTCGGCAGATCTTTTATGCGCATCATGGAGTGAGTCCTCTTTCAGCAAAGTTGTGGTCTTGATTTTGTGGTCCTGATTCGGCTCTTTGCAGTCCGCTGGACCCTGTAAGCAATGAATAACTATGTACTAAACAAAAATTTAATTACTTTCTTAACTGTTGATTATAACAAGTGCTGACTTCCAACATTGCTAAATTATTAAGATTTTTTTTTTTTCAATACGTAGTGACCAGGCTGAAAATGTGCAGTATTTGCACCTCTTGTTTGCCAACTTATTACCCTTAGCAGTATTTCCTTCTTGTGCGTTGTCAAAATCATAACAAAATTGTTGATAATCTAAAAAAAAATATTATATTAATATTGTTTGTATTTTTAAATGTGTTGTTACTTGTATTTTACAGATTTATAATAACTTCTTTTTTTCTTTTCTTTTTTTAAGCTTTATTCATGTTGTAAATGTTTTCTGTCCAAAATTCGCGTAGTTGAGGTCAACCCTCAGCCGTCCCCCGCGTGGGATGTCTTTATTGTAAAGTGACTGGCCGGTGGAGGGCATTCAATTTTCCCACTGGGGTTGTTTCAGCAGATCTTGTATGCGGATCGGGGGTTGTCCGGTCCTGATTTGGCTCGGAAGAGTCCGCTGGACCTAAAGCAACAATAAATCAATCAATCAATCAATTCTGTCCAAAAGCATAAACATTGTATTAAAACTGTCTGCTGTGAAGTTAGAACGTGAGTCATTAACATTACAGTCCAGATGTCACGCAATCATTAGCTTTCAATCAGTCGTTGAGAAGTCAGGTACTATCGTTAGTTTTGTAATGTTAAAATATTGTACTTGTATTATTATTGTGTTGATTGTTGTATTTTCACTAATGTCGCTGTTTGTGTACTTTGTGGTGACCTAGTGAGCAATAAAAGAAACTGCATCGCCTACATAGGCTTTGTAGAGCTGCTGCATTTCTTCTTCTTTTTTTCTTTCGAGGATTGGAAAGGAAGATGTGGAGGGCACTTAGCTTTCTTGTCTGCATTCTGTCAATGTGGTCATCATCATCCATCCCCCCGTGGAGATGCCGAGGGTTTCAGTATATATAGTATCCCCACTTTCTGGAAATTTAGTGCTTTAAATTCCCACTGTCGCTGCCTTTCTCCTTTGTTCTTTCTCATTTCTACTCTGTTCTATCAATCTACTACACTATCTTTTTCTTCGATAGATCAGTCACCTACCTTTTTTCTTGAAAACTCTTCTGGGACAAAACTCCTCATTTGTGTATGAGGTCTGTTGGATCAGCTTGGGAATATTGGACACTTTCTGCCAAATGGTCACTGGGGCTTCCTATGATGTTATTATTTGGCAATGTAGGCATTTTATATGTATTTGTTTTGTTGACATTTTATAATGATGTTTGTATTCTATTTTGTTCGTGTAAATTAGAGTATAGCCTCAGCGTCCCCTGCATGGGATGTCTTTATTATAAAGTGACCGGCTGATGGATTGCCTTCAGTGTTACCACTAGGGTTGTTTCGGCAGATCTTTTATGCGGATTAGGGGTCCTCTTTCAGCGAAGTTGTAGTCTTGATTTTGTGCTCTTTTGTGATTCGGCTCTTTGCAGTCTGCTGGACCCTGTAAGCAATGAATAACAAACTAATCATCATCCATTTATACTTTGCAGTATTGTGATTAAACTACCTCCTCCCTCAAACACGTGCTGTCGCTCTCATTCTCTCTCTCTCTTTCTCTCTCTTTCTGAAATAATTATTCTTTCAATGGTTTACAAAAAAAATATTACTGAAGATAACACTAATTATGTGTCAATAATACATATATTTAACAAGTATTTACCAAAAGTACCAATCATATCAGGAAAAAATTTTGTAAATTTTTGGCACGTAAGTGTTCTACATAAACCAACGTTACAATGTGGATGAGATTATCACAGTCGAATTGTTAGCATGAGCAAAGAAAACTTCATGACATTCAAATCACAGTTATGAAAACAATTTCATGGATTATAAAAATAATAATGTAGCAATAGAATATAAATGATCTAAACTTTCAAGGTAAACATGCTCGTTACAAATATCTGCGTTATAAAATGAGATCAAGCAGAAAACATAAAATGGCACATTGATTTTGATAAACTTTTTAAGTTGTATGTAAGAACAATACATATCTGAAGCAAAGTTTTTTTTAAAAAAAGGTGTTCAAACAGCGCTGCATATTTGAGTATCAGCCTTTGAGGCCTAATACTTCTACAATAAGGGTTTAGCTTAGCTGTATGGTGCCAAGTAACGTCAACTCTTTTATTTAAAAATAAATAAAAAATATGCACACACACACACACACACACAACAGGGGTACATGGATATATAAAACTGACAATTATAAGAATAGATAACTAATACTAATAAAATCCTTACAATAATAACAACAATGAAAAAACTTGTATGCTGATTTTTCTGACCACAGCTGTGTGTTAACACATAAAAACATTTTTAAAAAATAATTTCATTTAATTTTAAAGCATACGCTAAAAACACAAGGGCTTGAGATAACGTTCATTATCACAATATAAACTATTTATAAGATCCATTAAAAAAAAATTTTAAACTTAATATTAATTATTAACCTAGTATTGACCTGAGTTTATAGTTTCATTTTCTCTATGGAAGTATTTTTCACCACACTACAAGGAAAAAAATTGGAAGCATAATCAACAAATACAAATACATTTTCTTTAAATAATGTTTGAATACCATTACAAGTAAAACTTTAACACATGCATAATCATACTAAAAATGTTCTCAATTAACTTAATGAAAAAAAAATTCTAACCTTGAATGTATCGTTTTACATCAGTTAAATTACACATGGGGTTCAGTAATTGGCCTTTATTATAAAGGCGCACAAGAACCACTCACTCCATACCGGATCGGTTGTCGCCCGGATCACCAAGGACCGCGCCTTCCGTTGGCCACCAGGACTGAGGTGATAAGTGTGTTACTAATGGAAAACTTAGCAAGATCCGCACGAGAAACAACATCATCATAGGAACCTGGAACGTCAGGACCCTAAATTTAGAAGAACTGGCCCACGAGCTGGGCCACTAGCGATGGAACATTTTAGGTAAGGACTAGGTGATACCACAAACGAAAATGGCCACAAGCTTTTATTTCAGCGGGAAAGATTATAGGCACGAACACAGCATTGCATTCTTGGTCCACAGAGGCATTCTGGCCACAGTCATGTGTTGCCGCCCAGTCTCCAGTAGAGTCATTACCAGCCCCTTTGGTCCTTATTTGGCTCGGAAGAGACCACTGGACCTAAAGCAAAAACCATGTAATGTAATGTAACCAGCCCCTTTCAACATCACCATCATCCAGGCCTATGCCCCAACATCAGAATATGACGACAGCGAAGTCAAGGATTTCTATGAAAATCTGCAGGCTGTCATTGACCAAGTGCCAAAGAAGGACATAATCATAGTGGAAGTTGACTAGAATGCCAAGGTTGGCCAAGTTGCGCACCACAACTGGGGAAACACATATGGACCCCACTGAAACAAAGAGACAAATGACAGAGGTCTGAGACTTGGAGTTTGCCAGATACAATTTAACAGTCTGATACTGGCAAACAAGCTTGGTCCCCACAACAAATCCAAACGATGGACCTGGCACAGTCCCAGTGGGGAGCATCACAACCAGATCACAACGCACTTTTTTCAGGAGCAGACATCGGAAGTGACTACGATCTCGTGACGATGTCTTTTCGGCTCCATTTGAAGAGAGTAAATAAAGGAAAGTGCACCATAATGAAGTTTGACCTGGACACACTGCAAGACCCGGGGTGGCAGAAATATTCCAAGCCACCATTGGAAAGAAATTTGCACCACTGCTCATTTTGGGAGCTGGTGAAGTAGATGTCAACATTATGACAATTTCCTTCAACTCAGCTGCCACCACTGAGATCCTTGGCAAGCACTGCCCAAAGAAGAAACCGTGGATCACACCTGAACTTTTGGACCTATGTGGTAAACGAAGAGAGATGAAAAAGAACACCTCACATGGAGCTGATGCCTACCGAAAAATCAACAGTGACATGCGCACAGCAAATGAAAACTGGATAGAAGATCAATGCCAGGAAATAGAGAACAGTCTGAACAAGAACAACAGCAAGAAGACCTACCAGTCTGTGAAGCGGCTGACAAGAGTTAAACAGCCCAAGGTCTCCACGATCCAAAGCAAGTCTGGCATGTGCCTTACAGAAGAACAAGAAGTCTTGGATAGATGGACAGAGTACTGCTCTGACCTTTATAACCACACACCAAACGGAGACCCATCAGTTCTAGCATGTCCCCAGAACAGAGAAGAAGAATAAATCCTCCCAATTCTCCGAGAAGTTGAGGCAGAAGTGCAAACGCTGAAGAAGGAGAAGTCAGCTGGAGTGGACAACGTACATACCCGCAGAATTGCTTCAAGCAGGAGAAGAAGCGATGATTGACGCCATCACCAATTTATCTGTAACAAGATCTGATAGAGTGTGGAGTGGCCTCCATGGAACAAGTCGCTTGTCATCACTCTTCCCAAAATGGGTAACCTTCAGGAGTGTGAAAATTACCGCACCATCAGCCTTATCAGCTATTCCAAAAAGTCATCGTGAAAATAATACTCAACAGGTTGAAACCCCAAGCTGAACGAATCATCACTGAAGAACAAGCAGGATTCAGGGCAGGGCGAAGTACCACTTATCAGATTTTCAACCTCAGAATAATCTGCGAGAAATACTTACAGCACCAACAACATCTATATTACGTATTTGTAGACTTTAAGAAAGGGTTTGACCGAGTCTGTCAAGCAGCTTTGTGGTCAACTATGAGAGTGTACAAAATCAGCCCTAACATAATTGAAGTCATCAAAAGCCTGTATGACAAGGCTACCAGTGCAGTCCTGCACAACAGTGCCATCGGGAACTGGTTCAGAACAACAAATGGCGTGCGTCAAGGATGCATAGTCTCTCCAACACTCTTCGACATCTTACTGGAGCGCACCATTTCAGACGCCCTTGAAGATCACGAAAGCACAGTCAGTGTAGGGGGTAGAGCAATCTCCAACCTCTGTTTTGCGGATGACGTTGATGGATTGGCTGGAGAGGAACAAGAACTTGAACAGCTGGTACAGAGGTTTGACACCATCTCCAGAGCCTTTGGAATGGAAATAAGTGTAGAGAAGACCAAAATGAACACCAATGGTATCAATACGGACATAAAAGTCCAATCCCTCAACACGGCGCATGCTTCAAACATTTAGGAGCCATTGTTTCAGATAATGGGTCCCGACAGGAATTGCCGGAAGTCCCCTCCAGGATCGTACGAACAACTGCTGCCTGACAAGGTTGAAGCCCATTTGGAAAGTGTCATGAACCGAGCAGTTTACCCTGCCCATTGACTATTTAGCCATGTGTAGTATTTGTAACAGTAGAGAAGTTAGACTATTACACAGCGAGCGAGCCACCCACATCGCAGTGAGTCAGCACTTGAGCTTTGAATCGGACCGTTTTAACCAATCAGAAGCAGGCTCAGTGGGTAGAGCAGTTTGACTGTGTCAGATCTTAACACAGTTTGAATCAGTCGTGTGTGAGACGAGGTAGAGGCAACATCTCCACAGCTAGAGAAATCTCTACACTCATAGACCAGGAAGCAGGACTTTGAAATCTTAGAATTCTCTCAAGTCATCACGGGCCTGAACTTGTCAGACAGGTAAATGAACACCCTTCTGTTTCATCGTGATATATTTATATTATTGTTGAAATTATGTTTGTGGAATTTGCTATGCATAAATGTGAATTGTTAATCCGAATTTGCCGTACCACGTGGAAGAGCCGAGCACGAGGCGAAACACGACCGGTTGCGCCGCCATGTTGTATACCATACGGAACCACTGTTGTTTAACTTATATGTATGTTTGCAGACCAGTGGCTGTACCACTGAATGTTTATATTATTATTAATTCTGTATGTGTATAGTTAGACACGATTGATATTTATGTATGTATAGGAATTTAGAGTGAGATTCCAGTGGAACCCGGAAGTAGCAGAATGTTCGTCGCTTATGTGTAGAGATGTGGAGCTATCACTGAGGGCTACTTGGCTTTCAGTGAGACGCTCTGCACAAACCGATTATTCAGGGTTGTGCAGAATTTCGTCTCTTATATTACAGACGAGCAGGCGAGCTATCCCGAGCTATCCCGAGCTATCCTGTGCACCCCACTCCACAGAAACGACTAGTTGGTTGAGGAGACTCTACCGCACAAGTCGGAAAGAGCGACCTTGAAACACACCCTGTCAGACCCCACAGCGTGGCAAGGGAACCCAACTACACAACGACACAGGTGGACCAGAAGCTACCTCACAGAAGGACTTCGAACACCCCACACATGAGTTAAGTGCATAAGGCGAAGGTGCACTTAAACTGATCATAACAGGACCACAGTAGTCCAACTCTTCAGAAACTGTAAAACGGACCACAGTAGTCCAAATCTACATGAGATATTATAGCAAGTGCCCGAGGAAGATATAACAGCTGCCTAGACTATCAGCGATCGAACTATTAGCAGTGACTGAGACTTTTTAAGTTAGATTAGTATTTAGAGAATCTTGTATAGAGTAGAAGAAATAAATGTGTGATTTTAACTGTTATCAAGTGGCTGGACTACATATGATTCATAGCCGTGTGAAAGCTAGTGTGACAGTACTCTTTTACCATTTTTCTATCTATTTCTGTACCCCAACCTTAACACAGAACGAGCTAAACAAATAAATTTATTAAAGTAATTCATAGGGTGACTTACTAGCAGTTCCCACCGAATAAACGTGAGGGTCCATAATTCCATTGTGCAGAGCCCATAAACCCCACGTGACAGAAAGACATGACCATTTGTCTACACTCCAAGGTAAGGCTGCTTCGCTCCCTTGTCATCTCCATCTTCCTACACTCTTGTGAAACATGGACCCTCACTGCAGACCTACAACGAAGAATACAAAGCATGGAGATGAGGTGCTACAGAAGACATCTGGGCATTTCCTATACCCAGCACATCACCAACGACGAAGTCTGACAGACCATCACACAAGCCATTGGACAACACGATGACATGCTCACAGTTGTAAAGAAACGTGAACTTTGATGGTATGACCACGTCAACAGAGCATCAGCCCTTGCAAAAACCAAATGCAAGGCACAGTGCAAGGAGGCAGAAAAAAGAGAAAGACAGAAAGACAGGTGGGAGGACAACATTCGAGAATGGACTGGATTGACACTGATCGAAGCCATGAGGGCTGCTGAGGAAAGAGAAAGATGGAGTACGCTGGTTAAACGATCACCTGTGGTGCCCAACTACTTAGCCTACGAGTTATAGAATAGGATAGTATAATTATAGACAGCAATATTAATCATCTACATTATACATGTATCTAATAGAAGCAGCATTTCTGTTTATATCAGCTGTAAATAAATTATCTTGAATGCACACGCATACACCCTCCCTCAAACCACCACCTCACATACACACACACAACCTTGTACAAACGCTGTCGTGATGACTTTCATGAAACTCTACATACGTTACTTTGACATTTTTACAAATTTGTCCATTTTTTTAAGCTAACCCTAACCCAAACCCTTAACCTAACCCTAAGCCTAACACAGCCCTAACCCTAACGGAACACTGTTTTGACGTCAAAATAACGGGGTCCGTCAAAACAAAGTACGTAGAGGTTCAAGTGTATGTCAGAATAAAGGCGTTTCTACCTAGAAACACACACACACACGCACCTACACACTCACACGCACACACACACACGTGTGTGTAGAAACGACTTTGCGATGACTGTTGTGAAAAAAACAGACATTATTTCGACACACTTTTCATTTTCTTGACATTATTTTGACATTTTCAATGTTTTGAAGCTATCCCTAACCCAAACCCTAACCCAAACCCTTAACCTAACCCTAAGCCTAAAACAGCTGTAACTCTACCGGAACACTATTTTGACGTCAAAATAACGGGGCCGTCAAAAAAAATCAAAAGGAAGTATGTATAGTTTCAAGTGTATGTGAGAGTAACGTCGTTTCTACACGCCCACACACACACACACACACGCACACACACGCACACACACACAAATAAATATATGGAAAACACAGGTATCGCTTTGGTATGAAATCAAAGAATGCAGAGAAATAATTATGATAACAGTGTTCAGTACCAGGACGCAAGTAACCATTAAGAGGTGATTCTGTTATTCATATTGAATATCATAATCATTATCATTGACCACAAAGGTGGACAAAAAGTGCGACATGCTAGCTTTAAATTCCATGTGTTTCTCCATGAGCTTAAGGAGCTCAAATGTAGTATATAAATACATTCAAAAACTAAATCAGAAATTTTTTTGGTAAAAAGGTTTGGCAACACCCGCTGACTTTTAAGCACTAGCGGGGAATAATGTCTCCATTACCCAAAATTGTTACCACATGCTCAAACTATTATCTATTCATTTACTGCTTGAGATAGATTATAGTTGTATGCTATAGTTTAGAGGAAGTTAATACGTAGTGCATCTGGCTCCACAATTTGCAACTACCTCACAAGTAGTTTTGCTTCTAGCACTGTCAATACAATGTTCAGCTATAGGGTGTGTATGGTAGTCACAGTTGTTTGTTTACACAAGGAAGAGACGCCAAACATTCAAAGCTTAGCGGTCTGTTTGAGCAACGATTATCCATTTTATAAACATGTATATGCTCTTATCCCCAATACTAAACTCACAGTCATAAAAAAATAAACAACCATCCTATATAACCTTGCCCCTAAAGTTTAAAACTCTTTTAATTAATGCTATTCATAAATGGCAATAAAACATAATAATTAAGTCACAATTCGTATTAATAGTGCAAACAATTATAGTATCAGATTACCATTCGACTCCCTGCGATGATCCAGAATCTTCTCTGTCCCTTTAAAAGCCACTTATAAATGACAAACCGAAACATAATTAAGTCACTATGACTTAATAATAGTTCAAACTATTAGTATCATTCGTCTCTTTGCGATGATCCAGAATCTTCTCTGCCCAAATTCGTCTTATTTCTCCATGTACCTGTAGTGTATTCTTCTTCAGCGTCCCGCTCTCTGTCTGATTCCACATCAGAATCAGAAGCCAAGTTTGAGGTTAGAACAGACGAAGACGTCCCTTCTTTGTCCACCAAGGGCTGAAAGAGAAGAGGGGGTGAAGGCACAGCAACGGACCTTCGTTTCGCGGCTACAGCAGCCGCAGCAGCAACAGTACCTCCTGCTGCCTGCTCGGCTACTGAAGATCGTCGCTCAGGGTTTTTAGCATCTTTCACATACAACTGGTCACCTCGTGGTGCTGCTGTGCTAGTGCCTGCAGCTCCCTTCACCACATCGTCGTCTTCCTCTATGAATACTGGATTGTCACTATAGTTTCTCTGCTGTGTTTGAAGTTTCCTAGGAGTAGATAGTTGATGTGTAAACGGTCCCTCAACCATGGTCAATCTGTCAGCTTTCTGGCGGGCCTTCATTCTTCTGCGCTCTCTGACAACCGGCCCGATGATGACGATGAAGCCTAAGATCACGGAAAAAGTCCCCGTGACCAGACAGAGTCCTCCTACCACTATAAGATCGACGATGTAGTTGTCGTCGCCGTGGTACACTAAGAAAATGCCCAGTCCCACCAGCGAAAAACCAACAACGCACACGAAGGCTGCAACATAACAGATCAGTTATTTCACGATGTATAAATTTATTTTGGAATATGTAATGTACAATGATAGTCTGTTATTGTTCTCTTTTGTATAAACCATCTCATATCGTTTGTTAATAAATAATGGCATTGATGAACCTACAATGCAAACATTAAGACCTTATAAAACGCTATTAAATTGTTGACTCTTGTTAACTTAAGTCGATATCCTTTCCCACTTTATTTTCATACTTGGATTCGTGTTAACCAACTCAAAAATCATCAATCAATTAATTATCAGTACAGTTCCATAAAAACTTTGAGAAACCTCAATGCTGCCCTCCCTTGTCATCTCCATCTTCCTATAAGCTTGCGAAACATGGACTCTCGCATCAGACCTACAACGAAGAATACAAAGCATGGAAATGAGGTGCTACAGAAGACTTCTGTTGATGCTGATGCCGCTGCTGCTGTTGATGATGATGCCGCTAATTCTGATGACGGTAATGCTGCTGATGCTGATGATTGTGATGATAATGATGATGATGAGAAGGAGGAGGAAGATGAAACATTACTTAACGATAGACGGTGCGGAGTTCTTGCAGCCAGCTCGGGTGATCTCAGAGAATTCTTTGGTGGCTTTTGTAAGGCGAGCAGTGGCAGCTGAGAATTGGCTGGAATCGAAGGACTGCTGCTGTTTGCTTTCACGAGGACCCGCTGCCTTTCCCCCTGGATTAGGCCGGGCGACAGCATTGGGTCGAGTGGTGCTTGGTTTGGGTGCTACTGCCACTTCTACTCCTCCTTCTCCTACACCTCCACCCTTTGGGGCAATGGGTGTCACTTTGGTTGATGGCATTTCTTTTTTGGGATTATGTGCTATTGTGTGATTAGTTCAGTTAAATCAGTTTCCTCAGCTTTGTGGTTTAACTGCCTTGCACTGAAAAGTCAAGGGAGCACTTTACTTTGAAATATATGGCACACCTTTTCTCTTCGTAGAAGTGTCCAAGATAAACCAACAACAATGGATACAATTAATTATGCTTTTCGCATTCCTTTTTGCTATATATCCTGATATAAATCAATCAGGACCGCAATAAGGTATCAATCATTCATGAAGTCACTGGGTACTTTTTGGAGGCGAAAGTCCAATAAATATCCGACAATAAAAAGTTAGGCACTGATTCCGATATGTCTGAGGCACCACAGATTACTAGTAACATCGTTCAATGAGCGGCTAATTTATTTTCAACCTTAACGCCACTTCCTGGTCAATATTTGCATAGGTCATGCTTCCAGCTCCATTTGCCTGTAAACTAAAAAAAATTATTTTTGTTACTCTATTTACAATGACAAAATGAAAGAACGCGCGCTTTTTTCTTTTTTTTAAAAGTATTGAATGATGTTGCAGGGTGTGACGAAACTTTAAAAAGACAAATAATGATCAGGATAGTAATTTAATTCCATCCTATCTAAAACCAGAAACAGATGAAAATACAGTCTACAACATAAAATGGATTTTTTTTAAAAGTACATCAGGACATGTCTATTTTTTTTTAAATCTTAATGAATGAAGTGGGTCACACATGTATGCAAAACAGTAAAAACTGTCAGAGGATCTAGAGGTTGTTACCTTAAATATTGCCTGTAGATCTAAACGTATCAAATATACCCGTCAAGAAATATGACAATTAACTTGCACACCTTATGACAATCCTGGTACAACCTTAACTGAACAAAGTCCATGAAGAATTTACCAACACATTGAACACTTGCCAACACCTATAACCTTACACAAATGAAATATAAGTACCATATGATGATGATGATAAACCCTTTAATATATAGTTGGTTTTTGGTGTGTTTTGTAAGAGTTATTACTATAGTATAAACATAGTTGGCTGTGTCAGTGTATACAATCTTAGCTGAACGACATTGTCACATTGTCCATGAAGCACAGGGACCATGGACGAGTAAGGTACACTCTGACACTTCACTCTAGCACCGAGATCGATCAATACAATTTCTTCACTGCAAAGCCAAAACTGACTTGAAATTATCGTTAGTAGCTCTACCACAAACCTTATTATTATTATTATTGTTTCTGTAAAATAGCATTGTTGCTGCCTAATCATGTAGTATTGCATATGTTGTATTATAACTGTTAATACTGTCCTTTAGGCTTTTGCTTGTGTTCTACGCAGAACATTTTGTATCCTAAATTTATATAATGTTCTTATATAGCGCCTTTCCAGTTCAAGAGGTGCTCAAGGCCCCAGCCGTTACAGGATTTAACTCAAGCCGCCCGAGGCGACCACTTGCAACCTTTGGGCACATAGTCTGATGCCCAGACGACTGGGCACAATCAAGGGTGTCTGAAGATGGGGAGAAGGGACCTAGTGCATGCTGGGTGCATTTGTGTAACCGGCACTCACCTGTCTAGGATATGAAAGTCAGGATCTTTAAAGTCTGTGCAATGGAATGCGTGTGTGCACGGACTAGACCTCAGTTTATACTCTCATCTGAAGGCGTAGGGGCGCAGTGTCACAGGCAATTTTTATTCTTATTTATTTAATTTTTAAGAAACAAATATTTATTAATTAATGTGTTTATTTAAAATTCTCCAGTCTGTCAACCACTGCCCGTATAGGCTGCAAGGTTATCGCCGGACATTCGCGTACCCTGCCAACTGCGCTCCTAATCCTATGTTAGACTATTAATTTATACTGGTAGGCTAAAGCAGACATAACAAAATGAACATTATTATTATTCTCAGAATTTAATAATATGGGTTGGTGTGCAATGTTTGTTAAAATTAAAACAATTGTAAGAATGATTATTTATTGGATTTTATACTAGGCCTACTATGAAATTCAATACCGTAAATTAACTCCAACAGATTTATAACACTGACTATTCATACAAACTCTTTAATTATAATGTATCATTTACCAAAATAAATAAATAAATAAATAAAAATTCAATAACAATAACACACAGTGGTAAAATTGACTGAGCTACTTTGTTTCCTGTGCATACAGTAGTAATAACAGGCTTCTTTGATTACCACTACGATTGTAGTGGTAACTAGAGACGCTGTGCTGTCACGTTTACGGCTGAATATACATGCATGCACTCTTTTAATCATGGACACTATATAGCCCTTTATTTAACGTGAACATGCGTGATTAAAAAGATTCCATTACAAAATAGCTAACCAAGCATTGCCGTTGATGTTATCCGAGATAAACGAACTGAATCAAACATGCAGACTGTGACAAAGCAAGCTTTCAGAGTCGATGAATACTTCCATATATATAAACTGTATAATTTCCACAATAGTCATATAGTAGTTGATATAACCAAATACTCCATGCAGCAGACACAAAAATATGAGTCAATTTCAATTTAAAGAAATCCGATTAAATTAGACACAAAGTATTCACAAACTGATATTTAAATAATAATACATTTTATTAATGGCCCAATTCCTTTGCGTTACTTGCACACAAACCACGCACTCACGACACAAAATATGTAGGCCACACAAGACTACACGTCCATACCCATTTCAGTGAATTCTGCCAGACCATAATTTTCAATGCTAGACTTGCAGTGGCTAACTGTGTGGTGTGTCCCAATCGTTTCTACAGTGGACAAATACAACCCACTTTGTAACTCCTAGTAAAGTCGAGCGCTATAGTTGTTGACACGTACAGGCGCTGGATACTAGAATTTTAGAAGACTGGGTTTTAGAAGGCTGGATTGAGGCTGTGCACAGGCGCATTAACCAAGATGAATGCACCCTCGGCAATAATAATTATTTTGTAAGGGCCAAAGGTTGTTATGCCGAAGTGCGCTATAATGGACACTATATAATATAGTCCATGGTGCTATGCTATGCTATGCTATGCCATGCTAAGGCAAGCTATAGGATCTTTTCATAATTCCTGTATTTTATCATGATAAGGGTATCACATAAGTTGCGGTCCTGTACAGTGTATCCTCGATATGAAAGCGGCAGGTAGAAAACAGCCCACAGGCGCTTGTATCTAGACACACAAGCGCGCCTCCTTTCTGGTTATCTATAAATATTATATTATATATACCAGAGAGAGAGAGAGAGAGAGAGAGAGAGAGAGAGAGAGAGAGAGAGAGAGAGAGAGAGAGAGAGAGAGAGACGCGTCACAGGCGTAGGCGCTCGCGTGTCCAGATACAAGCGCCTGTGAACGAAGATAAAACGCAGCAGGTTAAAAATTGTCTCTGTACATGCAATCCGCTAAAATGCCTCTTCAGAAGTTAAATGCAAACTTCGGCTAAAGCATATAACAATGCAAAATGTCACCTTTGCTCCATACATGTATTGATCATTTAGGTCAAAGGTCTCAATTTTGTGGAATCGCTCTTTGAATATCCTGATACATCATTTTAATTAATAATTATACAAACAAATATTGTATTGGAAACCCAGGCCACGCAGCTATTTAACAAAGAATAGTAGACCTAATGAGGAACTTGTTGGTCAAAGCAAACCCATGTTGCATTTTTTTTTAATTAAAGGCGGCTTACTGTTTTCCTTATCTATGAACTTCAAGGCTGCTTTGTAGTACACGTTTATTGTATCGAGCAGCATTCTCCCATCACAGATTGCTTTTTAAAGGCCATCGTTGAAAGTGGCTTTGTTACACTCCGTTTGATGGTGGTGTTTTCAATCAGTAGTAGATTCAGCCCCAATGCGTGAATGCTCCTGATGAGTGTAAGCTTGGATTCGATTATCCACGTAACCCGTTCAATCAGCATACAAGTCACTGAGTCTTCGTATGAAAGTTTCCACTTTTTATTCAGCACACATCAACATCTGCATACAATTCTCAACTCAACTCCCAACAACACACAGAGCATCGAATATACAGTTTTTCTCTAGTCCAGAACACGGTGGAACGATCGAGTATGACGCAATTTAGCAATCGCTTTAGACTTCGTCATCACTGTCTTACGTCATACATCTTTCCTTTCTGTCCAAGCATGTTCTCAAAATTTCTACGCCCTCTCGCGAAGCTTCTATTGACAGTAAACAGGCAAATCTAGAGAATTCTCCAATAATATCGACCAACTAAAATTATCAACGTTATACAAAGCTTCCTCTAACCACAACGCAAACTCAAATCAAAGGTAAATAAACTCTATTATTGAATACTTTGCAAATCGAAACGATTAGACCTATCGTGCGCGTTTCAGACATACTATCCTTCGCGTTTCAACGTAACATAACCCCCACTCAAGAAGAAATTTACCCAATTTCTTTCAACAACGTTGAAACGTAATGCACAAACAAAGTCCAGAATTAAAACTTATTTCAGTCTGTCTGAACACTGTCAATGTTCACAGTTCATTCACACAGAGTCAATGTTTCTCATCTGCAAGTCTTTCTGGATACTATTAATGTTCACAGTTTATCTACACAGTCAATGTTCTTTCATCCGCAAGGAAACAACGCCCTCGTCCGTTGCAGTTGTCATCGGCCCAGGGTCAAAAACAGTGATCTCGTGGGCTTTCCTGGAGTCAGAGCATCCTCCGTTGTCTCCCTCTTCCATCGAACGTCTGATGAAGTCGACGTTGTCAGCTCCCAGAAGGCACTTGCTGGGTCTCACGGTCAGGTTGGCTTCTTGAAGGCGGTGAAACATCTCCCTCAAGGTCCGCAGATGCTCCTTCCAGGACTGGGTGTGGACTAGCAGGTCGTCCCAGTAACACACGACGTTGTCCAGCCCTTTGAGCATCTTCCTCATTCCTCTCTTCAGGGTAGCTCCGCTGTTGACCATGCCAAAGGGCATCCTTAGGCACTCGTACGTCCCATCAGGAGTTATAAAAGCAGTCTTTGGTATATCCTGTTGACGCACGGGGACATGCCAATAACCCTTGCTGAGGTCAATCTTTGAGAAGATTTTACTCCCCGATAGTTGGCGGAAGAGGTCTGCTGCAGTAGGCATCGGCTCGGGATCGAAGACAGTGATCTTATTAACCTTCCTGTAGTCGATGCATACTCTGTTGCTCCCGTCCTTCTTCTTCACGACCACGACAGGGGACGCGTAGGGGGAACTGGACTCCCTGATGATGCCCATCTTCAGCATCTCATCGATGTCTTTCTTCAAGGATTCGCGGGCCTTGAAAGCGATCGGGAAGGGCTTGGATCGAACGGGAATATTTGAAGTGAGGTGGACTTCGTGTTCGACCAAAGTTGTAGAGCCAGGGACATCGCTGAAGTCGTGGGGAAACTCGCCCATAAGGTCCTTGAGCTCCATCTTTTGACCTTCCGTCAAGCTTGGTCCTAGCTTAACATCATCGATGCCTTCTTTGCTGTGGAAGTCTTCCAGTTCCAACAGTTCTTTGCTGTCAAAGCTGTCGTCGATCACAGCTGCTGTGGCTGCGTGCACAGTCTCTGGTAGCCTTTCCACGCACAGTTTAAGGAGGTTGGCGTGGTATATCTTGGACTGCTGGCCGACCTTCACCTTGTAGTCGTTGATCCCCACCACGGTCTCCACTTCGTACGGGCCTTTCCACTGCATCAGCAACTTATTGTGATCAGTAGGTAGCAGCACCAGCACTTTGTTGCCAGGTTTAAACTTCCTGTTCACAGCCCTACGATCATAGTAGTGCTTTCCACAGTCCTGGGACTTCTTCAGGTTTTCTCTGGCTATCTCGAGAGTCTGCTCCAGCTTCTCCCGTAGCTCAAACACGTACTGGTAGCTGTTCTTCACCTCTGGGGTCTCTACTTCTTTCGTCCACAGTTCTTTTAAGATGTGCATCGGCCCTCGGCTGGTTCTTCCGTACAACAGCTCGAACGGAGAAAAGCCGGTGGACTCCTGCGGTACTTCTCTGTAGGCGAAAAGTAATGCGTTGATGTAGCGATGCCATTGTCTGGGCTGCTCACTGCATAGTTTCTTCAGGGTGGACTTCAGCGTAGCATTGAACTTTTCGACAAGCACATTGCACATCGGATGGTAAGGTGTCGTAGTCAAATGCCGGATGCTCAGCAGTCTGTTGACCTCCTTCATGCAGTCAGAGACAAACTGCGGCCCGAGGTCTGTCAGGATTTCTTCAGGCACTCCAAGTCTACTGAACATGTCCACCAGCGCCTCTGCAACAGTTTCAGTGTCAATCTTCTTCAGAGGCACTGCTTCTGGGTACCGAGTCGCATAGTCCATTAAGGTCAGTACCCATCGATGACCTTCTTCACTCGGAGGTCTTATTTCGCCGATTAAGTCTAAGGCCACCCTCTTGAAAGGTCGGTCGATCAAAGGCATCCTCTGCATAGGCACTTTCGGGACCCTTCCTCGAGGTATGGTCTTCTGGCAAATGTCACACGATCGGCAGAAACGGCTGACGTCCGCATGAAGTCCTGGCCAGTAGAACACCGCCTGGATTCTGTCTGACGTCTTCTTGATGCCTAGGTGACCTCCCATGATTGAGTCATGTGCTACTTCCATCACTTGGCGCCTTAGAGGTAACGGTACCAAGACTTGACGTAGTGGTTTCCCTCCGTTGACCCTCGGGTGCTGGAAGATTTGGTACAGGATCTTGGCCTTCACCTCGAAATAGATCGTACCACTGCCTTTGGTCACGTGGTCTTGGCGGTTCATGTACTTGTTCAAAGTACTATCAGCTTCCTGGAGCTGGATCAGTTTATCTCTGTCCACGATGGCAGTTTTGGAGTTGTCGGCGACCTTCAGTGGCATTGACGTCTTGTCTCTCTTGGCCTGGGCCCTGGTAGTAACAGCACCGACAATCTCTGGTCGGCAGGGCTGAGCCGGAGTAACCACATTGTCCCGTAGCAGCTCTGTAATGTCTCCATCGGGAAATGGCAATGGATCCTCCTCCGCAACTTCGACACGTTGGCTTGAGGCAGGACTCCATTCTGAATCGGGGTTGTCGTGTCGTCTCGCGCCGTCGATGTTCCCGATCATCAAATCGTATAGCGGCTTCTTCAGGCAAACCGCTTCTACTTCGCCTATGTAGAAAGGGGTGCTGACATGAATCTTCGCAACTGGCGCTCTCACACATTTGCTGTCGGCCATGAATGTCCATTTAAAATCGCCAGTGAACTGTTCTTTAGCTATTAGGTCTTCTTTGACGATGACCCCACTGCAGCCCAAGTCTCTTAAGACAATCACTTCATGATTTCCAACGCGTCCCTTGGAAACAGGCATGTTCTGGACGGTCACAGTTGCGCTGGCGACGACGGGGATGGATTTTCCGTTGGCAAGGAGAAGTTGGCCATCGGTCATGCACTCTTGCACGTCCGCAGGAGTAGCTGTGTGCTCGGTCTCACTCGAAAGAATGACGCTCCCGCCGCACACTTGATGGTCAGATCTACTGGTTTGCCGTTGATTGGAGAATCGCCTCTGCCGGTTGCCCGCCGCTGCATTGTCCGTACTGCTCCTCTGCCCGCTACTTTTGTTTTGAGGACAGTTAGCCGCTCTGTGGTCTGTAGCGTTGCAGATAAAACAGCCTCTTGAATGCCCTTCCCTGGAAGGTGGCGTGGAATCCGTCTGTCTCTGGCTCTGTTACACTCCGTTTGATGGTGGTGTTTTCTATCAGTAGTAGATTCAGCCCCAATGCGTGAATTCTCCTGATGAGTGTAAGTTCGGATTCGATTATCCACGCAACCCGTTCAATCAGCATACAAGTCACTGAGTCTTCGTATGAAGTTTTCCACTTTTATTCAGCACACATCAACATCTGCATACAATCGCCTTTTCACTTTTACAACAACACAACACCAACAGCGCATCGAATATATAGTTTTTCTCTCCTCCAGAACACGGTGGAACGATTGCGTATGACGCACTACAACCAATCCAATGAAACTTCGTCATCACTGACTCACGTCACACAACATTCTTTCTGTCCCAGAATGTTCTCAACTATCCCGAAACTTCGATCGACAGTAAACAGGCAGATCTAGAGAATTCTCCAACAATATCGACCAACAAAAACCATCAACGTTACACAAAGCCTCTTCTAACAACAACGCAAACTCAAATCAAAGGTAAATACACTCTATTATTGAATACTTTGCAAAGCGAAACGATTAGATCTATCGTGCGCGTTTCAGACATACTATCCTTCGCGTTTCAACGTAACAGGCTCGTCTGACTTCCCTGGATCTGGTTCCCATGGTTTCCAGTCTTCTGAAAATGTTTCGTCGCGCTGGGTGGCCCCAGGGTCTTCCCATGAGCGATGAGATATCTTTCAGCAGCCTCAGTCACATCTTTAAGCGTCTGCAGCTTTTGTAATTCTAAGTGGGTCGCTAGGTCCTTGTGACAGGCATTGAGAAATTGTTCCTTCACGATCAGGTCATGGAGACTGTCGTAAGACTTCCTTTCGCCTGATAATTCCACCCACTTGTGTAGATATGATGACAGGCGCTCCACAAACTGCTTTGGCGTCTCGTCTGACTTAGGCCGGCATTCACGGACGCGTTTACGGTAGTCCTTCTCTGTAAAGTTGTAGCACTGCAATAGGGTCTCTTTCAAGACGTCGTAGTTTTTGGCGTCATTGTTCGACAGTCTGGTGTAAACTTCGAGTGCTTGCCCCGTCAGAAGTGCACTTAGTCGAATCGCCCAGTCTTGAGGTTGCCAGTTAGAGCTTTCGGCAAACCTTTCAAATCTCGCCAGATAGCTGTCAATCTGGTCCTTCCCGTCGACAAACGCTGGCAATTTTGGAGCTTTGTTGTCACTGATAACTTGTGGCGCGTTCTGCTGTTGCTGGATGCGCGCCAACTCTATCTGGTACTGACGCTCGCCTTCAAGACGCTTCAGCTCGAACTCTCTTTCTTCTCGGCGTCGCTGCTCCTCTATTTCTCTTTCTTCACGACGTCGTTGCTCTTCTTTTTCTTGCCGCTGCTGTTCAATTTCTAGACGCTTCTGTTCTAATTCTATTTCTTCTCGACGACGCTGTTCTTCTAATTCTAGACGCTGCAGTTCAATCTGAGACTTGACGTACTCCGTCAGCTGCTTGCCTTTTAGATTCAGTTCAAGTCCTTTCTGCCAGAAGTCAGCCATCTTGATGCTTTTCTGGAAAGTTCTTGACTGTTCTGTACCTTTCTAGAATGTTCTAGAACAGCACGCTTTCTGCAGTAGCGCTGATGCTTGTCACTAGTCGCCTTCGCTGACGCAGGCCCTTATGTCCTCGTCGTATGCGACGCTGCACCACGCTGGTGTTGATGTACACGCTCCTGTGCTGAAGTAGACGCGACGTCCGCTCGCCGCTCTCTGTAACACTGGCGATATAGCTCCGAGACTGTCCCTCGACGTAGTCTTGCGGCAGCCACGTAGTCCCGATCTGTTGTTCGCTCACGAAGCAACTCTTCGGCGACTACAGGCCCTTGCAGTCAACCCGAATCTATCGGTGATGTAGTCCCAGTATGTTGGCCCCTCCCGACGCAACGTTGGTGGCTACCCTCGATGACTGCTTCTCGTAACGTTGACTCGCTTGTTGTAGCAGTTGAACCCTTGGCTATGACGTGGATCGACGACTTGGCCCCCAAAAATGTTACACTCCGTTTGATGGTGGTGTTTTCAATCAGTAGTAGATTCAGCCCCAATCACAAGTATATCAACTAACAAGTTAGTATCTCGTATTGCCCCTAGTCGACGTGCGGTGGTCCCGTTGCCATTGGTTTTAGCCACAAGCTGAGACGGGAATATCCCAAACCTAAAAATAGAATAGAGAATTCTGGGAAATCTGTTCTCGCTGAAATGAAACGAAAGTTGGGAGAGGAACTGCATATTTCTGGTAGTGAACAAAGGCAGAAACTTGTCAGCAGTATTATCAGCGATGGAGTTATAATGGACGAAGTGCTCCATACCTATGAGATTGCCTTTGCTCCAGCAAAGAAACTAAAGAAGGATTTGGCCGACGTCATTTCAGAAAAGCATTTCCCTACCCATAATTCCCCTGGGTTTTGAAGTTTCTAAAAAGTTATTTCAGGCCGATGACGCTCTATGGAGCGAAAAGCATGTAAAGGGAAGCAACCGGTTGTACGCGCACGTCGATAGAGACATAGAAGAGAGATACTAACTTGTTAGTTGATATACTTGTGGCCCCAATGCGTGAATGCTCCTGATGAGTGTAAGCTCGGATTCGATTATCCACGTAACCCGTTCAATCAGCATACAAGTCACTGAGTCTTCGTATGAAATTTTCCACTTTTATTCAGCACACATCAACATCTGCATACAATTCTCAACTCAACTCCCAACAACACACAGAGCATCGAATATATAGTTTTTCTCTAGTCCAGAAACGGTGGAACAATCGAGTATGACGCAATTTAGCAATGCTTTAGACTTCGTCATCACTGTCTTACGTCATACATCTTTCCTTTCTGTCCAAGCATGTTCTCAAAATTTCTACGCCCTCTCGCGAAGCTTCTATTGACAGTAAACAGGCAAATCAGAATTCTCCAATAATATCGACCAACTAAAATTATCAACGTTATACAAAGCTTCCTCTAACCACAACGCAAACTCAAATCAAAGGTAAATAAACTCTATTATTGAATACTTTGCAAATCGAAACGATTAGATCTATCGTGCGCGTTTCAGACATACTATCCTTCGCGTTTCAACGTAACACTAACAGGCTTGTTTTAGTATAAATTGCTTCCCCGTTTTCTGGAAGTTTAATGTTTCAAATTTCCTCTTTTCTATCGCACTTTGTATTTTCTGCCTTAGCTTAGCTTTTCTTTTCTGATGTCTACATGCTTCACTCTTTCAATACGTCAATCACCTGAATTTTTTCCATCAATCCCTTTTCGCTGTTTTTACAGCATTTTTATGATATTGTGGTTAGCCTGCCTGTCTGTGGTGGCTACAGGTAGTGAAATTGTACACACCGGCTCCGGGGTGTTATTTGCCGATTCGGTTTTTTTATGTTTGTATTTTGAGTCTTATAAATATTTGTCATATATTTTTTACGCTTTTTTGTAATCAGGGGGTGACAAATTAAGCAGAAGGGCTGAGGCCTTCAGCATTACTTAGCTTCATTTACCTTGGGATGTGGTAGGGAGGTCATAATTTTCAATAATGAAAGCAGTCAATCTAAATTTTAAAAAAAGAATTGCTATTTCGGTTTTTGTAATAGCGATTTCTTCAGATCACCGCGCTTTAAGTTCGAGTGACAAAAAAGCGCGTGATAGCATCCTATATTATTATAATATCGTAAATTTAATTGTATTATTTTGTATGTGTGTTTTTGGTGGACCAGTTAGGTGTTTCCGATCTTGTGGGAGATTTACCCGTTTCGTGTGACTAGTCTGGTCCTGATTTGGCTCGAACGAGTCCGCTGGCATGGATCTACAATTCATGTAAAACAACAAGACACAAGACATAAGATCTTTTTTCATCGAAAGATCACAGTGTGATCTTTCGATGAAAAAAGATCTTATGTCTTGTGTCTTAAACTAAGCCTTAAGGTGTAAAATACAAATAAAAATAAAATAGTTAAAAACTTAAAATAACAGCAAAACAGCTGTTTTGTTGTGTACTTGTACCGAACAGCATTGGCCTACACTTAGCAAAGGAGTGCTTTCGTACTTTTCAAAGTGCCCAACTTCTGTATGGGTACATTTTATAATTAGCATAGTACTTTGCATGAATGGTCGGTGTTCAAGCACACATAATTTGAAGCATAGTGATGACCCTTTCCGAGGATTGTACTGAGCACATTATGAATAGGCCTATATGTGAAGAAAACAAGTAGCCTATCTAAAGGAATTGAACGTGTTGAACGCTGTAGTTTTACATCCAAACTTACAACCCAATCATTCAGGCTGGGTCGAGCTAGCTTAAGCAAACGGAAGATATTGCAGGAGCTTGTGTTTACAACAGGTAAGGTTAAATATTTTAATTCCATTGCTACTGATAAGAGTGTCACGAGAGGCTATTTAGACCCTGCCCTACGACTTCACGCCTTAAATAGCTCAGCCTGTTGTAGCCTTTGTAAATTAAAGTAGCTGCCTAGAAGACGACACTAGTTAGTTGTGTGCTAAGCATAGGTAGGCAGCTACCTCATCCTGCTGACGTATAGCCACCCCCGCTAGAGTGCGCCACAGGTATTTCACGAGATTTTCGCGGGCTTTGGCTGACCACAAGGCTAGGTAGTCATTCTTTGTCTAACGCTCACCCGAGACGGACACGTGGAAAATTCTCTCTTAGAAAGACTAAAGCAGGTGACGGATGCAAGTCATTCATCGCAATATAGCCACAGCCTGACATTGTCAAAAAGACGAGCAGGCTAGTGGGTCCAAAGCATGGATAGACCACTAAGAGTCAACCCTGACAATCGGCCTGCAGTGGAGCATCTAGCACTGAGCTACGATAGCCCAATAGTCAACAACCAAGGAGGAGACACCATCACCACACTCAACAAATCAGCTAGGTGCACAAGAAGAATTGCATACACACTGATCTAGAAGGACTCTCCTGAAAACAAACATTAGACCAACCAGAACAAATAGCCCAATGATGAGACAGTAGCAAATATCAAGAACAGTAACAGCATAGACCCATTAAGGAATGAACTATTCGAAGTGAATTTGGACATTTAAGTTAATAGATTCTTTAGAGAATTATGTATAGAGTAGAGGAAATAAATGTGTGATATTTACTGTTAACAATTGGCTGGACTACCTATGTTTTATAGCAGTGTGAGAGCTAGTGAAGCTTTTATCATTTTCTCCCTATCTCTATAACCCTATCCGCATACAGATCGGGCTAAACATATAAATGTATTAAGATTAGTCACAGGGTGATTATACTAGCCGATCCCCGCAGACAAAGACGAGTGGGTAATAGCATTCCATTGTGCAGAGCCCAATAACAATAGATCCACCGTCACAGAGAGTAACCACACATCAAAGACTCTTTGCAACACATGCACACGTACTCACTACACATGCAATCTGAATAGTTAGCTTACATATGTTTGCGTGATATTGCTAAATTTCGGGGTTTACATATTTTAAAACATGATATCGAATTTCAATGTATAAACTTACATTTCTGTATCAATGTTTTATTATTTTTATTATTACGTTTTTGTAAAATTGCGTTTCTTATTAGTTTTCAAAATCAAATTAAAAGAAAAGGCTACGAGATCTTTCTCATTACAAATATTGCTGCTTTTATGTGAAAATTGCTTGTTTTCAAGATCGTCCTTCATTCATCTCTATAATAACTCCAACTTGCACGAACTTTACATACAACGAACGCCCCGGTCTCCGTGGACAGACAGAACCCACATGTACGTGAGTGATTTTCTTCTCTACCACCATACGCATACACTTTTACATACCTCTGTCTGGATCTGTTTCCTGTGTGTCAATTAATAACATTTTAGTGAAATGCCACTGTCACTTAATCCTCTGAAAGGGTCACAGACAAATCCTTCCGTTATCAATATATGTTTTTCGACTACTAGGCTTACCTTGCGTCTGATCAACTTTCAGAGTCCCATACCATGCTGAAAGAATGGTTCCCCGACCCGACGACCCTGTTGGTGGGTGCGGCGGTGTCGCTGTCGTTCCTGTGGTGGATATCTACACGACGACCCTCGGGAATACCCCCGGGCCCCGGACCCGCCCTACCTTTCATTGGGCATCTACACTTGTTGAAAGAGGAACCAAGGGAGATATTCAAAGAATGGCGAGGCCGCTACGGGGATGTGTTCAGTCTGTACATGGGCAGCAATCTGGTGATTGTGCTCAACGGTTTCCCGGTCATCAAGGAGGCTCTGGTAAAAATGGCTGACGTCTTCTCGGACAGACCGCACAATTTTGTCATAGAGAGGATTGGGAAACTCGGAGGTATGATGTTTCAGTGTGAAATGTTCAAGTGTCTGATTTAACTGCTAAGTTTTAAAATGAGTTTTATCAAAGAGTGTATGAACATACACTCTTTGGTTTTATGGAGGAAACTTCAGGGGCGGGTTATGCTCTTAATGAGAGGAGAGAGAGAGAGAGGGGGGGGGGGAGAAGGGGGAAGAAGGAATGGGGAAGAGGGGGGTGGGGTGGGGGTAGTTCCTGATTACGTTATGTCACAGGTCTTACAAGGGGTTTTCGGGTTGTGGTGTAGCAATTTAACAGAAAAACCATAGCAAATGGAGGTTTGGTGTAGCACTAATGTAAATCACGCGATTCGCAACTAAACTGGAAACTTCTGCATCCAATATAAACACACACATCCAATGTGTTTACAAATTTATTGTAAAATCTTGTTAATGCACAACACTTTAGCTATTCCCATTATCATTATTATTATAAACATTTTCATGTACGTTTTTCAAAATAAAAGTAAAAATGTCAAAAAAATATATATATAAAACATACAGACAAAAAATAAGTTAGGCAATCATTAAAAAAAATAAATAAATAAATAAAAAAACACACACATGGGAGACAATCACTGACACAGAAAAAGCAGATGAACTTTTTTCCCCCAAACAAATTTGGTTATTCACAAAACATGGTTTACAATGCCAAGAAAAGAACTATTAGCATTGCACAAAAGCTCATACCAATTTATTTAACAAAAATATAACTAAATGGCACCTGATATCATATGAAAGTAATCAAAGAGAAATGAATAATGTTAATGACACGAAGACTGATCGTAGACTGAAGTTCTGAACGAACACGTTGTGCTGTTGCTGTAAGTAGATTACCGTCCCCGGACACATAAGCGTATAGGGGACTTGGCTAGAAGACTGCCGATGAATAAGAAGGCGAGTTGAAGAAGATGACAACGGTGAAATAAGAGGTCATGATGCTGAAGACAAGTCGCTAGAAGATGGAGCGCTCGAAGGCAGCTACGACAAACGGAGTAAGAAGTCAGGATGAGTCAGTAGAGCCGATGTGGTAAGAAGATCAGTAGAGGAAGAAACGCATGGGTGCGTGCCAGGATGCCAAAGGTCCGTCCGGGAGGAGATGTGCCGATGAGGCGCATAAGGAGGATGTCGATGCAACCGTGTGAAGATGGCCAAGCAAGCCGCGAGGAGGGTGTAGAGCAAACAGTGGGACGCCGCTGGCGGTGTAGGCACCTGCTGTCCGGAGTTTGCCAGGCTCCACAGGGAATCCCACGTTGCCCTGACGTAGTGAAAGAGGGAGAGCAACCGATGGTCAGGCGGACGGAAGTCCAGCGAAGCGGCGCCTGCGACGCAAAACGACCGGCGCAAGGCCAGCGGAGCCCTACAGGTAAGAAAATGTAGGTTGAATGTTGAGTCGGAGATACGTCTCGGAATCACCCTCAGGCAATGGAGGCAATGTTGACTTCTGGACTGCCACCCACGGGACGGTGCGTCCTCCTCATCTCATGCCGCCATGTCTGCGGGACTGAACGATACTCCTGGGAGTTTCCCCGCAGGAAGCAAAGCCGAACTGACATTGGACCGCCGGTAGTCTCGACCTCAGGAATGGCAAGAAGATTGGCTAAGTCCGCAGTCAGAATGGAGAGCGCCCCTGCGCAGAGCAGGCTGCCACTCCTGCTCAGGCGACGAACGCCGCAAGAGTGTCTGCACTGCGACGAACACGTGTTGAAGTGCGGTGCTTTTATATTTACTATTTTTACGGTTCTTTAAACCGGACTCGACCGGAACACACTACTTTCGCGCGCAAAACCTCCTTGGTTAAAAAATATGATCGTCACTTTTGAAAAATTGCGTAGCAGCTTTGTGATACGCCGTAGCAATGGGAACATGTTTAACCCTTTGAACCCGAAAGACCGATATATCGGTCTAGCGCTACGCAAAAATCCGTAGCACTTGACAGGTATGCACTCCTTACGTCATATGTTGCCGATGACATGGATTATCGTTCCTGACAAAGTGCTATCCTTCTTGCAGCCCTTACACACAGTGCAATTTCATCATACATTTTCTCCCAAACTACTGCTCAGATTATTGTGAAACTTGGTGTTTAGGTGGGAAGTGATGAGTTCTATATCAAAATAGTGATGAGTTCTATATCAAAATAAGTTTTCATAATTTTCCCCTCAGACAATTCCTATGTATTTAATTTTTCATGTAGTTATGGATTATTTTTGCCCAGGTAGTGAACATTAATGCAGCCAGAGATTATGTATGCATTCAGCTGTGTGTGGGGGGAGGGGAGGTGGAGGATGGCTGGAGAGATTGTTGGCGTGGAGGCGAAAATGTCTGATGGGGGCTCTACAGTTGAACCATGTGTGTTCTCAGCAAGAAGCTCATTACGTGCTGCTCTATCACCACAAGAGGAAAAAAAAAAGGGGGGGGGGGAGGGGGGGAAGAGAGAGAGAGAGTTGCTTGAAAACTGGACTGAATTCCAATAGCAGCTCGTGGCTGGCAACTCTCGACTCTAAACGGTTTACCATATATATATACACATGCTGACAAAATGTATCCATGACCTGCAAAACTTTTCTGTAATAAAGGTTAAACTGGCATACACGTTGTTTCTTTTCTATTTCAAATTCTTTCCTGAAAAATCTCATCAGTTAGATATGTACTGCATATAAAACAGTTTAGATCTGACCAAAAGATCTGTAGCGTGTTTATTCGGGGAATTTAGAATAGGCCTGGTCAAAAAGAACAGTTTTAGAGACCCTTCAATGACCATATCATCAAGAACATTGAAATCGGCAACAGACCTATGATGCCTAATCATCACCGACGATTCTACTCTGCACTGAATCTCTCGTTCAAGGCACGTTCCTATCCTATCCTATCCTATCCTGTCCCGTAACCCGGAGGTCGTAGGGGCACCACAGATGATCGTTTAACCAGCACACTCCATCTTTCTCTGTCCTCAGCAGCCCTGATGGCTTCGCTCAGTGTCAAACCAGTCCATTCTCGAATGTTGTCCTCCCACCTCTTTTTTGGTCTCCCTCTTCTTCTACCTCCTTGCACTGTGCCTTGCAGAATAGTCTTTGCAAGGCCTGATGATCTGGTGACTTGGCCATACCATCGGAGTTTCCATTTCTTCACCACTGTAAGCAGGTCATCGTGTTGTCCAATGGCTTGTGTGATGGTCTGTCGGACTTCGTCGTTGGTGATGTGTTGTGTATAGGAAATGCCCAGAAATCTTCTGTAGCACCTCATCTCCATGCTTTGTATTCTTCGTTGGAGATCTGCTGTGAGGGTCCATGCTTCGCAAGCATATAGGAAGATGGAGATGACAAGGGGGCGCAGCAGTCTTACTTTGATGGTCCTGTCTTTCCAAATGGACTTCAACCTTGTCAGGGCAGCAGTTGTTTGTGCGATCCTGGAGAGGACTTCCTGTCGGGACTCATTGTCTGATGCAACGGCTCCTAAATATTTGAAGCTATGCACTGTGTTGAGGGATTGGCCTTGGACTTTGATGTCCGTGTTGATGCCATTGGTGTTGTTGGTCATCATTTTGGTCTTCTCTGCACTTATTTCCATTCCATAAGCTCTGGAGGTGGTGTCAAGCCTCTGTACCAGCTGTTCAAGTTCTTGTTCCTCTCCAGCCAATCCATCAATGTCATCCGCAAAACGAAGATTGGAGATTGCTCTACCCCCTATGCTAACTGTGCCTTCATCTGCAAGAGCATCTGACATGATGCGCTCTAGGAAGATGTTGAAGAGTGTTGGAGAGAGTAGGCATCCTTGACGCACACCGATTGTTGTTCTGAACCAGTTCCCGATGGCGCTGTTGTGGAGGACTGCACTGGTAGCCTTGTCATACAGGCTTTTGATGACTTCAATAATTTTAGGTCTGATGTTGTACACTTTCATTGTTGCCCATAGAGCTGCATGCCAGACTCGGTCAAACGCCTTCTTGAAGTCTATGAACACATGATATAGATGTTGTTGGTGCTGTAGGTATTTCTCACAGATTATTCTGAGGTTGAAAATCTGTTCAGTGGTACTTCGCCCTGCCCTGAATCCTGCTTGTACTTCAGCTATGATTTGTTCAGCTTGGGGTTTCAACCTGTTGAGTATTATTTTCAGGAGGACCTTGCTGGGATGGCTGATGGCACGTTCATACACTGCTAAAAACCAGGTTATCACTTGATTTTGAAAAGGACAAAAAATCATCTAGGTTTGTCCTTTCCAATCAAAATTAAATCGGAAGTTAAGGCAGTTGTTTGCGCTACAATGTTCCCCGCACTTGCGCGATTTTGTCTTTTTGGACGCCAGATACAGGGACAGCGACAAGCTCTAGAACTTCCCCCCGTGGTAGTGTCGGGGGGTTTCTGTATAAATAGTATCCCCACTTTCTGGAAATTTAGTGCAAATTCCCACCGTCGCTGTCTTCTCATTCCTACTCTGTTCTATCAATCTATACTATCTTCTTCTTCGCTAGATCAGTCACCTACCTTTTTTCTTGAAAACTCTTCCGGGACAAAGCTTCTCAGTTGTGTGTGGGGTCTGTTGTATCAGCTTGGGAATATTGAAGGCTTTCTTCCAAATGGTCACTAGGGCTTCCTATGATATTATTATTTAGCAATGTATGCATTTTATATTTGTCTGTGTTTTGTTGATATTTTATAATGATGTTTGTAATCTGTTTTGTTTTTGTAACGGGGGGTTCGATAAATTAGAGTATAGTCTCAGCGTCCCCTGCGTGGGATGCCTTTATTGTACAGTGACCGGCTGGTGGAGTGCCTTCAGTGTTACCAGCATTTTATCTGTCCCGAAAGACGCTGTTCCTTCGTCTCCGATGCAAAATCATTGCAAAAACAATTGCATTCGCTTGTATTGGCTCTTTAAAACGGGATAAACCATTACTAGGTCTACGATCACTTTTGTATTTTGCTAATTCAAGCTTAAACATTGTCAGTCATTCCTCACCCATCCTGAGTCTAAAGAGAAAATTTTATAAAATGGAATCATAGAGGGCGTGGAGGGTGATTAGATATAAGATTACATCATCAGGGATTACAAGATCTTTGTCAGTCATAGCAAACCTACATCGCTGGTAAATAGGCTATCTGGGTATCAAAACTACGCTAAGCGTTTCAAAATAAAAAATAATGTAGAATTTATTAAATTTGACGTCAATGAATACATTAAAATGTGCAAAGGACAGAACCCTAATGTCCTGAAGTTTTATCGCAATCTTGTTCAAAACATGAGAACTCCGGCCAATAAAATGCATTGGAGGTATGAGGGGTGTGGGGTGGATGAGAGAGGGAAACGTGTGTGTGTGTACGTGTGTCATTGTTGTTGACGGTTCCCCTCTCCTCCTCTTCCCCTCCCCCCAAATCCCCCCGCTCCCCCGGCAGGGAGTTTTCTTGCTTACTGGGACCCTCCCCCCTCCTCCCATTCACCCCCTAATCCGCCCCTGAGCTTGAAATAAAACTTCAAATGCTCTTTTCGTTTAAACTTTTTTTTTTTAATGAACACATAATGATTACAAATTCCGGATAATATGGAGTCAAGGTGACCCATTCTATTTACAACGACTCATCACAACCCTACAGGCCCCATAGGATCTGAATAAGAATAATCACGCTTGATTAGATATTGAATATTCTTATTCAGATCGCATGGTTCTTTCATATCCCATCCTATCCTTTCCTATCCTATCAGGGCTAGAAATTAAATTTTTTCTTAGGGGGCCACCGGGCCCCTTGATTGAAACATTTGAGGGCCCACAAGCAACTTTCGGGGCCCAACTTAAAAAAATAATGCAAACAAAAAACAAAAGAATTATTGACAATATAATAAGTAGAAAGTACAATTTGTCTGATAATCTAAAATAAAAACAAGTGAATTTCCAATTTTGCTGAGTGATGTCATTTTTATTTGCCTTTTCTTTCACTTTCAAACATTACCAACAAAAAAGGGGAAAAAAAAAACACACACACACACACACATTCAGTGACACACATAATTATTCCAGTGACTAGTGAGCCTGAAATGGCCATTAAACAAAATAGAAAAAAATCAAGTGAGTCTCTTGTATAATACTTTTCAGTTTTGTGACTGAGTATTGCACAATACACATCATTAAATTTTTAATATGAGTAACCTAACAAAAAATCTGACCTCAATGCACAAAAGTTCAAAACAAAACCATGAAAGTGAACTAAACTTAACAGTACTCTTCCTCGTTCACTTCAAGGCCATGCCATGGAAATCTTTTTTTCCACCCTTCATTGTAGTTCCTTGATCTTTTTTCCTCTTTAGACTTTTTTTTTTTTATCTCTTTTTCTTGTTCTTTCGTTTCGTCGACGTTTTCTTCTGGCGTCTTTCGCTTCCCAAAAATGGGAAAATACGCCATCGCCGATTGTTTTAGCAACTGTATGGCGACGATATGTAGCCATACTTTCGTACTTGCAAAGATGGACATTTTGCGCTTATGTTGTGCCATAGCCTTTTGTTTATTATATTAAAAAGATATTGAAGTGTATATTACACTTTTGAGTGCAAAATTAAAGGGTTTTCGCTTCTTTTCTCTGTTTTTTTTTTCTGTCCAAATTTAGGGCACCGGTGTGGGTTGCTTCCCTTGGCCCAAATACGAAACTGCCGAGTAGTGCTAGCTGTAGCAGACGAATTATTTTGCGGGCCAAGCAGGCCCTTCGTTTTTCAACTTTCCGAGCCCGAAATCAACTTTGCGGGTTTTTGGCCCCGGGCCCCCGCTAATTTCGAGCCCTGCCTATCCTATCCTATCCTATCCCGTAACTCAAAGGTCGTTGGGGCACCACAGAGGTTCCTTTAGTAGAACGCATACATGGTATGAAGGTTTGCTCTATTTGAATAGTTTGGGTCCTGTTGAACCCACATCATCCGTGCAGGGATAATCAGACAAAAGACCGAAGTGAAAGTTTGTTTCTTTTTTATTTTATTTATTTATTTTTAATTTTTATTTTCGCAATTATGTTGTTTCACCTTTGGTGACAGGTATAGCCTCATCTTCTGGGACGTTGTGGAAGGAGCAGAGGAAGACAGGTTTGGAAATTCTGCGAGAGATGGGCATGGGCAAGAACATTCTGGCAGAAAAGATTCAGGAGGAGGTTGCCTTCTACATCCGGGCAATCGAAGGTCAGCAGGGAGAGCCCATGAACCTACACAGCCTGACCAAGGCCAGTGTGTCCAACAACATCTGTTCCATCGTGTTTGGCCAGCGCTTCCAGTACGACGACCCTAACTTCAACACTTATCTCAACTACATGGACCACAATTTCAAGCTTCTGAGTGGTAGGAATGCTGTTAGTTTTAGGACTGCATGTACAACTACTGTAGGTACTTCTGTGTTATTCTTAGCTCAGAAAGAAAATAATGGTGCTACATCAAAAAAGTCTCTCGAAACAGTACAGAACTGCTATTCCCAATTCTCAATTTAGTTGCTCGGGCATATTCTGGACTACCTCTTTTTTCGTTTGATTTATCAATAGCTCCCTTAACCATTAGCCAGTGTCTGTGTGGCAAAGATTCGTTTGTTTCTTCCTTTTTTATGTTTGCCAATTTTTTTATTGTATTAAACCTTAATTGCACATAAGTGTGGAATTTTTCCTGCATGCATGCTCGACCCTGAAGATGTCGGATGGTTTTTTTTCTTCTCTTTGCCTCGGATTCAACCTGATTTATAACGCCGCTTTTGCACAGAAATGGAGAAATATAATAACTTAAAGCACGAAACTGCGAAGACTAAGAAATAGCTTTTGAAAGTAAAATGCATTCTCTTATAATTATGTCGGTGTCAAATCATTCAGGGGCCGCGGCGCTGAACTTCTTCCCGATTCTGGAGCACTTGCCTGGCGATCCGTTCAAAGCCAGAACCATCTTATCCTACGTGGACAAAGTGAATGAGTTCATGAGTGAACAGATTCACATTCACGTGCAGAAAGGCGAGGTTCATCAGGCTGAGGACTTTATCAGTGCTTACCTGCGTGAGATCAACAAACATAAGAGAAGCGGCAATGCGTCTACGACACTTGATGGTTTGTATTGTAATGAAATTAATTATTTGTCTTCTTTTCTTTCTTCAGGATATAATGGAATGAGGAAAATAAAAAAATATTTTAAAAAATTATCTATTAAATTAAATACTGTATAGTTGGTCTAAAATAATCATTAACTCTTTAATTAAAACTTTTATTAAAAAGAACAACAGGAATTTCATATTAAACTGCTTCGTTGTTGATTTTAAATGGTGTTATTGTTAATATAAATCCGAATTTAATTTAATTTCTAGGCTATATTAATAATTGTGTACTCTTTTCCTGCTCTTTTCACTACGCACATACGTGGACAGACGTTAAATTAAATCAGTCAATCCACTAAGCGCTAAGCACTACTTGAGAATGCATTTGGTTGAAGTAATTACTGACGAGAGTGTAAACCGAGGTCTAGTCGGTGCAAGCATGCAATCCATCGTTCGGAGGCCCTGAGGCTCATCATGTGTCCTAAACAGGAAAGTGCCAGTTACATAAATACTTCGGAGGCGTCAGACGATGCGCAAAAAAACAACAAGTTAGCGCCTTGGGGTCGGAAGGAAGGGGATAGGGAGGGCGCGCCAGTTAGATCTTGCCCTTTGAGTAGCTCCTGAGCCTATAATGGACTATATAAGAACACTTATTATTGACTGGGGTCTTATAGGTGCTTCGATAACCGCGGCGCTCCAGTGCTACTTCTGCTCCTAAAACTCTACACTGGTTGCATGTCAAAACAAGAATTGACTACAAGATCGCTTCTCTCTCCTACCAATGTCTTTATTTTGAAACAACTCCACTATATTTGTCTGGACTCCTGCGTGCCTATCACCTACCCGCTCCTTACGATCTCAAGATTCTTCAATCCTTGCAGTTCCAAGATATTCTCTAAACACTTTTGGTAAAAGGTCTTTCTCCATCTATGCTCGAACCCTGTGGAACTCACTACCTTCTGATCTTCGCCATTCTCAGTCGCTTCCTTCTTTTAAAAGGTCTCTGAAAACCCATTTGTTCTGTAAACATCTGTAGCTAGAGCAACCATTTCCCTCCTAACCTACCCGCACCTTACGATCTCAAGATGCTTCCCTTCTTGCAGCTCCAAGATATTCTCTAAACGTGGTAAAAGGTCTTTTTCCATCTATGTTCCAACCCTGTGGAACTCACTACCTTCTGATCTCCGCCATTCTCAGTCGCTTCCTTCCTTGAAAAAAATCTCTGAAAACCCATTTGTTCTGTAAACATCTGTAACTAGAGCAACCATTTCCCTCCTTAGCCATTACAGTTCTCAAAACATAGACTGTTACTTCTTCGTGCTTGATCACAGTCGTCTCTGCCTGGGCAGGACTTTCTTGATTTTAGTTGGTACGTTGTGCATGTTATAAGTTTTACCTTTTTATGGTCATTACACATATAAGCCTACATTAGTTTCTTATTCTCTGACATTTAAGTTTTATATTATTTTATACTACTATTTGTTTATTAGTGTGTTTTTATTTTTGCTTTATTTCAGTTTTAAAGTGCCATTGCTCTTTTTATAATTGTATTTTCAGTGTTAAAGTTATAGCTAAATTATTATTTTTTGTTGCTGTCGTTATTCTTGTGGATATAATAATAATAATAATAATAATAATAATAATAATAATAATAATAATAATAATAATAATAATAATCCTATCCTATCCTATCCTATCCCGTAACTCGGAGGTCGTAGGGGCACCACAGATGATCGTTTAACCAGCATACTCAACCTTTCCCTGTCCTCATCAACCCTGATGGTTTCGCTCAATGTCAAACCAGTCTGTTCTCAAATGTTGTCCTCCCACCTCTTTTTCTGTCTCCCTCTTCTTCTACCTCCTTGCACTGTGCCTTGCAGGATGGTCTTTGCAAGACTTGATGATCTGGTGACGTGGCCATACCATCGGAGTTTCTGGTTTTTCACCACTGTGAGCAGGTCATCATGTTGTCCAATGGCTTGTGTGATGGTCTGTCGGACTTCGTCCTTGGTGATGTGCTGGGTATAGGAAATGCCCAGAAATCTTCTGTAGCACATCATCTCCATTCTTTGTATTCTTCGTTGTAGATCTTCTATGAGAGTCCATGTTTTGCAAGCGTATAGGAAGATGGAGATAACAAGGGAGCACAACAGTCTTACCTTGGAATGTAGGCTGATGGTCCAGTTCTTCCAAATTGGCTTCATCCTCGCCAGGGCAGCAGTTGTTTATGCGATCCTGGAGAGGACTTCCTGTCGGGACCCATTGTCTGATACAATGTCTCCTAAATATTTAAAGCTATTCACTGTTTTGAGTCCTAGAGTGCATCATGTCAGATGCCCTTACAGATCACGAAGGCACAGTCAGCATAGGTGGTAGAGCAATCTCCAGCCTTCGTTTTGCGGATGACATTGATGGATTGGTTGGGGAGGAACAAGAACTTGAACAGCTGGCACAGAGGCTTGACACCACCTCCAGACCCTATGAAATTGAAATAAGTGCAGAGAAGAACAAAATGACGACCCACAACACCAATGGCATCAACACGGACATCAAAGTCCAAGGCCAATCCCTCAAAATAATAATAATAATAATAATAATAATAATAATAATAATAATAATAATAATAATAATAATAATAATAATAATAATAATAATAATATGTAGTAGTAGTAGTACTAGTAGCAGTAGTAGTACTAGTACTAGTAATGGTTGTGGTGGTGGTGGTGGTAGCCTAGAAGCGGGGCTAGGGATAGTAGTAGTAGTGGTAGTTTTTAGGGAGAGAGAGTGAAGGGGGAGAGGGGCGGAGTACAGAGGAGGAGACAGATCGTTAATGGGGACTGTATGAAAACAAATATTTTACTTGTTGACAATTTACGCTTCTTTATATGTGTCTCATTTCAATGTTACTGCTGATGTTGTTTAATCATGTGTTAACTTGCGAGTGTCTGCCTGTGTGCTTGCGTGTACGGCAATATGAATTCGATCTAACATACCATCACAGTGCGTAGCTGAAACTAGTTGAAGTCTTTTCTCACTGAGATAGAAGGCATCGACGAGTCTCATCCACGGTGTATGCCGTAGCATCCTTAGTGGGGTGTTGTGTGTTGCAGAGGACAACTTACTAAAGGTGATCGCCGACTTGTTCCTAGCTGGCACAGGGACCACCTCCACCGCCATTTGCTGGGCCATGGTCTTCTTCCTTTATTACCCTCATGTGCAGGACAAGTGCTTCCAGGAAATCAATGACGTCATCGGCGAACGGCCTCCCAACATGCACGATAAGACGGAAATGCCGTTTCTGGAAGCCACCATCATGGAAGTCTTGCGCTACAGTGACATCGTACCCATGTCTGTGGCTCATGGTGTGTCTTGTGACGTCACCTTTCATGACTACGTCATCCCTAAAGGCTCCATTGTGATCCCTAACATTCACTCCGTGCTTCATGATCATGACATCTGGGGTGACCCCGAAAACTTCCGGCCAGATAGATTTATCGGTCCTAACGGGAAAGTGACCAAACCTGAAGAGTTGATTCCCTTCAGCATTGGTAAGGGCCTGTTGTTGTTTTTTTTGTTTTTTTTTTTCTCATTTCAGTCTGCTAGTTTGTTTATCGTTCTTCAGGACAACTACTCCCTACTTCTTCAGTTGTTGACATTGCAAACTTCTGAAAGAGGTTAAGAATTAATACACTGCTTCACTGATGCACTGTCATGAAAGGACTTGTAAGCCTACTCATTTCTAGTAGCCTATAACAAATAAACTGAATATATTTCTACAGTATTTTTTCCTTAGATCCTAACCAGTGATTCATTGACTTATTGATTTGATTGCTTACTTTTATTTGTTCAGGTCGGCGTGTGTGTTTGGGAGAGTCGCTGGCGCGCATGGAGCTGTTCCTGTACCTGTCCAACCTCATTCAGCATTTCCGCTTCCTACCGGAAGATCCGCAAAAGCTGCCACCTTTGGACGGCCTTACCCATGAACCAAAGCCCTTCAAATTTAGGGCTGTGCCGAGACATGTTAATTGAATTCAACAAAATTAACTAAATATATGTGTTCTTGCTTCCAAGGTGGATGTTGGCTGGTTATTGATATGCTGAATATAGAGGGGAGTGCCCTGTTGGAATTTGGGTGCTGATGTTTTGGGTATGTGTCACTGCTCATTGTTTTAATGTTTTCCTTCGGTCTTACACACAGGTCATAGGGTGCAGTATATACCGGAACTGACAGGTAGAGGGCAAAGCACTGAGACGATCCACGAATCACGACGGCCAGCAAATGAGAGTTGTAGTGGAATATGTAAAACATGAAGGTGTCAACCCCGGTCTGTCATAACGGATAACGGAAGGTCGGGCTAGAAACGGTTGACGGTGGGAACATCCGCGGAGGAGCTAGTGGCTGCTGGGTGTCAGCAGGTGCCAGACTCAAGATCAATTAGCCTGCCAGAGGTTAACGAGGTCAACGAGCCAGTTTTGTCATATGGGCGAGTGTTCTATGGAAAGAATCCATTGTTTTGGAAATTGGATTGATTGACGGGAAGGGGGAGGAGGGAGCTGGTGTTGGAACCAATGGTCGAGGTCTTAGAATCCAGCTGCCCTGAAAGATGATTATAAAACAAAGTGCAAGAAGGATTCGTGGTAGTCTAGTCCGGAAAGAATTAGGAAGAGAGGAAGTCAGAAAAGGAATAGATAGATAGATAGTCACTTAGAAAAGATAGTATTGGGGAAACAAGGCTGGGTGGATTGTAACAAAAGAGATTACTCGTACGTTTGGGTGTTCACCAAAGTGGTGTTTTCAAGAAGTTCGAAGGTTTTGTAGACGTTCACTGCGTGTCGTCGATTCACTATCGTTTTTAGTATTCTTGATATAATGTGTTTTGTGGATCCAGTCCTGTAACAAGTCTGCGCAGTTTTGATCATCTCTTGGGATTGAGCCAGAGGGTTAGTAAATGTGCCTTTCTTGATGTTTTTGTATCGAACACTTTATTTTTGTGTCATTCATTTTATTCTGTGCCTTATGATTTTCATAAATAATTTGTTGTCTTTTGTCAAGCTTATTTTAATATTGTTCTAATGATTTATTCCGATTTTATTCTGGATTGTGTCTCCGAAATTAGTGGAAGGCTAGGTTATATTACAACCTGGTAAAGAATTTGTTTCAAGAGCTTTGTTTTAATTGTTTTCAATAATCGCATTTTCTTTGAGCTTATTTATGGGAAGCTAATGAGAAAGTTGTTAGGTTAATTCAAAACGTCATGCTTACTGATTTCTGGTGTTAAGCATTTATCTGATAAGCTTGTATTTTTGTCGGTAATTTTATTTAAAATGATGGTGCTTGTGTTCTGAAAATGAGCTTGCCTTGTTTTTCAATGGTCCCTTTTGAAGCTGCAAATTAATTCAATTCAGTATTTTAATTTCACGTCTGTTCACAACAATGTGATTTTAGACAACAAAAAGGTATGAAAATAAAAATAAAATAAAATAATGTATTAAGTGAATTAAAAGAATAAATAAAATTAATAAATTAAAAATAATAATGGTAATAATAATAATAATGATGGTAATAGTAGTAGTAATAATAATAATATAATTAAAATTAATAATAATATATTAATGTTTTTCAAAATTATAATATTTTATATAAGTCTGTTTTCATAATGATACCAGCAATGTCACATATTTTTGTACCATATAAAATGGTTTTAGTGTCATCCTGTGCTGATAATAGAATTCCCTGTTGTTTATATAATGGTGTTAAACAGTACATTTAAACAGTAAATGATTTAAAGAGACGATCCCTTTACATATACAATTTATATGTTTCAAATACTTTCCACGAATTCAATCGTAGTTTGTATATTAATTTTGAAATTGCTCTTGAACAACATATAATATTTACTTTAGAAAGCTGCAAAGCATGATGCAGCATTGATAACAGTGCGTGCAAGTGAGAATAACGTGCACTATCCAATGTTCTTGTTTTTTGATGAATTTTGTCTAGAAATTAGTGTGCTAAACCTCTCTGAGTGTGCCGTGATTGTAAATTTGCTTTTGTTGTTCCTTTTGTATTTACAGTGTCATCGCTCTCTTTTACGCGACTTCACGCCTTCTTCAATTCTTTAGTTGTTGTCACCCACTATTAGTTAGGTTAAAATCAATATTTTCAACTTGTTTTCAATTTGGTTTTTAATTAGTTAGTTACCACTGTTCTTTATTGCAAAAATAAATTTTCATTTTTTACTTTCTATCTGCGTGTGTCGTCGTACTTTATTGAGCGCATGTGAAATCGTGGCCTTACCTCCCTTGACTCGCCATTTTCCCAATTCCGTCAGACGGGTGCAGGAACAATATGAAAACTCATTAAAGACAAAATGAAGCTGTAGACCTTCTGTTTAAAGAATCAATCGAGTTTTCACATCCACTGCCTCAACAGCGGGTACTCGTGTGTGTGCTTATCACATGAGGAACAACCACCCCAAAAAACTAACACATACAACAACAGAGGGAACAGTTACATATTTATTCACACCCACACACACACACACACCCCCACACACACAATAAATAAATAAATATAGATAGATAGATATAAATATATATATTTAGATAATTGATATTTAAAAAGATGTAGGCTTATATATATATATATATATATATATATATATATATATATATATATATATATATAGGCCTATATATCTATATATATATATATCTATCTATCTATCTATCTATCTATATATATATATATATATATATATATATATATATATATATATATATATATATATATATATATGTTTTATATATATATAAAACACATACCACACCAAAGGGAACAATTACAACATTTTTATTCACACAAAAACGAACTAACATAATTATATTTGTTTTTGTATGAATACAAATGTTCTAGAGAGAGAGAGAGAGAGAGAGAGAGAGAGAGAGAGAGAGAGAGAGAGAGAGAGAGAGAGAGAGAGAGAGAGAGAGGTTAGTCCGCTTTCTTAGGTAAGGCTGCTGCGCTCCCTTGTCATCTCCATCTTCCTATACGCTTGCGAAACATTGATCCTCACCACAGACCTACAAAGAAGAATACAAAGCATGGAGACGACATGAAGACTTCTGGGCATTACCTATACCAGCACATCACCAACGATGAAGTCGGACAGACCATCAAACAAGCCATTGGACAACACGATGACATTCTCACAGTGGTGAAGAAACGGAAACTCCGATGGTATGGCCACGTCAGCAGAGCATCAGGCCTTGCAAAGACCAGCCTGCAAGGCACGGTGCAATGAGGCAGAATAAGATGTAGAAAAAGAGATGGGAGGACAACATTCGAGAATGGACTGGCTTGACAATGAGCGAAGCCATGAGGGTTGCTGAGGACAGAAAGATGTACACTGGTTAAACGATCATCTGTGGTGCCCCAACGACTTCCGAGTTACGGGATAGGATAGGATAAGCTTGCACCCAAGCAAAATGGCCACTTAGGGATCGCCTGCAGGTACTTCCGCTACCGGTGCAGGGCCGGATCACTTACTCTTGGAGGGGGGGGGGGGGGGGTCCAAAATTTTTTTAAGGGGTTAGGGGTGACAAAAACGTGTCCGCTCGAGGAACTTGAGTAGAATGAGGAACGTTTTACTTACCACCAGTGTCAACTAAATTAAGAGCTTTAAAAAAAACTCCATATATATATTTTTTTCTGACTGAGTGAGGTACATCGAATGGCAAGGGAGGAGGGGTGGGGGGGGGGGGGGGTCCGGAACCCAGGCACCCCCCCTCCCCCAGATCCGGCCCTGCGGTGGTACATCCTGTGTCCGGTGCCTATCTCCACTCCCTTGTTGCTTTACCTTCCCCAGTTCTAAACACATCCAGGTAGACCCATTCACAATAGCTTGTTTCAGTCTTTTTGTGCCGTTTGGTGGCTGCATTACAAGTATGGCCACACCTCCGAGTACTAATCCTTCCCGACGTTGCTTAACACAAAACATCGCTAGCCTGTGCTCAAACCTCTATACTACTTTGCCACCCTATTGTCAGTACCGTCAGTAAAAATTATTCCCTTATGAGAATGCGAGGCACCGAAAGGGTCAAAGGACAGGTTCGGATCCCGTGGTGGGCAAGATAAAAAGTGGTCATTTTCACTGTCCATCTTTGCAGTGAGATTGCTCTGATGGTTCAGTGTTGATTTAGGTCCCTACCCTCTCCTTCCTGGGATGGTTATCCCTTGCCTGAGATATCGCCACTGATGGGTGTAGATGTTAAAACTTCAATGTTCAGGGTCAAAGGAATCGGAAAATCAGTTGCATTTTAAAGCTTTACGGAATATTTAGGGACATTTTAAGAAATGAGTACTGGAGCAAATCACGAGTACATCATGTCTTTATTTATACAATTATATTACTGTATAATAGAGGGACGTGCACTATAAAAATAAAAACGCTGTCGCATCCAGGTAGGGACGCCTTTGAACCGGAAGTGGAGCCGTGTTTTGTAGTACATTTGTACCGAATAGTATTGGCCTAAACTTTGCTCAGGAGTGCTTTTGTACTGTTCGACGTGGCTAACTTTTATAGCTGAATGTTATTGGTAGACTAGTACTCAACTGGTCTTCTTTGGAAGGTCGGCGATCTGTAAAGCACAAATAAAATCAAGCATTATATGTTGCGCAGTGAGCTTTTGAGTAGAGGACACTGTGTTTTGGTACATTGACCCGTGAGACCGAGAAGTAGGCACTTATACACGTACAAGAGAGAGAGAGAGAGAGAGAGAGAGAGAGAGAGAGAGAGAGAGAGAGAGAGAGAGAGAGAGAGAGTGTGTCTACGTATGAGTAAAACAAGATTATAACGGGTACGCGCTGTAGTCAGGTTTACATTTCGAGTCCTGCTGACGCCGGAGTTTTCATGCTGAAATATTCTGGGTCGAGCAAACTGAGCAGAAAGGAAACTTGTGTTTACAACTGGCAAAGGTACTGTTAAAATATTTCTTTAATTTCATTGCATTTAATTTCAGTTACATTTCAGTTCAGTCCTTGGCAAACTGACAGAGCAAACATAGGGAAAGTGTATATATAATACTGTTACACTCCGTTTGATGATTGTCACGCTACGCAGTTTGCAGTCGCGCGCCTATGTATATAGTTTAATCATCAGCCTGTACATAGAGGTTAAAAGTTACGGTAGTCAAGGGGAGAGAATCAGAATAAATTAATTAGGTTTATAATTAATAAAAGTAGCGAATGTTTTGCGCCCGTGCGGAACGCGCTATGTTAGAAAAACAGCATTGTTGGCTATTTTGTTATTGAGAAGATTAATTGCTGCCATGCGATATTCTATGTGTGAAATGCGTGCTCTAATCGCGAACGGTGCAGGGAATGAATTATGATTAAAAGAAGTATATTCTAGAAGATTCTTAGCTGATCGTATAAAACCCCTTGCACTGTATATTTTGATAGGAGCAGTAACAGTTGCATATAGCTCTTGTAGCCCGAACCAACAGATCCGAGTGGGGTCAAGGTGCCAGTTAGTGACTTTGTCTGTGGGTCGTACAGATCAGACCGTCAACGAAAAAGAGCCTATTAACGGAAGAGGAGGATTGTTTTGGGAACACTTTGGAAGTGTTTGTTTAACTAAAACTTTTCTAAGCTGTTTAGAATACCTACTGTGTATTCTCGGTGAAATCTGAGTTATCTACGTATAACGTCGGGTGACCTGTGACTCCGTCTAGGACTTCTTATGCCTGTGTAATCACCTTGCCTAACCATCTGTGCCTGTGTGTTTGTCCCGTCGTTTGTGTGTCTTTGTCAACAGGCCGGGAGGATCCACTGGTAGCCGTAAGTTATTTACCTCAATTTCTCAGTTGGCCATAGCGTTCGGGGGTTTGGGTTATGCATGCAGTGTGAATGGTTAGTTAATTACGTTTTCTTAATTCTATTTTTTTTTGTTTCATATTATTTGCTGCATAAATACCTAGAGAGAGAGAGAGAGAGAATTTTCTAAAATGTATTATAAATTAAATAATTATAAATTGATATAAAAGAATTCGCTGTTATGTAGCGAAGAGATGACAGAAAGGAGGTGATTGCGAATGTATATGCGCGATGACAGGGAGGATGAGTAAGGATGTTGAAAGGGAGACAACCATTCCGATAGCGGGATGCTTGTGCAGTATATTGTAATATAATTATTAATGGTTGCGTGTTTTTGTATGTATTGTTGTAGATGTACCAACAAGACCAAAAACCAAAACCCTAGAGCAGATCATTGATGGTGTGCTGAAACCTTGCTGGAGTGAAGCTTGTGTGCCTCGGCCTATTACGCCGTGTTTTCCGTGTGTCAACCTCGGTTGCGAAGATTGTGGTATTCGCCCAAGGAACTTTATTTTCGTTTATAAAGCACACACACGCACACTCCACCATACACAACAAATAACTATAACCAATGATAATCTGTTGTGAGGAACGATAATTGTTTTACATGAGATAAATTATAAATTACAGCACATTGAAATATATTTAATCTGAATTGATTGATAAACGTTGTTGAGTAATATTTACCTACTAGATTAAGTAACCCTGTGATTGTATAGTTTTGTCTGGGGGAATTATTTCGCCAGATATTAGTTAATTAGTAATTTAGATTAATTTCTTATAAATTCTATTTTGCTTAAAAGATAAATTTTCTTATTCATTTTATATAATATAAAAGACTTGTTGTATCTATTTGAAGTTTAAGTGGAACAAAGTTTGAATATTTATAAAGATTTAAAGCAGTTGCTTACTGTATATTTACCCTGTTGGCAGTAAGCTGCTTCAGCCATAATTATTATAAATCTCTTGTACATTTTGTAGTTAGTCATTTTCCATTTTGATTTAATTATCATTATTATTTTGAGCGAGTTGTTTATGTATTAGTTTGGGGTTTTATTAGTGGGATTGAGGGTTGGTTGGTTGGGAAGTGGGATAAAGGGAGTTAATTTTTAGTGCGAATGAGTGTGAAATAAAGAAATTGTCTTGTTACTTCTGGTTTTGTCTTTTAGAGTTTATTTAGGTGTTGGGTTTTTTTTCTCGTGTGAAAGAGCACACATGTCGAACCACTGTTGAGGCAGTTGGGACGTGACATTTTGGTGGCAGCGGTGGGATAGATCTAGGATAGGTTAGGGGGGAATAGTAGGGTAGATTTATTTTTTGATTGTTTAGATACCAGAAGTCAGTGTTTGTTTCTTTGTCGTCTTGTGTGTCGGATGAGTGGCCAGTGGGTGGTTGGTCGGGAGTGAGGTTGCGCTGCGCAAAAGGGTTCACACCCCGAGCGTGTGTGCACAAACGGGGGGTTGAGGTAAACAACTTTGTCGTCGAGGCCTAGACGATAGGGGACTTCTCCGGCTCCTGTCACTGTTTACTTGTCATTTGTTCGACTGTTTGTATATGTGTTAATCGTTATTTGTTTCATTTGTTATTCACCCATTTTTTCCCATTTTTCATTCTTAGTCCGCGACTGTATGCTGACGAGGGCTGCGACTCGGAGAGCAGCTGAGCAGGCGCGAGCGATGGACCAGTACACGGAGGCCGACGCAGCCGCTTCGCGTCAGGCACCGATGGACGAGGAAACCACAGTGAGTACGCCTTTCGCTCATAGTACTCGCATGGCAGCTGATCTTACTCCTACTGCAGTTAAGGCCGGTGCAGGAAAAAGTAGCGTTGGCATGGAGGTATATCTTAGATATAAGGAGCTAGGCGCTAGCATGGGGCTAAAGGGAGCAGGTCTAGCCAGTTTTGTAGTAGACGGGGCGAAGAGATTAGCGGAGGAGTCTGCTAGATTGGCGAGAGAGATGGAATTAGAGCGAAGGGATAGAGCGAAAGAAACAGCTAGGCTCGAGAGGAGGATGGAACGCGAAGAGAAGAAAAGAGCAGAAGAGTTGGCCCTAGCAGAGAAGAGAAGAGCAGAAGAGTTGGCCCTAGCAGAGAAGAGAAGAGCAGAAGAGTTAGCCCTGATGGAAAGGAGGCTAGAGCAAGAGCGCAAAGATAAAGCTAGAGAACTGAAGCTCTTAGAGAAGAAGATAGAATCTGAACGGGGTAATGTCGAGTTGCGACTGCAAGAAGAGCGCGCAGCTAGAGAGCAGGCTCGGGAGGACGACAGAGAAAGGCTTAGGCAACAGTTGGAGCAAGAGAAAGAACTAGAAGCCCAACGTAGGAGGGATAGAGTTCAGCCTGATAGCTACAAGATCAAGGTCCAACCATTTGATGGTAAAGAGGATATTGAGAGCTACCTTCAGCACTTTGAGCAAATAGCTAGAACTCAGAAATGGAGGGAAGAGACGTGGTCGGCTAGGTTGTCACCGTTGTTGTCAGGGGAGGCAAGAGAGACTTATCTGAAGTTAACTCCAGAGCAGATAGTCGATTTCGAAGTGGTCAGGGGGGCTCTTCTGAAACGATTTAGGAGAGATGCCGACTACTACCGCAAACAGTTCAGGGGGAGTAGGAAAGAAGGCACAGAGACTTTTCCGCAGTACTTGAGTAGAGTACAAGTCTTAGTGAAGAGATGGTTTTCTTTGGCTAAGAAGGATATAGATGATGCGGGCGTAGTGCTTGATGTCTTTCTGACTGAACAGTTGTTGTCAGTGATGAACCCTGAGTTAGAGCTGTTTGTGAGGGAGAGGCAGCCTGAGAATGGCGAGCAGGCAGCTGAGATTGCCCAATTACATGTAGATGCGAAACGGACAGTGAGTAACAGGCCAGTGTTCGGTAGCGTGCCATACAAGGGGGGTAATCGTGCTGTCAGTCAACCTGTAGGGGCAGCGAGGAGTGGTCCTAGTGGCAACAAGGGTGAAGAGGATAAGAGGAGGGAACCTAGTGGGGAGAAACGTCCTGTGAAGTGTTTCAGGTGCGGGAAGCTAGGTCACGTAGCAAAGGAGTGCCGTAGTCCGAAACAGTTGCTACGTATCACTGTCAGTCCGGATTCAGGCCCGATTCACTCGGAAATGACTAAGACTAGTTTTAGTACCATTCAGCCGTACAACCCGTGGAGCATGGGAACAGTCAGGGGTCAGCCTGTGAAGGTTCTGAGAGATACTGGTGCCGAGGTGGGGGCAGTAGCAGCCAAGTGGGTGCGCCCTGAGGATATGACCGGTAGAGAGATCGAGGTCATGTTCGCTGATCAGGTCAAGTCAGGGAAGTATCCTACAGCGTACGTAGAAGTAGACTCAGCTTTCGTGAAGGGTACAGTAGAATTGATCGTCATCGAGCAAGTTGTACCTGATGTGATTCTAGGCAACTGGGTTACCTTCAAGGGAGGCTATCGAAGTCCCGTGGCTGTAGATGGGTTAGAGTGTGCGATAGCCGCCGTTCAGACCAGGGTACAGGCCAAAGCAGAAGGGAAGCAGGAGAAAGCACTGCCGATTCCGAAGCCATTCCAACTCGATGTGACGCCCGATCAGTTGGCCAAGTTGCAGGAAGAAGATCCCACTTTAGCTAGAGCTAGAGAGTGCGAGAAGCAAGGGACGAAACTCAAGTCAGGCAAAGCGATGGTTAGCTTCACCAAAAAGAAGGGTATTTTGTATAGAGTGCACCATCAGGGAGAAGAAGAGCTAACACAGCTAGTCGTGCCTAGCAAGCTCAGAGGAGAGGTGATGCGCCTGGCGCACGACCCTCCGATGGCCGGACACTTAGGTGGAAAGAGGACACGTGAGAGGATATGGGGGGTGTTCTATTGGCCAGGAATGTGCGGGGATGTCAGGCGTTTCTGCGAATCATGTCCCGAATGCCAGAAAACAGTTCCCAGGGGTAGGGTAGCAAAGGTTCCGCTGCAGAAACTACCTCTAGTTGATGAACCGTTTCAGAGAGTTGCAGTCGATATTGTAGGACCTATAAAACCTTTGCTTCATTCGAAGGTAGAAACCATCAGGACAGAGATTGGGACTATGTTGATCATGGGAGCGATCGAGCGGGCAGTTTCACCAGTCCGTTCGCCGATTGTGGCGGTAAAGAAGAAAGACGAAGCAGTCAGATTTCGATTTGGTGGTAGGAAGCGTTCCAGGCGCAAGCTGGGGTATTTGGGACACATCGTGGGAGAGGGCAAAGTGCAACCAGAACAAGGAAAGATGGACAAGATCCAGAATGCACCACGTCCCACTACCAAGAAACAGGTCAGGTCATTCCTTGGATTAGCAGGGTACTATCGGAAGTTTGTGCCGAATTTTGCTGCAATAGCGGTGCCGCTGACCGACTTAACCAAGGGAGGCAAATCAGGTCCCGTACAGTGGTCCGACGCTTGCGAAGTAGCGTTCCAGACGCTCAAAAACCGTATATGCTCCAAACCTGTATGCTGTATGCCAGACATGGAAAAACCATTAGTGCTACAGACTGACGCATCAGAGATTGGAATAGGGGCGATTCTGTGCCAGGACCAAGGTTTGGGCTTACAACCTATTACATGTGCCAGCAAGAAGCTAAACCAAGCGGAGAGGAACTATTCCACCATAGAGAAGGAATGTTTAGCATTGGTGTGGGGGGTACAAAAGTTCAAGCAGTACCTGTATGATCGGACAGTCATTGTGCAGACCGACCACAGACCTTTGCAATACCTGCAGCAAGCAAAGACTACGAATTGTAGACTCATGAGGTGGGCACTTCAACTCCAACCTTTCGATTTGATAGTGGAGAGTATTCCAGGGAAGGAAAATGTACCAGCTGATTTCTTGAGCAGAACTGAGTAGCGTGGTTGTTAAGAACTAAAACTGTTAGTTTTCGTCTTGGTGGGGTGCTGTGTCACGCTACGCAGTTTGCAGTCGCGCGCCTATGTATATAGTTTAATCATCAGCCTGTACATAGAGGTTAAAAGTTACGGTAGTCAAGGGGAGAGAATCAGAATAAATTAATTAGGTTTATAATTAATAAAAGTAGCGAATGTTTTGCGCCCGTGCGGAACGCGCTATGTTAGAAAAACAGCATTGTTGGCTATTTTGTTATTGAGAAGATTAATTGCTGCCATGCGATATTCTATGTGTGAAATGCGTGCTCTAATCGCGAACGGTGCAGGGAATGAATTATGATTAAAAGAAGTATATTCTAGAAGATTCTTAGCTGATCGTATAAAACCCCTTGCACTGTATATTTTGATAGGAGCAGTAACAGTTGCATATAGCTCTTGTAGCCCGAACCAACAGATCCGAGTGGGGTCAAGGTGCCAGTTAGTGACTTTGTCTGTGGGTCGTACAGATCAGACCGTCAACGAAAAAGAGCCTATTAACGGAAGAGGAGGATTGTTTTGGGAACACTTTGGAAGTGTTTGTTTAACTAAAACTTTTCTAAGCTGTTTAGAATACCTACTGTGTATTCTCGGTGAAATCTGAGTTATCTACGTATAACGTCGGGTGACCTGTGACTCCGTCTAGGACTTCTTATGCCTGTGTAATCACCTTGCCTAACCATCTGTGCCTGTGTGTTTGTCCCGTCGTTTGTGTGTCTTTGTCAACAGGCCGGGAGGATCCACTGGTAGCCGTAAGTTATTTACCTCAATTTCTCAGTTGGCCATAGCGTTCGGGGGTTTGGGTTATGCATGCAGTGTGAATGGTTAGTTAATTACGTTTTCTTAATTCTATTTTTTTTGTTTCATATTATTTGCTGCATAAATACCTAGAGAGAGAGAGAGAGAGAATTTTCTAAAATGTATTATAAATTAAATAATTATAAATTGATATAAAAGAATTCGCTGTTATGTAGCGAAGAGATGACAGAAAGGAGGTGATTGCGAATGTATATGCGCGATGACAGGGAGGATGAGTAAGGATGTTGAAAGGGAGACAACCATTCCGATAGCGGGATGCTTGTGCAGTATATTGTAATATAATTATTAATGGTTGCGTGTTTTTGTATGTATTGTTGTAGATGTACCAACAAGACCAAAAACCAAAACCCTAGAGCAGATCATTGATGGTGTGCTGAAACCTTGCTGGAGTGAAGCTTGTGTGCCTCGGCCTATTACGCCGTGTTTTCCGTGTGTCAACCTCGGTTGCGAAGATTGTGGTATTCGCCCAAGGAACTTTATTTTCGTTTATAAAGCACACACACGCACACTCCACCATACACAACAAATAACTATAACCAATGATAATCTGTTGTGAGGAACGATAATTGTTTTACATGTGATAAATTATAAATTACAGCACATTGAAATATATTTAATCTGAATTGATTGATAAACGTTGTTGAGTAATATTTACCTACTAGATTAAGTAACCCTGTGATTGTATAGTTTTGTCTGGGGGAATTATTTCGCCAGATATTAGTTAATTAGTAATTTAGATTAATTTCTTATAAATTCTATTTTGCTTAAAAGATAAATTTTCTTATTCATTTTATATAATATAAAAGACTTGTTGTATCTATTTGAAGTTTAAGTGGAACAAAGTTTGAATATTTATAAAGATTTAAAGCAGTTGCTTACTGTATATTTACCCTGTTGGCAGTAAGCTGCTTCAGCCATAATTATTATAAATCTCTTGTACATTTTGTAGTTAGTCATTTTCCATTTTGATTTAATTATCATTATTATTTTGAGCGAGTTGTTTATGTATTAGTTTGGGGTTTTATTAGTGGGATTGAGGGTTGGTTGGTTGGGAAGTGGGATAAAGGGAGTTAATTTTTAGTGCGAATGAGTGTGAAATAAAGAAATTGTCTTGTTACTTCTGGTTTTGTCTTTTAGAGTTTATTTAGGTGTTGGGTTTTTTTCTCGTGTGAAAGAGCACACATGTCGAACCACTGTTGAGGCAGTTGGGACGTGACAATGATGGTGTTTTCTTTATCAGTATCTGATTCAGCCCCAATGCTGAATTCCTGATAAGGTGTAACTCAGATTCGTTTATCCACGCAGCCTGCTCACTCAGCATACAAGTCACAAAGTCGACGTATGAAGTTTTCCACTTTTTATTCAGCACACATCAACAACTGCATACAATTCTCAACTCAACTCAACAACTTTCAACAGCAACCTTTTCACAACACACGGAGCATCGAATATATAATTTTTTTCTCTTTCGAGATGACGACAGGTCGTTCTAGAAATGACGCATTACAACCAACCAATCAGAATTAAAGATCGTCATCACTGACTTACGTCATACATGTCAAAAGAATGTTCTCCATTATCTACGTCCATCAAGAAACTTCGATCGATAGTAAACAAACGGATCCAGAAAATTCTCCAACAATATCGACTAACGAAAATTATCAACGTTATACAAAGCCTCTCCTAACAACAATGCAAACTCAAATCAAAGGTAAATAAACTCCATTATTGAATACTTTGCAAAACGAAACGATTAGATCTATCGTGCGCGTTTTAGACACACTACCATTGGCGTTTCAACGTAACATAACCCCCCACTCAAGAAGAAATTTACCCAATTTCTTTCAACAACGTTGAAACGTAATGCACAAGCAAAGTACGGAATTAAAACTTATTTCAGTCTGTCTGAACACTATCAACGTTCTCAGTTCATTCACACAGAGTCAATGGTTTTCATCTTCAAATCTGCCTGGATATTGTCAATGTTCACAGTTCATTCACACAGAGTCAAAGTTTCTCATCTGCAAGTCTTTCTGGATACTGTCAATGTTCACAGATCATTTACCCAGTCAACGTTTTTCATTTTCAAGTCTGTCATTACCAATATTCTTAGTTCATCCACACAGTCAATGTTCTTTCATTCGCAAGGAAACGACGCCCTCGTCAGTTGCGGTCGTCATCGGCCCAGGGTCAAAGACGATGATCACGTGGGCTTCCCTGGAATTAGTGCGTCCTCCGTTGTCTCCTTCTTCCATCGGATGTCCGACGCAGTCGACGTTGTCAGCTCCCAGGATGCATTTGCTGGGTCTCACGGTCAGGTTGGCTTCTGCGAGACGGTGGAACAGCTCCCTCAAAGTCTGCAGATGCTCCTTCCAGGTCTGGGTGTGGACTTCATGTTCGACCAAAGTCGTAGAGCCTGGGACATCATTGAAGTTATGGGGAAACTCGCCCATAAGGTCCTTGAGCTCCATCTTTTGACCTTCCGTCAAGCTTGGTCCTAGCTTAACATCATCGATGCCTTCTTTGCTGTGGAAGTCTCCCAGTTCCAACAGTTCTTCGCTGTCAAAGCTGTCGTCGATCTCAGCCGCTGTTGCTGCGTGTACAGTCTCTGATGGCCTTTCCACGTACAGCTTAAGGAGGTTGGCGTGGTATATCTTGGAATGCTGACCGACCTTCACCTTGTAGTCGTTGATTCCCACCACGGCCTCCACTTCGTACGGGCCTTTCCACTGCATCAGCAACTTATTATGATCAGTAGGTAGCAGCACCAGCACTTTGTTGCCAGGTTTAAACTTCCTGTTCACAGCCCTACGGTCATAGTAGTGCTTTCCACAGTCCTGGGACTTCTTCAGGTTTTCTCTGGCTATCTCGAGAGTCTGCTCCAGCTTCTCCCGTAGCTCAAACACGTACTGGTAGCTGTTCTTCACCTCTGGGGTCTCTACTTCTTTCGTCCACAGTTCTTTCAGGATGAGCATCGGCCCTCTGATGGTTCTTCCGTACAGCAGCTCGAACGGAGAAAAGCCGGTGGACTCCTGCGGTAGTTCTCTGTAGGCGAAAAGTAGGGCGTTGATGTAGCGATGCCATTGTCTGGGCTGCTCGCTGCATAATTTCCTCAGGGTGGACTTCAGCGTAGCGTTGAACTTCTCGACGAGCCCGTTGCACATTGGGTGGTAGGGTGTCGTAGTCAAATGCCGGATGCTCAGCAGTCTGTTGACCTCCTTCATGCAGTCAGAGACGAACTGCGTCCCGAGGTCTGTCAGAATTTCTTCAGGCACTCCAAGTCTACTGAACATGTCCACCAGTGCCTCTGCCACAGTTTCAGTGTCAATCTTCTTCAGAGGCACTGCTTCTGGGTACCGAGTCGCATAGTCTACTAAAATCAGTACCCACCGATGGCCTTCTTCACTCGGAGGTCTTATTTCGCCGATTAAGTCTAAGGCCACCCCCCTCTTGAAAGGTCGGTCGATTAGAGGCATCCTCTGCATAGGTACTTTCGGGACCCTTCCTCGAAGTATGGTCTTCTGGCAAATGTCACATGATCGGCAGAAACGGCTGACGTCCGCATGAAGTCCTGGCCAGTAGAACACCGCCTGGATTCTATCCGACGTCTTCTTGATACTTAGGTGACCTCCCATGATTGAGTCATGCGCTACTTCCATTACCTGGCGCCTTAGGGGTAACGGTACCAATACTTGACGTAGTGGTTTCCCTCCGTTGACCCTCGGGTGCTGGAAGATTCGGTACAGGATCTTAGCCTTCACCTCAAAATAGACTGTACCACTGCCTTTGGTCACGTGGTCTTGGCGGTTCCTGTACTTGTTTAAAGTGCTATCAGCTTCCTGGAGCTGGATCAGTTTATCTCTGTCCACGATGGCAGCTTTGGAGTTGTCGGCGACCTTCAGTGGCGTAGTCGTCTTGTCTCTCTTGGCCTGGGCCCTGGTGGTGACAGCACCGACGATCTCTGGTCGGCAGGGCTGAGCCGGAGTAACCACAGTGTCCAGTAGCAGCTCTGAAAGGTCTCCATCGGGAAATGGCAGTGGATCCTCCTCCACAACTTCGACGCGTTGGGTTGAGGCAGGACTCCACTCTGGATCGGGGTCGTCGGGTCGTCTCGCGCCGTCGATGTTCCCGATCATCAAATCATACAGCGGCTTCTTCAGGCAAACCGCTTCGACTTCGCCTATGTAGAAAGGGGTGTTGACATGAATCTTCGCAACTGGCGCTCTCACACATTTGCTGTCGGCCATAAGTGTCCATTTTGAATCGCCAGTGAACTGTTCTTTAGCGATTAGGTCTTCTCTGACGATGACCCCACTGCAGCCAGAGTCTCTTAAAACAGTCACTTCATGATTTCCGACGCGTCCCTTGGAAACAGGCATGTTCTGGACGGTCACAGCTGCGCTGGCGACGACGGGGATGGATTTCCCGTTGGCAAGGAGAAGTTGGCCATCAGTCATGCACTCTTGCACGTCCGCAGGGGTAGCTGTGCGCTCGATTTCACTCGGAAGAATGACGCTCCCGCCGCACACCTGATGGTCAGATCTACTGGTTTGCCGTTGATTGGAGAACCACCTCTGCCGGTTGCCCACCGCTGCATTGTCCGTACTGCCCCGCTGTCCGCTACTTTTGTTTTGAGGACAATTAGCCGCTCTGTGGTCTGTAGCGTTGCAGGTGAAACAGCCTCTCGAATGCCCTTCCCTGGGAGGTGGCGTGGAGTCCGTCTGTTTCTGGTTCGTCTGGCTCCCCTGGATCTGGTTCACATGGTTTCCAGTCTTCTGAAAATGTTTCGTCGCGCTGGGTGGCCCCAGGGTTTTCCCATGAGCGATAAGATATCTTTCAGCAGCCTCAGTCACATCTTTAAGCGTCTGCAGCTTTTGTTCTTCTAAGTGGGTCGCTAGGTCCTTGTGACAGGCATTGAGAAATTGTTCCTTCACGATCAGGTCATGGAGACTGTCGTAAGACTTCCTTTCGCCTGATAACTCCACCCTCTTGTGTAGATATGACGACAGGCGCTCCACAAACTGCTTTGGCGTCTCGTCTGACTTAGGCCGGCATTCACGGAAGCGTTTACGGTAGCCCTTCTCTGTAAAGTTGTAGCACTGCAACAGGGCCTCTTTCAAGACGTCGTAGTTTTTGGCGTCATCGTTCGACAGTCTGGTGTAAACTTCGAGCGCTTGCCCTGTCAGAAGTGCACTTAGTCGAATCGCCCAGTCTCGAGGTTGCCAGTTGGAGCTTTCGGCGAACCTTTCGAATCTCGCCAGATAGCTGTCGATCTGGTCCTTCCCGTCGACGAAAGCTGGCAATTTTGGAGCCGTATGGTCGTTGGTGACTTGTGGCGCATGCTGATTGTTTTGGATACGCGCCAACTCTAGCTGGTACTGACGATCTCTTTCTTGCCGCTGCTGTTCAATTTCCAGACGCTTCAGTTCAAATTCTCTTTCTTCACGCCGTCGCTCATCTTCTCTTTCTTCACGCTGACGTTGTTCTTCTCTTTCTTGTATTATCTCCTGAGACTTGACGTACTCCGTCAGCTGTTTGCCTTTCAGATTCAGTGCAATCCCTTTCTGCCAGAAGTCAGCCATCTTGATGCTTTTCTGGAAAGTTCTTTTCTGGAAAGTTCTTGACTGGAAAGTTCTTGACTGTGCTGTACCCTTCTAGACTGTTCTAGAACAGCACGCTTTCTGCAGTAGCGCTGATGCTTGCCACTAGTCGCTTTCGCTGACGCAGGCCCCGCTGTCCTCGTCGTATGCGACGCTGCACCACGCTGGTGTTGATGTACACGCTCCTGTGCTGAAGTAGACGCGACGTCCACTCGTCGCTCTCTCTAATACTGGCGATGTAGCTCCGAGACTGTCCCTCGACGTAGTCTTACGGCAGCCACGTAGTCCCGATCTGTTGTTCGCTCACGAAGCAACTCTTCAGCGACTACACGCCCTTGCAGTCAACCCGAACCTATCGGTGATGTAGTCCCAGTATGTTGGCCCCTCTCGACGCAACTCGTTGGCGGCTACCCTCGATGACTGCCTCTCGTAACGTTGACTCGCTTGTTGTAGCAGTTGAACCCTTGGCTATGGCGTGAATCGCGGCTTGACCCCCAAAATGTTACACTCCGTTTGATGATGGTGTTTTCTTTATCAGTATCTGATTCAGCCCCAATGCTGAATTCCTGATAAGGTGTAACTCAGATTCGTTTATCCACGCAGCCTGCTCACTCAGCATACAAGTCACAAAGTCGACGTATGAAGTTTTCCACTTTTTATTCAGCACACATCAACAACTGCATACAATTCTCAACTCAACTCAACAACTTTCAACAGCAACCTTTTCACAACACACGAAGCATCGAATATATAATTTTTTTCTCTTTCGAGATGACGACAGGTCGTTCTAGAAATGACGCATTACAACCAACCAATCAGAATTAAAGATCGTCATCTCTGACTTACGTCATACATGTCAAAAGAATGTTCTCCATTATCTACGTCCATCAAGAAACTTCGATCGATAGTAAACAAACGGATCCAGAAAATTCTCCAACAATATCGACTAACGAAAATTATCAACGTTATACAAAGCCTCTCCTAACAACAATGCAAACTCAAATCAAAGAAAAATAAACTCCATTATTGAATATATTGCAAAACGAAACGATTAGATCTATCGTGCGCGTTTTAGACACACTACCATTGGCGTTTCAACGTAACAAATACGCATACAAAATCTTCATTCATCATCATTCGTTATCTTTGTTGCCAGGGTCTGAGTTCCTGGCGCTATTTCTCATAGTTTCCGCAGAAAAACAATAAACATATAGGCCTAACTGAGTTAGACCCAAACTCTACAGTTTCTACGACAATTAATTGTTACGATGTTGTGGGGTGCCAAGCAATGCACTTGAGCCAAATATAATAATAGCCCGATACTGATCGCATGGACCATTCGTGATCTCGTACATACTCGTACATTCATACTCGTCACAAGTATATCAACTAACAAGTTAGTATCTCCCTTCTATGTCTCTGTATACGTGCGCGTACAACCGGTTGCTTCCCTTTACATGCTCTGCGCTCCATAGAGCGTCGACGGCTTAAAATAATTTTTTAGAAACTTCAAAACCCAGGGGAATTATGGGTAGGAAAATCCTTTTCTGAAATGACGTCGGCAGGACTCTTCGCGATTGGTGCATGGCATACGAGACACACGCAAAATGGCGCCACAAGAAGATTGGTTAGATCTGAATTCGTCTAATTTGACCTTGCATGCTGCTGGATAACAATGCAATTTGAATTTGCTTTCAAAAATCAAAAGAGAGCGAGACCACAACAAAGTACAACGAGCCAAGGCGACTCAAACACTCAAGGCCGACAGAACAAACTACAAAAGGTAAGTACCCGTGACCATACACAATAAAGTAGGCCTAACCACCATTGCAAAATAGGATTGATCATCACCATGATTGAATTTTTCCACCCCACCTTCCAATCGGTACGGAATCGAACATATGCTCAAATCATCATATCTTTGACAGAACTTGCATGTGCATTATACAGTGTGATTCAAGCGATAAATGAACCATCACATCGAACGATCTGAGCAGCTGAATCAGTGAATGACAATGGCGAACAGTCGTTCACTGAGACTCACGATCGCCTGCAGTGAGCTCACATACATGTGTGCATGTTTCTATAAATCCATCGTGTTCTCCTTCGATAATTGAGCAAAGCCTTTGTTCACTACCAGAAATATGCAGCTCCTCTCCCAACTTTCGTTTAATTTCAGCCAGCACATCTTCGCGAGAAATGGAGACGATGACTTCAACCGTAGCTAGTTATCAGTTACTTTCCTTGAACAGATTTCCCAGAATTCTCTATTCTATTTTTAGGTTTGGGATACTCCCGTCTCAGCTTGTGGCTAAAACCAAGGGCAACGGGACCACCGCACGTCGACTGGGGGCAATACGAGATACTAACTTGTTAGTTGATATACTTGTGTACTCGTACATTCATACGAACGCGCACAGACATATGTGAGAGCTCCCCCCTCTCTCTCTCTCTCTTTTTCTCTCTCTCTCTCTCTCTCTCTCTCTCTCTCTCTCTCTCTCTCTCTCTCTCTCTCTCTCTCTCTCTCTCTCTCTCTGCAGTAACCACATAGCTAAAGCTGCATGTATGAGACGTGATTGTGACTCTGTGCACTTGCTGTGTTCGTTCATCCATCACACGACTAAGCCTACGTACGTTACTTGCCAATGCTTTTAATGCTTGGCGTATATAGCATCCAGTATTATTATTATTATTATTATTATTATTATTATTATTATTATTATTTCTTTTTTTAAATTATTATTATTATTATTATTATTATTATTATTATTATTATTATTATTATTATTATTATTATTATTATTAAGTGCACTCTTTACGTTATATTTACACTTTTAATCTTTCAGAGTACCCCGAAATGCTTACAGAAGGGTTCACCGACCCGACGACCTTGTTAGTAGGTGCGGCTGTGTTGCTGTCGTTTCTATGGTGGATGTCCACACGACGACCCTCGAGAATACCCCCGGGGCCCGGACCCGCCTTACCCTTTATTGGGCATCTACATTTGATGAAAGAGGACCCGAGGGAACAATTCCAAGAATGGCGAGGGCGCTATGGGGATGTGTTCAGTCTGTACATGGGCAGCAAGCTGGTGATTGTGCTCAACGGTTTCCCGGTCATCAAGGAGGCTCTGGTCAAAATGGCGGACGTATTCTCGGACAGACCGCACAGTTTCCTAACAGAGAAGATCGGGAAATTCAAAGGTAAGATGTTTCACTTTCGAATGTTTTAAACAGTTATAGAACTAAATGCTAAGTTAAGAAGGAATTCTGTGGGTTTTGAGGGGAAGGGTTGTTGTTGTTGTTGTTATTTTTTATTTTTATTTTTTGTTGGCCGGAGTGGGGAAGGGAGGAGCGGGGGAGAGCAGAGGGAGAGAGCGAACATAGGTTTTTAATGAAATTCAGTTAATTTCCGCAGCTATGTAGTTTCACTTCTGATGTCTGTTGGTTGGCAGGTATAGTCTCATCTTCAGGTCCGTTGTGGAAAGAGCAGAGGAAGACAGGTTTGGAAATTCTGCGAGAGATGGGCATGGGCAAGAACGTTCTGGCCGAAAAGATTCAAGAGGAGGTTGCCTTCTACATCCAGGCAATCGAGGAGCAAAAGGGAGAGCCCATGAACCCACACAGACTGACCCAGGCCAGTGTGTCCAACAACATCTGTTCCATTGTGTTTGGTCAGCGCTTCCAGTACGACGACCCTGACTTCAATAATTACCTCAACTACATGGACCACAACTTCAAGCTGCTGGGTGGTAAGAATGTTGTTCTAGCTTTACCGTTGTTATTTACAATACTAGATTCCTATGTATTATTCGAGGTTCATGGAGTGATGAACTGATCTGATATAGGCTTAGTGTAAAACATTATTTGCATATAGAAGTTAAAACTACTGGCATTCACGCCAGACCTTAAAAATAGAAATCTCTTAATTCTCCTTATAAATAATAGAAGAAAAGAAGAAAACAAAGCACGAAATTTTTACAAAAATCGTTTAAGAATTCGCAAAAATTTTAATATGTCAAATTATATATTATGTATCTAAAAAAACAATTTCAGGGACAGCGGCGCTGAACTTCTTTCCTATTCTGGAATACTTGCCTGGCGATCCGTTCAAAGCCAGAACCATCTTATCCTATGTGGACAAAGTGTTCGAGTTCATCAGTAAGCAGATTCAGATTCACGTGCAGAAAGGCGAGGTTCATCATTCTGACGACTTTATTAGTGCCTACCTGCGTGAGATCGACAAACACGAGAAAAGCGGCGATACGTCTACGACACTCAATGGTTTGTATTTTTCTTCTTCTGCTTCTTCAGCAAGTCTACCTAAAATACCTGTTTAAAAAAAATGTACATTTATATCCTCCCCATGCCTTCTCCCCTCAGCACTGACCGAGAAGGCACTTGGTTGGGGTTTTACCACCAAAATACATGCTACGGTTATAACATTTTAATGCGGTGTGTATTGCAGAGAGCAACTTAGGAAAAGCGATCGGTGACTTGTTCGTGGCTGGTACGGAGACAACGTCCACTGCCTTACGTTGGGCCATGGTTCTGTTCCTTCACTACCCTCACGTGCAGGATAAGTGCTTCCAGGAAATCAGTGACGTCATCGGCGAACGGCCTCCCAACATGCACGACAAGACGGAAATGCCCTATCTGGAAGCCACAATCATGGAAGTCTTGCGCTACAGTGACATCGTACCCATGTCTGTGGCTCATGGTGTGTCTTGTGACGTCACCTTTCATGACTACGTCATCCCAAAAGGCTCCATTGTGATCCCTTACATCCACTCCGTGCTTCATGATCATGACATCTGGGGTGACCCCGAAAACTTCCGGCCAGATAGATTTATCGGTCCTAACGGGAAAGTGACCAAACCTGAAGAGTTGATTCCCTTCAGCACTGGTAAGGGCCTGGTTTTTTTTTGTGTGTGTGTGTTTTTTTTCTCATTTCAGTCTGCTAGTTTGTTTATCGTTCTTCAGGACAACTACTCAATACTTCTTCAGTTGTTGACATTGCAAACTTCTGAAGAGGTTAATAATTAATACACTGCTTCACTGATGCACTGTCATGAAAGGACTTGTAAGCCTACTCATTTCTAGTAGCCTATAACAAAATAAACTGAATATATTTCTACAGTATTTTTTCCTTAGATCCTAACCAGTGATTAATTGACTTATTGATGTGATTGCTTACTTTTATTTATTCAGGTCGGCGTGTGTGTTTGGGAGAGTCGCTGGCGCGCATGGAGCTGTTCCTGTACCTGTCCAACCTCATTCAGCATTTCCGCTTCCTACCGGAAGATCCACAAAAGCTGCCACCTTTGGACGGCCTGTTCGGACTTACCCATGAACCAAAGCCCTTCAAATTTAGGGCTGTGCCGAGACATGTTAATTGAATTCAACTAAATTACCTAAATATATGAAACTCATTAAAGACAAAATGAAGCGGTAGACCTTTTGTTGAAAGAATCAGTAGAGTTTTCACATCCACTGCCTCAACAGCGGGTACTCGTGTGTGTGCTTATCACATGAGGAACAACCACCCCAAAAAAACTAACACATACAACACCAGAGGTAACAGTTACATATTTATTCACACATTTCAAGATTTTATTCTCTATAACATCGCATGAACATATATGCACTTAGAGAATTACATGGATGACACGAAGCGAGCACCATCATGATTGGACGGAAGCAAATTATGCACACACACAAAAAAAATACGTCAATGGCAAATGTTCTCTCTCTCTCTCTCTCTCTCTCTCTCTCTCTCTCTCTCTCTCTCTCTCTCACTCTCTCTCTGTCTCTCTCTCTCTCTCTCTCTCTCTCTCTCTCTCTCTCTCTCTCTCTCTCTCTCTCTCTCTGCCTAATATAATAATGGAACGCAAAATATGAATAATAATATTAAACAATACTTATAAAACAAGCACACTATATTTCATTTTAATTATTTCCAGTTTACATTCACAGGTGCATACAACACAGTACAGCATCATCTTTGACAGTCCTTTTGGCATTAGGCATTAGGGCAGAGTGTCTCGACATCGCTGATTCCAGATAATCAGCGACCCTAGCATAGCGCTAACTGAACAGTAGCGGGCAACGGCCTTGGCTCGTCGAACAGGCAGGCCCACCAACTTCAGTCCGCTAACAAACCATCCGTGGACCTGGCCTAGCGAGCCAACTATCAGAACCACAACTTTGAAGCTATAACCAAGATCGCTAATCGTCTGGCACAGCGGGAGGTACCTGTTAAATTTGTTATTGTAAGAATCAGTTACAAAGTCATCAAAAGGTACAGCTATTTCAATAATGGTAGAGGTTTTATTAACATGGTCTATGACACACATATCAGGCCTAGTGTGGGGCAAGTTGGCAAAAACTGCACTACTATCGTTCTGGAAGTGAGAAGGCTTTACAATAGAGTCTGCCAGGATTTCTGCTCTGGGATTAGCATCTTTCACCGCCCTGGCCACAATATCTAACACTCTGTTGTGGCGGTTCTGAATAGAGTTCTTGCTTTCCCTACAGCCATTCAGCAAGTGGCTGACAGACTCTATGTAAAACCCACACCTACCGCACTGCTGCGAGAAAGTCTCTGGATAGTAGGTGTGGAGCCTGACGTTACACTCCAGCAGCTGTAATCTGGCCTTCACCACGAACTTCAGCAGTCGGTCACTTAGATGTAGGTTGGTCAGGTGGGAGGAGGACAGTGAGAAGTCGACGTTGTTGGTACGCGCCAGGCGCCCCTGACATTCTTTGTCTCTCCACTCTGCCAGCTTGCTGTCAATGAAGGTGACATACACACATACACACACACACACACACACACAATATATATATATATATATATATATATATATATATATATATATATATATATATATATATATATATATATATATTATATATATATATATATATATATATATATATATATATATATATATATATATATATATATATATATATATATATATATATATATATAAAACTAACACACACATATGTATAACACATACCACACCAAAGGGAACAATTACAACAATTTTATTCACACAAAAACGAACCAACATATATATTTATATATTAAAGATTATGACTTATGACTTATTTGCTTTCGTATGAATACAAATGTTCTATATATATAGATGCTGCTGCCTTGTCATCTCCATCTTCCTATACGCTTGCGAAACATTGATCCTCACCACAGACCTACAAAGAAGAATACAAAGCATGGAGATGAGGTGCTACAAAATACTTCTTGGCATTACGTATACCAGCACATCACCAACGATGATGTCGGACAGACCATCACACAAGCCATTGGACAACACGATGACATGCTCACAGTGGTGAAGAAACGGAAACTCCGATGGTATGGCCACGTCAGCAGAGCATCAGGTCTTGCAAAGACCATCCTGCAAGGCACGGTGCAATGAGGCAGAAGAAGATGTAGAAAAAGAGATGGGAGGACAACATTCGAGAATGGACTGGCTTGACAATGAGCGAAGCCATGAGGGTTGCTGAGGACAGAAATATGTACACTGGTTAAACGATCATCTGTGGTGCCATAACGACTTTCGAGTTACGGGATAGGATAGGGTAAGCTTGCACCCAAGCAAAATGGTCACGTAGGGATCGCCTGCAGGTACTTACGCTACCGGTGGTACATCCTGTGTCCGCTGCCCATCTCCACTCCCTTGTTGCTTTACCTTCCCCAGTTCTAAAGACATCCAGGTAGACCCATTCACAATAGCTTGTTTCAGTCTTTTTGTGCCGTTTGGTGGCTGCATTACAAGCATGGCCACACCTCCGAGTACTAATCCTTCCCGACGTTGCTTAACACGAAACATCGCTAGCCTGTGCTCAAAACACTACACTACTTCGCCACCCTATTGTCACTACCGTCAGGAAAAATTATTCCCTTATGAGAATGCGAGGTACCGAAAGGGTCAAAGGACAGGTTCGGATCCCGTGGTGGGCAAGATAAAAAGTGGTCATTTTCACTGTCCACCTTTGCAGTATGATTGCTCTGATGGTTCAGTGTTGATTTAGGTCCCTACCCCCTCCTTCCTGGGATGGTTATCCCCGTCTGCCATATCGCTACTGATGGGTGTAGATGTTAAACTTCAATGTTTAGGGTCAAAGGAATCGGAAAGTCAGTTGCATTTTAAAGCTTTACGGAATATTTAGGGACATTTTAAGAAATGAGTACTGGAGCAAATCACGAGTACATCATGTCTTTATTTATACAATTATATTACTGTATAATAGAGGGATGCGCACTATAAAAATAAAAACGCTGTCGAATCCAGATAGGGACGCCTTTGAACGGAAAGTGGAGACGTGTTTTGTATGTACCGAATAGTATTGGCCTAAACTTTTCTCAGGAGTGCTTTTGTACTGTTCGACGTGGCTAACTTTTATAGCTGAATGTTATTGGTAGACTAGTACTCAACTGGTCTTCTTTGGAAGGTCGGCGATCTGTAAAGCACAAATAAAATCAAGCGTTATAATGTTGCGCAGTGAGCTTTTGAGTAGAGGACACTGTGATTTGGTACATTGACCCGTGAGACCGAGAAGTAGGCACTTATACACGTACAAGAGAGAGAGAGAGAGAGAGAGAGAGAGAGAGAGAGAGAGAGAGAGAGAGAGAGAGAGAGAGAGAGAGAGAGAGAGAGAGAGATGGGTGTCTACGTATGAGTAAAACAAGATTATAACGGGTACGCGCTGTGGTCAGGTTTACATTTCGAGTCCTGCTGACGCCGGAGTTTTCATGCTGAAATATTCTGGGTCGAGCAAACTGAGCTTGTGTTTACAACTGGCAAAGGTACTGTTAAAATATTTCTTTAATTTCATTGCATTTAATTTCAGTTACATTTCAGTTCAGTCCTTGGCAAACTGACAGAGCAAACATAGGGAAAGTGTATATATAATACGCATACAAAATCTTCATCATCATTCGTTATCTTTGTTGCCAGGGTCTGAGTTCCTGGCGCTATTTCTCATAGTTTCCGCAGAAAAACAAGCGCTATTTCTCATAGTTTCCGCAGAAAAACAACAAACATATAGGCCTAACTGAGTTAGACCCAAACTCTACAGTTTCTACGACAATTAATTGTTACGATGTTGTGGGGTGACAAGCAATGCACTTGAGCCAAATATAATAATAGCCCGATAGTGATCGCATGGACCATTCGTGATCTCGTACATACTCGTACATTCATACGAACGCGCACAGACATATGTGAGAGCTCTCTCTCTCTCTCTCTCTCTCTCTCTCTCTCTCTCTCTCTCTCTCTCTCTCTCTCCCCTTCTCTCTCTCTCTCTCTGCAGTGACCACATAGCTAAAGCTGCATGTATGATACGTGATTGTGACTCTGTGCACTTGTTGTGTGCGTTCATCCATCACCCCCGTTGGGGTGCCGGGGGTTCCAGTATAAATAGTATCCCCACTTTCTGGAAATTTAGTGCTTTAAATTCCCACTGTCGCTGTCTTTCTCATTTGCTCTTTCTCATTCCTGCTCTTTTCTATCAATCTGCTATACTATCGTCTTCTTTGCTAGACCAGTCTCCTACCTTTTTTCTTAAAAACTCTTCCGGGACAAGACTCTTTGTTTGTGTATGAGGTCTGTTGGATCAGCTTGGGAATATTGGACGCTTTCTGCCAGGTGGTCACTAGGGCTTCCTATGATGTTATTATTTAGCAATATAGGCATTTTATATGTATGTGTTTTGTTGATAATTTATAATGATTGTATTCTATTTTGTTTTTGTAAACGGGGGTTCGATAAGTTGGGGTGAAGCCTCAGCCGTCCCCTGCGTGGGATGTCTTTATTGTAAAGTGACTGGCTGGTGGAGAGCTTTCGGTTTTACCACTAGGGTTGTTTCAGCAGATCTTTTATGCGGATCGGGGTTGTCCGGTCCTGATTTGGCTCGGAAGAGTCCGCTGGACCTAAAGCAATAATAATGTAATGTAATGTTCATCCATCACACTACTAAGCCTACGTACGTTACTTGCCAACGCTTTTAATGCTTGGCGTATATAGCATCCAGTATTATTATTATTATTATTGTTGTTATTATTATTATTATTATTATTATTATTATTATTATTATTATTATTATTGTTATTGTTATTATTATTATTATTATTATTATTATTATTATTATTATTTAGTGCACTCTTTACGTTATATTTACACTTTTAATCTTTCGTTTCAGAGTACCCAGAAATGCTTACAGAAGGGTTCACCGACCCCACGACCTTGTTGGTAGGTGCGGCTGTGTTGCTGTCGTTTCTATGGTGGATGTCCACACGACGACCCTCGAGAATACCCCCGGGGCCCGGACCCGCCTTACCCTTTATTGGGCATCTACATTTGATGAAAGAGGACCCGAGGGAACAATTCCAAGAATGGCGAGGGCGCTATGGGGATGTATTCAGTCTGTACATGGGCAGCAAGCTGGTGATTGTGCTCAACGGTTTCCCGGTCATCAAGGAGGCTCTGGTCAAAATGGCGGACGTATTCTCGGACAGACCGCACGGTTTCCTAACAGAGAAGATTGGGAAATTCAAAGGTAAGATGTTTCACTTTCGAATGTTTTAAACAGTTATAGAACTAAATGCTAAGTTAAGAAGGAATTCTGTGGGTTTTGAGGGGAAGGATTGTTGTTGTTGTTGTTGTTGTTGTTATTTTTTATTTTTATTTCTTGTTGGCCGGAGTGGGGAAGGGAGGAGCGGGGGAGAGCAGAGGGAGAGGGCGAACATTGGTTTTTAATGAAATTCAGTTAATTTCCGCAGCTATGTAGTTTCACTTCTGATGTCTGTTGGGTGGCAGGTATAGTCTCATCTTCAGGTCCGTTGTGGAAAGAGCAGAGGAAGACAGGTTTGGAAATTCTGCGAGAGATGGGCATGGGCAAGAACGTTCTGGCCGAAAAGATTCAAGAGGAGGTTGCCTTCTACATCCAGGCAATCGAGGAGCAAAAGGGAGAGCCCATGAACCCACACAGACTGACCCAGGCCAGTGTGTCCAACAACATCTGTTCCATCGTGTTTGGTCAGCGCTTCCAGTACGACGACCCTGACTTCAATAATTACCTCAACTACATGGACCACAACTTCAAGCTGCTGGGTGGTAAGAATGTTGTTCTAGCTTTACCGTTGTTATTTACAATACTAGATTCCTATATAGCCTATTATTCGAGGTTCATTGAGTGATGAACTGATCTGATATAGGCTTAGTGTAAAACATTATTTGCATATAGAAGGTAAAACTTATGGCATTCACGCCAAACCTTGAAAATATAAATCTTTTAATTCTCCATAGAAATGATAGAAGAGAAGAAGAAAACAAAGCACGAAATTAAAAAAAATCGTTTAGGAATTCGCAAAACTTTTAATATGTCATATTATATATTATGTATCTAAAAAAACAATTTCAGGGACAGCGGTGCTGAACTTCTTTCCTATTCTGGAATACTTGCCTGGCGATCCGTTCAAAGCCAGAACCATCTTATCCTACGTGGACAAAGTGTTCGAGTTCATCAGTAAGCAGATTCAGATTCACGTGCAGAAAGGCGAGGTTCATCATTCTGACGACTTTATTAGTGCCTACCTGCGTGAGATCGACAAACACGAGAAAAGCGGCGATACGTCTACGACACTCAATGGTTTGTATTTTTCTTCTTCTGCTTCTTCAGCAAGTCTACCTAAAATATCTGTTTTAAAAAAAATTGTACATTTATATCCTCCCCATGCCTTCTCCCCTCAGCACTAACCGAGAAGGCACTTGGTTGGGGTTTTACCACCAAAATACATGCTACGGTTATAACATTTTTAATGCGGTGTGTATTGCAGAGAGCAACTTACGAAAAACGATCGGTGACTTGTTCGGGGCTGGCACGGAGACAACGTCCACTGCCTTATGTTGGGCCATGGTTCTGTTCCTTCACTACCCTCACGTGCAAGATAAGTGCTTCCAGGAAATCAATGACGTCATCGGCGAACGGCCTCCCAACATGCACGACAAGACGGAAATGACCTATCTGGAAGCCACAATCATGGAAGTCTTGCGCTACGGTGACATCGCACCCATGTCTGTGGCTCACGGTGTGTCTTGTGACGTCACCTTTCGTGACTACGTCATCCCTAAAGGCGCCACTGTGATCCCTTACATCCACTCCGTGCTCCATGACACTGACTTCTGGGGCGATCCCGAAAACTTCCGGCCAGAGAGATTTATTGGTTCTGACGGGAAAGTGACCAAACCTGAAGAGCTGATTCCCTTCAGCACTGGTAAGTGCTAGGATATTGTCTTTCTTTCGAGTCTGTTCTTTTGATGTCCTTCTTCAGGGCAATCACGTACGACCTCCTCAGTTTATGACTTCGTTGTGTACTGTAGAGTACGTAGGAATACGTAGCGAAAAATATCAAAATGTGTGAACTGACTTCTATCTATTTCTTATGTAACAAAAACAACATTTATTCAAATGTAATTATTCCTTTTCATAAGGTGGACTCACTCAGTCCGTGTTTGATTTATTTATTTATTTATTTATTGTATCATGTTTATTTTTAGGTCGACGTGTGTGCTTGGGAGAGTCGCTGGCACGAATGGAGCTGTTTCTCTACCTGTCCAACCTCATTCAACACTTCCGCTTCCTGCCGGAAGATCCGCAAAATCTGCCATCTCTGGAGGGTATCTTTGGGCTTTCCCATCAACCAAAGCCATTCAGTGTTCGCGCTGTGCCGAGACACATTAACTGATTACATCAGAACTGTCAAAAGACGAAAATCGCACAGAATGCAACCTACTTGAGGACGGAGTAACTGAACAACTTTAAGCAATTAGACCTGAATGTAAACTAATTAAATTTCCTGTATTGATTTCTCGCCAGCACTGAGTTCTTTTCTTTTTTTTCCCCATCTATCAACATTATAGCGACTACGACATTTACTGCATTTTATAAGTAGGCTACTGTATCTTCTTGTTGTTGTTGTTTTAGGTCATTATCAGTGTTCTTCTCAATTCTGCTGCCAACCAAAATATTTTACTGATCCTTCTTTCACATCATGATTATTTTCTGCCACATGATGATAGTGATACTGATCCTTCTCAAAGGTTTTATCCATGAGATTTTTTTTTAAAATTCTATTGATAAAGCAGTCACTCAATTTTTAAGAAGCTGTGGTGCTGCACTAAACAGATGAGCTGACAATACAGCAAAATGGCCGAATGTAGTTGTGGTAGATTTGCAAACATGGCATTGGCAGCTGAAGGATTAGCGGTATTTTTTCTTGTCACTTCTTTAATCGTCCTAAAAAAAATTGCATCACATAAGGTTTGAGTCATTGTGCATTTGTAAATTCTATACCCCCAAAGTCGAAAAATATATGGTACTTATCCCAAGTGTGTGGTGTTTTTTTTTCTTCTCGCAAAGTTTTGCCACCCTCCAAAGGAAATATTTTTGTTAAAGCATTTCTGTTACCTGGCTAGGCCTTGTTAACTAATAAAGTATTAAGTACGCAACACTAATAGTAATATATTCCTTGCATAATATAGCATTATATTTTACGTAGTGATTGTTCCATATATGGTACATGAGTGATCTGAATGTTCAGGATCTGAATGTAGGCTACATAGCTCTAGGACAGCCCATACTAAATTTACTAGAATGTTCAGCTTCCCTCTGACATGAATTTGCTTGTTTGCTTATTTGTTGCTATGTTTTTGTATTAACTCATTTGCTTTATATTGTTATTATGTAGCAGCTTAAAATTCCCAAATAAACGTGTATGAATTAATGTTGTTATTACGTAACGTTAATACACTGTATTAATAAAAATTATATTACAAGTAAAACTGTTAGTGTTTGCAGATCGAGTTGTCATTTGTATCTGCACATCTGAATTCATGTTAATTTCTTGTTGTTTTGTTTGTTTGTTGTTTTGTTTGTTATAGAAGGTAAAATACTCAAAAATACAGCAAAATAATACCAATACTAACAAATAAAGGCAAATTTGTCAAATCTGTCATCGGGTAATAAAACAAAAAGCCACAAGCCAAGCAATTATAACGAAAAGAACCCTCCGAATCCATACACAAAGTCGATACACGCGGTCGGCCCATTATGTCAGCTTGTTCTTGCCCCACTGAACTCATTTCTCAGTACTTCCAACCCATTGTTGCCAAACTCCCCTTTTTTATGTTAAAGACACTCGATCTATCTCTGCATGCTCAAAGACTTTTCATTTTCAGTTGACTCTCATGTTTCCTGTTCACAATGGACGTCACCTCTCTGTACACCAGCATACCCCACTCTGAGGGTCTCTTAGCTATAAAACATTGTCTGTCTCAGGACTCCGGCTGCCTTCCTGTCACTACCATCCTATGCCTTGCTGAACTAGTCCTCACCCTCAACTCTTTCCAGTTCAACAATTAGCATTACCTCCAGACTTGTGGCATGGCAATGGGCACTCGCATGGTCCCCAACTATGCCTGCCTTTTCATGGGTTTCTTGGAAGATCAGATTTGTCAGCAATACACGGGCGTTATTCTCGATCTGTACAAACGTTTCATGGACGACTGCTTTGGCATTGCCGCCTGCCAAAAATCTGACCTCATTATCTTCATTCAGTTTGTATCAAACTTTCATCCTGCCATCAAATTCACCTTCATCTCTGAACACAGTCTGGCCTTCCTGGATCTTCATGTCATCATATACTCAGATTCAATCCACTACAAGCCCACCGATTCTCACTCCTACCTCCATTTCTCCTCTAGCCATCCCTCCTCGTCTAAGTCCATTATGCCCTTCTCCCATCTACTCTGTCTCCGCCGCATTTGTAGATCCGACTTGGATTTCTGGACACAAGCTCGCACTATGATCACCTTCTTTGCCAATAGAGGCTACCCTGACGCCTTGTGCCAAGGAGCGCTGATGAAGGTGTCTGTCATCCCCCGTTCACAGACTCTCACTCCCGTCCCGTCCTCCTGCACCTCCTCACCTACCATCCCCACAACCTTGCAGTCAAAAACATTCTTCTCAAACACTTTCATCTCCTCCAGTCCGCCCCAACTCTTCGTGACACCTTCCAACTGCCCCTTTCCCCCTGCCCCCATTTCACCCTCGGGTGGCTTACAAGCGTGACATCAGATTCCGGATCTCGCTTGTGTCTTCTAGGATCCTGTCCTCTGTCCCCTCCACTCCAGGCACAACCGGCTGTGGGCAGAGCAGATGCGTATGCAATGGCTGCTCCCACATTTCCAATTCCACCTCTTTTTATGGTCCCAAGGGCCAGTTCACGGCATTATCCTCTTTCAAGTGTCTCTCCACTAATGTTGTGTACATCATACACTCCACCCTTTGCCATAAGCTCTATGTCGGATAGACCAACCGGACTCTCAAGGAAAGGGTTTCCGAACATCTGACCTCTGTCCGCCAGAGTGTGGAGCTAGTCTAGTTCTTTTTAAAAGATATGGTACAGAGTGGTGAAACATAACAAAGTAAAACTCGTGGCGCAGTGGATAAGTCGCCGGTTTCCTATGCCGAAGGTCGCGGGTTCGATTGCCGCAAGGAGCGAACGTATGTGACTTAGGTACGAGACTATTGAGGTCACCGAGGGTTTTCTCCGGGCACTCCGGTTTCCTCCCTCCCTTCAATAATGGTACAGGATGCAGCCAATATAAAAATTTCAAAAATAAAAATTCGATTTTCTTCCGTCTTCTAATAGCGATCTCCCTGCCTGTACACCACCTGTTTGAGTGATGTATGTGTATTTGGTGTGTGTGAGGGTAAAATGAGACAGGTGAGCGTGTATGTTGGTATAGATCGCCGCGCTTTGAGCCTTGGGGAAAGGCGCGTACATAGCATAGCATCCTGTCCTGTCCTGTAACTAACTGCCTTACATAACGTATTTCCAGTTGAACAAAAACTTCCATCTTCTACTTTCTATATTTTATTTATTTATTTATTTATTTATTGTTGCCAAGGGGTGGGGGTGGGGGATGCTGCAGCACTCCTAGCACCCCCCCTACTCCCTGGATCCGGCCCTGGTGCAAGTAAAGAAGAAGAAAAGCAAAACAAATCAGTGAACAAAATAATGACTTCTCGAATTTCCATCTTTTACCAGGATTTCTGCAGACTGTAATCGTCTGTGTGTCTATTTGTCTGTGTGTTCACGTAACTCAACATCGTTCTAAATTGAGCTGACATTTGGCGCGTTATATACATGTACATTGGAATTGGATCCCATTAATTGATTAGATTCACATAGTTGAACAGTTAAAATAAGACAGTGCAAATCGAACGAATCGCTTTCGTTATTACATATTTTAATTTAGATTAATATTTCTGTGTTGGTTTGTTGTCCCTTGCTGAATTCCACACGAAAACTATGTTTTCCCATTTTAAAAAACACTCCCACCCTCCCCAGCTCCAGCCCCACACCCCCGGACAGCCGTCTATAAGTCGTCGTGGAGACGTTTGTCTTACCAGAGTTGCCAAGAACAAAATTCAAAGTATTTATTTGAGTGGTTGGACAAGCTCTCTCTCTCTCTCTCTCTCTCTCTCTCTCTCTCTCTCTCTCTATCTCTCTCTCTCTCTCTCTCTCTCTCTCTCTCTCTCTCTCTCTGTCGAACATGGCCTTTTCAAAATTTAGATTTTCTTCTTCTTTGTGTTTCCCTTCCCCCCACCCCTCCCCACCCCCCAACGGGTATTACCTATTGCTATCGTAATTACCGGTAAATAGCAATTACGTTACTTGAGTGAACATTATGAATATGCACTCATCGTCAAGATCTATTGTTTCTGGACATAGACACATGATAACAAGTGATATTTTACGATAGTGAAAATGTCCTTTTAGCCTTTCGTATGAAGCCACCAGAAATCCACGGGAAATAGCTGAAAAAGATACTTTTTTTATGAACACTTGCAGTAGGTCCATTGTCCTTTATTGGATTTCATTACGCTCACATATGTTGATTGATTATTTTTGTTTATTAACTCGGGTATTATAAACTCTTCAAGAATACCTCTCTTATAACCCAGTTTGTGTATATTGATTGAAATGTTACAGTATTATTTGTTTATGTCCGTGTGTGTAAGTTCACATGTGTGTGAGTGTGTGTGTGTGTGTGTGTGTGTGTGTGTGTGTGAGAGAGAGAGAGAGAGAGTCCATTACCGATTAGAGATAACATGTGAGCCTTCGTGTCCTAATTATTTCAAACCAACCCTTTAATCGGAAGGATAAATCATAAAAGTAGATCATGAATTATACATGTTGTACTATCGTCATTGTGGAAAAACAAAAAGCTCACAAAATTAAAGCAAACAAAGACATGAACAAAACCTAAACAATATGGTGGATTTAAAAAAAGATGGTTTGTCTTGCAAAGCCATGCAACAGCTTAGGAATAAATCTCTTCTTTACTTCTCATTTGAAAGTGCAGTCCAGTCAAAACGTTGGTTTCCCAGTTCTCCATTGATTCGGATTCATCTCAGTACAAAAGGTATAATTATAATGTGTTCAACTTATAACACCCTTATTTAGTCATAAACGCATTTCATCATGTATAGCGAAAGTGAAGTCTAATTTGCTTTGTAAGTTTCTAAGCTAGGTACTCTTTTTCTGCCAAACAGTTAAATCTCTCCTTCAGTTTTTCACTCTCCTTCATAATCACTGTTACTGTTGATGCGGAAATTCCAAATTGTTCAGCAATTTTTTTAAATTTTTTTTTCATCTTTTCATCTTCAAGTGGTGAATTAGATCTATTTTAGGCTTCAGGGTAAGCTTGACGTGATGATGTTGCGTCATTATGAACGTAATACAGTAATCTCCCTTGAAACTTTATTATAAGCGGCAGCAAAACTCGCCAGGGGTCTTAGAAAAAAATTTATTATAAGCGGACTTTACTATATTTTTTTTATTATATCCGATTTTTAAAATCAGAGACAAAGAAGAGGTTTGGTCGGGACCAAGACTGGACTTTACTAAAACCGAATATTTACTTTATCCGGCCTTTATTATATCCGGAGTTCACTGTAATAATAATAATAATAATAATAATAATAATAATAATAATAATAATAATAATAATAATAATAATAATCCTATCCTATCCTATCCCGTAACTCGGAGGTCGTAGGGGCACCACAGATGATCGTTTAACCAGCATTCTCCACCTTTCCCTGTCCTCATCAACCCTGATGGTTTCGCTCAGTGTCAAACCAGTCTGTTCTCAAATGTTGTCCTCCCACCTCTTTTTATGTCTCCCTCTTCTTCTACCTCCTTGCACTGTGCCTTGCAGGATGGTCTTTGCAAGACTTGATGAACTGGTGACGTGGCCATACCATCGGAGTTTCCGTTTTTTCACCACTGTGAGCAGGTCATCGTGTTGTCCAATGGCTTGTGTGATGGTCTGTCGGACTTCGTCCTTGGTGATGTGCTGGGTATAGGAAATGCCCAGAAGTCTTCTGTAGCACCTCATCTCCATGCTTTGTATTCTTCGTTGTAGATCTTCTATGAGAGTCCATGTTTTGCAAGCGTATAGGAAGATTGAGATGACAAGGGAGCACAGCAGTCTTACCTTGGAATGTAGGCTGATGGTCCAGTTCTTCCAAATTGGCTTCATCCTCGCCAGGGCAGCAGTTGTTTATGCGATCCTGGAGAGGACTTCCTGTCGGGACCCATTGTCTGATACAATGGCTCCTAAATATTTAAAGCTATGCACTGTTTTGAGTCCTAGAGTGCATCATATCAGATGCCCTTGCAGATCACGAAGGCACAGTCAGCATAGGGGGTAGAGCAATCTCCAGCCTTCGTTTTGCGGATGACATTGATGGATTGGCTGGGGAGGAACAAGAACTTGAACAGCTGGCACAGAGGCTTGACACCACCTCCAGAGCCTATGAAATGGAAATAAGTGCAGAGAAGAACAAAATGACGACCCACAACACCAATGGCATCAACACGGACATCAAAGTCCAAGGCCAATCCCTCAAAATAATAATAATAATAATAATAATAATAATAATAATAATAATAATAATAATAATAATAATAATTATAATAATTATAATAATATGTAGTAGTAGTAGTAGTAGTAGTAGTAGTAGTAGTAGTAGTAGTAGTAGTAATGGTTGTGGTGGTGGTGGTAGCCTAGAAGCGGGGCTAGGGATAGTAGTACTAGTGGTAGTCTTTAGGGAGAGAGAGTGAAGGGGGAGAGGGGCGGAGTACAGAGGAGGAGACAGATCGTTAATGGGGACTGTATGAAAACATATATTTTACTTGTTGACAATTTACGCTTCTTTATATGTCTCATTTCAATGTTACTGCTGATGTTGTTTAATCATGTGTTAACTTGCGAGTGTCTGTCTGTGTGCTTGCGTGTACGGCAATATGAATTCGATCTAACATACCATCACAGTGCGTAGCTGAAACTAGTTTAAGTCTTTTCTCACTGAGATAGAAGGCATCGACGAGTCTCATCCACGGTGTATGCCGTAGCATACTTAGTGGGGTGTTGTGTGTTGCAGAGGACAACTTACTAAAGGTGATCGGCGACTTGTTCGTAGCTGGCACAGGGACCACCTCCACCGCCATTCGCTGGGCCATGGTCTTCTTCCTTTATTACCCTCATGTGCAGGACAAGTGCTTCCAGGAAATCAATGACGTCATCGGCGAACGGCCTCCCAACATGCACGATAAGACGGAAATGCCGTTTCTGGAAGCCACCATCATGGAAGTCTTGCGCTACAGTGACATCGTACCCATGTCTGTGGCTCATGGTGTGTCTTGTGACGTCACCTTTCATGACTACATCATCCCTAAAGGCTCCATTGTGATCCCTTACATCCACTCCGTGCTTCATGATCATGACATCTGGGGTGACCCCGAAAACTTCCGGCCAGATAGATTTATCGGTCCTAACGGGAAAGTGACCAAACCTGAAGAGTTGATTCCCTTCAGCACTGGTAAGGGCCTGTTGGTTTTTTGTTTTTTTTGTTTTTTGTTTTTTTATCATTTCAGTCTGCTAGTTTGTTTATCGTTCTTCAGGACAACTACTCCCTACTTCTTCAGTTGTTGACATTGCAAACTTCTGAAAGAGGTTAAGAATTAATACACTGCTTCATTGATGCACTGTCATGAAAGGACTTGTAAGCCTACTCATTTCTAGTAGCCTATAACTAATAAACTGAATATATTTCTACAGTATTTTTTTCCTTAGATCCTAACCAGTGATTAATTGATTTATTGATTTGATTGCTTACTTTTATTTGTTCAGGTCGGCGTGTGTGTTTGGGAGAGTCGCTGGCGCGCATGGAGCTGTTCCTGTACCTGTCCAACCTCATTCAGCGTTTCCGCTTCCTACCGGAAGATCCGCAAAAGCTGCCACCTTTGGACGGCCTGTTCGGACTTACCCATGAACCAAAGCCCTTCAAATTTAGGGCTGTGCCGAGACATGTTAATTGAATTCAAGAAAATTTACTAAATATATGAAACTCATTAAAGACAAAATGAAGTGGTAGACCTTTTGTTGAAAGAATCAGTCGAGTTTTCACATCCACTGCCTCAACAGCGGATACTCGTGTGTGTGCTTATCACATGAGGAACAACCACCCCAAAAAACTAACACATACAACACCAGAGGTAACAGTTACATATTTATTCACACATTTCAAGATTTTATTCTCTATAACATCGCATGAACATATATGCACTTAGAGAATTACATGGATGACACGAAGCAAGCACCATCATGATTGGACGGAAGCAAATTATGCACACACACACACACACAAAATACGTCAATGGCAAATGTTCTCTCTCTCTCTCTCTCTCTCTCTCTCTCTCTCTCTCTCTCTTTTTTTTCTCTCACTCTCTCTCTGTCTCTCTCTTTCTCTCCTCTCTCTCTCTCTCTCTCTCTCTCTCTCTCTCTCTCTCTCTCTCTCTCTCTCTCTCTGCCTAATATAATAATGGAACGCAAAATATGAATAATAATATTAAACATTACTTATAAAACAAGCACACTATATTTCATTTTAATTATTTCCAGTTTACATTCACAGGTGCATACAACACAGTACAGCATCATCTTTGACAGTCCTTTTGGCATTAGGCATTAGGGCAGAGTGTCTCGACATCGCTGATTCCAGATAATCAGCGACCCTAGCATAGCGCTAACTGAACAGTAGCGGGCAACGGCCTTGGCTCGTCGAACAGGCAGGCCCACCAACTTCAGTCCGCTAACAAACCGTCCGTGGACTAGGCCTAGCGAGCCAACTATCAGAACCACAACTTTGAAGCTATAACCAAGATCGCTAATCGTCTGGCACAGCGGGAGGTACCTGTTAAATTTGTTATTGTAAGAATAAGTTACAAAGTCATCAAAAGGTACAGCTATTTCAATAATGGTAGAGGTTTTATTAACATGGTCTATGACACACATATCAGGCCTAGTGTGGGGCAAGTTGGCAAAAACTGCACTACTATCGTTCTGGAAGTGAGAAGGCTTTACAACAGAGTCTGCCAGGATTTCTGCTCTGGGATTAGCATCTTTCACCGCCCTGGCCACAATATCTAACACTCTGTTGTGGCGGTTCTGAATAGAGTTCTTGCTTTCCCTACAGCCATTCAGCAAGTGGCTGACAGACTCTATGTAAAAACCACACCTACCGCACTGCTGCGAGAAAGTCTCTGGATAGTAGGTGTGGAGCCTGACGTTACACTCCAGCAGCTGTAATCTGGCCTTCACCACGAACTTCAGCAGTCGGTCACTTAGATGTAGGTTGGTCAGGTGGGAGGAGGACAGTGAGAAGTCGACGTTGTTGGTACGCGCCAGGCGCCCCTGACATTCTTTGTCTCTCCACTCTGCCAGCTTGCGCTGTTGTTGTTGGATTTTGAATGACGTGAAGAAAGCCTTGGACTCCACGAAGGACAGTTGGATCTCCTCTTCTGGGCGGACTCTGAGGATGTACTGCTCGCTGTCATTCAGGTGGAGCTGGATCCCCAGTCTACCGCAGATGTCGTTGAGGTGCACCCACGGTGACTTACGCCAGGTGACCTTAGATGCCTTGACCAGCCGGTATTTGTCTAACATGGGGATGGGGGATCCCTGCACCACAAGCTGGGTAGAGGGATGCGCACTATAAAAATAAAAACGCTGTCGCATCCAGATTTTTTTCAAGTCTCCTCTCTGAAAATCCTTATCGGGAAGAGAGGGGACTATAAACTGATACACATACATACATACATGCATCCAGATAGGGACGCGAGGGGCCGGGTAGCTCAGTTGGTAAGAGCGTCTTGCTAGTAACCGAAAGGTCGCTGGTTCGAATCCCGGATTGGTCAACGTGTGATCATATTATTTTCCTCTTTACCAACAACTGGCCCGCTGGTGTCAGTATAAATCGGTCCAGTAGTCACCTATATGCGAAAGTGTCGTGTGACTATAATCTACATACAAACAACAGATAGGGACGCCTTTGAACGGAAAGTGGAGACGTGTTTTGTAGTACATTTGTACCGAATAGTATTAGTAGTAGTAGTAGTAGGGACAGATGTAGGCCGTGAAGCCTTTCTGAACGTCCCATCTTTTATATTTATTTACAATGGTCTGCCTTGCATGCAATTTGCCTACATATTAATCATAGCTGTAAAATAAGTCTATAAGGGTAAAAAAAGGTAAAGGTAGTCCCATAGCCTTGTGGCCGTAGGGGAGCGTGATGTTGGAGATCACACTTATCTTGGGCCAGCGTAATGAGGGTGATGCCCAACTCTCTCCCTCGCTGCTTTACCTTCCCCACCCTCAAGAGAGTAGGTACTCAATCACAGTTGAGTCAACTGGGGGCGTTGTTATTTGTCGCTTCACGCCTTAGCGGTCACCCATCCAAGTGCTAACCGCACCGGACGGTGCTTCACTTTCGACACAGTAGCGAGTGCTCCAACCACTGCACTATCCGACACCCCTCTATAAAGTCTATAAATTTTGGTATTTTAGTATTGGCCTAAACTTTGCTCAGGAGTGCTTTTGTACTGTTCGACGTGGCTAACTTTTATAGCTGAATGTTATTGGTAGACTAGTACTCAACTGGTCTTCTTTGGAAGGTCGGCGATCTGTAAAGCACAAATAAAATCAAGCGTTATAATGTTGCGCAGTGAGCTTTTGAGTAGAGGACACTGTGATTTGGTACATTGACCCGTGAGACCGAGAAGTAGGCACTTATACACGTACAAGAGAGAAAGAGAGAGAGAGAGAGAGAGAGAGAGAGAGAGAGAGAGAGAGAGAGAGAGAGAGAGAGAGAGAGAGAGAGAGAGAGATGGGTGTCTACGTATGAGTAAAACAAGATTATAACGGGTACGCGCTGTGGTCAGGTTTACATTTCGAGTCCTGCTGACGCCGGAGTTTTCATGCTGAAATATTCTGGGTCGAGCAAACTGAGCAGAAAGGAAACTTGTGTTTACAACTGGCAAAGGTACTGTTAAAATATTTCTTTAATTTCATTGCATTTAATTTCAATTACATTTCAGTTCAGTCCTTGGCAAACTGACAGAGCAAACATAGGGAAAGTGTATATATAATACGCATACAAAATCTTCATCATCATTCGTTATCTTTGTTGCCAGGGTCTGAGTTCCTGGCGCTATTTCTCATAGTTTCCGCAGAAAAACAAGCGCTATTTCAAAAAGTTTCCGCAGAAAAACAACAAACATATAGGCCTAACTGAGTTAGACCCAAACTCTACAGTTTCTACGACAATTAATTGTTACGATGTTGTGGGGTGACAAGCAATGCACTTGAGCCAAATATAATAATAGCCCGATACTGATCGCATGGACCATTCGTGATCTCGTACATACTCGTACATTCATATGCTGCACCTGTTTCACCTGATGATAAAACAGAACCGTCAGTATACACTTTTAAATGTTGAGAATAAACAGAATCTATGTGTTCACGAGCCTCAGTTGTAACTAAGTTACTATTAACACTTTTGAATGTGTTACAATAATGAATATCAAAATTACCCTTCATCATCTCCCAAGGAGGCATTGGTGAAGAAATATCTGTCCTAAGTCTTTTTATGTCCTCTACCGTAGAATCAATTAAGTCTTTGGTATATGTAGAAATCGTTTCTAAGAATCTAACATTTTGTGCTCGTTTTGGGTATTCTAAATCAGACCTAAACAACAACTCTTCATTAGTACTATTGCAAATATTATGTGCTCTTGCGATATATTTAACACAAGCCAACTTTCTCTGTTCATCCAGGGGCATAATTCCTGCTAACATATAAGCTTTAGATGTATTTGGATGCACGGGAACACCTAGGGCTAATTTTATAGCCTTGCTATCTAGACTTTTCAACTTATTTAAATAACTCTTCGGAGCTGAAAAATATGCTTCCTGCCCGTACATTACTTTAGATCTGACAAGTGAAGTTGCTAAATGAACGAGTGTCTTTATATCTTGACCCCAAGATTTTGTACTAATGATCTTTCATAAATAATAACTTTTTAAAGCATTCTGAATTAAATACTCAATATGTCTTTTCCATTTTAACTTCCTTGTTAGATATACACCTAAAAATTTATTCTCAGCAGTATATTCAATTTCTTCATTTTCTATCAATATTTTAGGCAGTTTTCTTGGTACTTGACAGTTACTAAAAAGCATCATTTTAGTTTTTTCCTTAGATAATTCTAGGCCATTAGATATCATGTACTTGTTTAAACTATTTATTTCTGTTTGATAAACTAAAGTAATGTGTTTTATTTCATACAAAGAAGTTTTCTTTTTTAGATTAACATTCATCCATATAGCAATGTCATCAGCATATTCAGATTCAGATTCAGATTCAGAAAACTTTATTATCTCCAAGGAGAAATTCTAACATGGATTTGCTGTCAGCAAAAGGTAATAAAATGTAACAACTATAAACATGTAAACATGTACGTGTAATCACGCTTATGTACATATTAACAAGAACATTTCCGACACATTGTAAAACTTAAAATACATATCACACTACATGTCCTTATTGCACTTCAACATAAATAAATAAAACACCTACCCACAAACACACACACCCACACACACACATCCACACACACATGGGTTAGACATGAGATTATAAAATTATAAACGTTATAAAGCATCTTAAAAAAAAAATACAATCATTAAACTCTGCGTATCATTCTAGCACTGACAATCACAGATTTTAAAACATATGCATTAGTTAACTAGATATATACTGAATAGTTGAAAAATTGCTGCAAATATTCTAAAATTCATCTCTAGTACTCCCATAAACCACTCGCACCCAACTCATTCAGTCAACACTTATTAAGAATTTGTACTGATTTGGGTACAAAACTGTTCTTAGCTCTAACTGTAGAAACATTTGGCACTCTGAAACGGCGACCAGAAGGAAGGAGCTGGTAGTGCTGGGCTAGGATGTGAGTGGAGTCTCTTACAATCATGCTCGCTTTCTTTCTTACTTGCCTTTCGTACAACACACACAAACTCTCCTGCTTTTCACCCACCACTTTCCCACACACCTTCACAATTCTATCCAACACATTCTTACTCCTCACACTGAGACCTCCAAACCAGCAAAGAAAACCAAAGGTCAGCACCGATTGAATAAAACATCTGTAAAAGTTACATAAAACAGACTTGTTGACTTTCAGAGAGCGCAATTTCTGGAGGCAATATATTCTTGACTGACATTTCTTATGGATGGAAGTAGTGTTGGAATCAAAGGTAAGCTTATTGTCAAGTATTGTTCCCAGATATTTGTATTCCAAGACTCTCTCCACCTTTTCTCCATCAATCACTAAGTCAGGCACAGCAGATGGGTTTTTTCTAAAATCAATAATCAGTTCTTTAGTTTTCTTCACATTTATATTTAAGAAATTCTCTTTGCACCATGCAATAAACCTTTGCACTTCCTTTAGATAAACAGTTGCAGAGTTGGAGAGGTCTTGAAGGGCAGAGTCATCTGAGTACTTAATGAGAGGTGTATTTTCAGAGCCTGTGCAATCGTTGGTGTACAGAGTAAACAGAACAGGAGATAGTACAGTGCCCTGAGGGGAGCCAGTTGATGTAGTTCGAGTAGAGGAGAGAGCTCGCTGGAAGCAGACTGACTGAGATCTGTGAACTAGAAAGCTGACTATCCACAGGATAAGCCTGGGATTGACGTCAAGGGCCAGAAGTTTGAGCGCCATGAGATGAGGTTGTATCGTATTAAAAGCAGAAGAAAAATCGATAAAGAGAATCCTAACGAAAGAACTAGGTTTATCCAGCTGTGTATAAACGTTGTTGAGTAGAGTGAGTGTTGCGTCGTCAGTGGATCTGTCTTGCTTGTATGCGAACTGAAAAGGATCAAGAAACTGTTGTGTTTGAGAGAGAAGTTTTTTCAAGACGATACGCTCAAAGCATTTCATGGCGATGCTGGTGAGTGCAACGGGCCTATAGTCATTCAACTCAGATGGGCTTCTAGACTTAGGAACAGGACAGATAGTGGAATTTTTCCAGACTGAGGGGACAGCACATTGTTTCAATGATAAAGAAACAAATGACTGAAAACAACACATAACTGAGCAGAACATACTTTCAACAGTTTTCCACACAAGCCATCTGGACCCATTGCCTTACGGGGGTTTATTCTCTTGAAGTGGGACTCAACAACACAATCCCGGATCTCAAAGTCACCAGAAGCATCTCCCTCCCCATTTCTCACCCTTTCCTGAAGATCAACCAAAACTTCAGACAAACTGTCACTCAAATCATTGCGTTCAAAACGACAATAAAAATCATTCAGCTCGTTAGAGAAAGCTAACTTTTCATCTTCACTTCGCAGGCAACCACTGCTCTGAGGTTTATTCTGGCCTGGTATAGGTTTTCAACCCCTTCCAAGCATCCCTTATGTTGCCTGACTGGAACTGACGTTCAACTTTCTCTTTATATTCTAACTTAGCTGCACGTATTTCCTCCCTTAATTTCCTCTGAACCCTCTTTCTTTCTTTCCTATCCCCAGTTTGAAATGCAATTTTCTTTTCATTAATAGTATTTTTCAGTGATCTCGAGACCCAGGGCTTGTTGTTTGGATAGATTTTGACTTGTTTGGTTGGAATAATCATGTCTTCACAGAATTTAACATAGTCAGTGACCACATCAGCAGCCTGATTAACATCATCAGAGGAATCAAGAAAAACATTCCAGTCTGTGCAATCGAAACAACCCTGCAATTGCTCAACACAATCATCCGACCATACTTTTACAGTTTTGGCAACGACAGACTCAGTTAGTATTTTAGGTTTATATGAAGGGATCAAATGTACAGAGTCGTGATCGGATAGTCCGATTTTAGGGAGCTGAAAAGATTTATATGCATGGGGAATGTTGCCATAGCAACAGTCAAGTATAGCATCTTCCCGTGTGTTGACAGTGACAAACTGTTTGAATAAGCATATTGAACAAGAGTAACCCTGTTACTGAAAACTTTTGGCAAATCGTAGATTAAAATGTTGAACAAAATTGGAGATATTATTGCCCCTTGAGGAATACCCATATTCGTCGAATGACTTGATGAATAACAATTTCCAACTTTAACTTTTATAGATCTATTTTGTAAGAAAGTTTTTATGTTATTCCTGATTTAAAAATGAACGAATCATTTTACTTGGGCAAGAATATATCTATATTTACAGCCGAACTGATAGCAATCTTAATGGCACTAAGAAACATATCCAGTCTTCAGATCAGTATTTTTCAAATAGTTATATGTGTTGATTCAATGTCAGTGCTAGAAGCGTTACAATCTCAAAATAATAAAAATAGAAGAGATTTAATAATAGAAATTAGACATATTATTCACAGCTTAATCATTAATGGCACAAACATCTCTTTCTGCTGGTTACCATCACATTGTCGTTTTTTCTATAATGAATTAGCAGATAAAGGGGCTAAACAAGGTGCTTTACAATTAAATTCTCAATACATTGAAGTTATGAAATCTTCAAAAGAAATTCAAAATGAAATTGAAAATATAATGAAAAGTACTCTTGACTTTAAGAAACAAGACAATCCATTAAATGGTTACTCAAGAGCTGTGCTTACGATGACTAACAGAATTTTGCTCAATGCCATTAAAACTAAGCACTGTAAAGATGTAAAGTGTGTTTGTGATGCATCCATCTCATTACAGCATGTTTTATTTGAATGTGATCAAATTAAGCCTTTACTGCCATATGAATTGCAAGGGAAGGTCAGTTTCAGTGATGTAGATTTTCAACTCGGAATCAAACTGTCCAAAGTATTGCTGGACTCTCCTGTTGGTAATCTAATCTAACAAATTTTTTTTAATGTCTTATCAGCTTGCTGGAAAAGACAATAAACAAACAGAACAGAACAGATCGTACATTCATACGAACGCGCACAGACATATGTGAGAGCTCTCTCTCTCCCCCCCCCTTCTCTCTCTCTCTCTCTGCAGTGATATACTTGTGCACATAGCTAAAGCTGCATGTATGATACGTGATTGTGACTCTGTGCACTTGCTGTGTGCGTTCATCCATCACCCCCGTTGGGGTGCCGGGGGTTCCAGTATAAATAGTATCCCCACTTTCTGGAAATTTAGTGCTTTAAATTCCCACTGTCGCTGTCTTTCTCATTTGCTCTTTCTCATTCCTGCTCTTTTCTATCAATCTGCTATACTATCGTCTTCTTTGCTAGACCAGTCTCCTACCTTTTTTCTTAAAAACTCTTCCGGGACAAGACTCCTTGTTTGTGTATGAGGTCTGTTGGATCAGCTTGGGAATATTGGACGCTTTCTGCCAGGTGGTCACTAGGGCTTCCTATGATGTTATTATTTAGCAATATAGGCATTTTATATGTATGTGTTTTGTTGATAATTTATAATGATTGTATTCTATTTTGTTTTTGCAAACGGGGGTTCGATAAGTTGGGGTGAAGCCTCAGCCGTCCCCTGCGTGGAATGTCTTTATTGTAAAGTTACTGGTTGGTGGAGAGCTTTCGGTTTTACCACTAGGGTTGTTTCAGCAGATCTTTTATGCGGATCGGGGTTGTCCGGTCCTGATTTGGCTCGGAAGAGTCCGCTGGACCTAAAGCAATAATAATGTACTGTTATGTTCATCCATCACACGACTAAGCCTACGTACGTTACTTGCCAACGCTTTTAATGCTTGGCGTATATAGCATCCAGTATTATTATTATAATTTATTATTATTATTATTATTATTATTATTATTGTTATTGTTATTGTTATTATTATTATTATTATTATTATTATTATTATTATTATTATTATTATTATTATTATTATTATTAAGTGCACTCTTTACGTTATATTTACACTTTTAATCTTTCGTTTCAGAGTACCCCGAAATGCTTACAGAAGGGTTCACCGACCCGACGACCTTGTTGGTAGGTGCGGCTGTGTTGCTGTCGTTTCTATGGTGGATGTCCACACGACGACCCTCGAGAATACCCCCGGGGCCCGGACCCGCCTTACCCTTTATAGGGCATCTACATTTGATGAAAGAGGACCCGAGGGAACAATTCCAAGAATGGCGAGGGCGCTATGGGGATGTATTCAGTCTGTACATGGGCAGCAAGCTGGTGATTGTGCTCAACGGTTTCCCGGTCATCAAGGAGGCTCTGGTCAAAATGGCGGACGTATTCTCGGACAGACCGCACGGTTTCCTAACAGAGAAGATTGGGAAATTCAAAGGTAAGATGTTTCACTTTCGAATGTTTTAAACAGTTATAGAACTAAATGCTAAGTTAAGAAGGAATTCTGTGGGTTTTGAGGGGAAGGGTTGTTGTTGTTGTTGTTGTTGTTATTTTTTATTTTTATTTCTTGTTGGCCGGAGTGGGGAAGGGAGGAGCGGGGGAGAGCAGAGGGAGAGGGCGAACATTGGTTTTTAATGAAATTCAGTTAATTTCCGCAGCTATGTAGTTTCACTTCTGATGTCTGTTGGGTGGCAGGTATAGTCTCATCTTCAGGTCCGTTGTGGAAAGAGCAGAGGAAGACAGGTTTGGAAATTCTGCGAGAGATGGGCATGGGCAAGAACGTTCTGGCCGAAAAGATTCAAGAGGAGGTTGCCTTCTACATCCAGGCAATCGAACAGCAAAAGGGAGAGCCCATGGACCCACACAGACTGACCCAGGCCAGTGTGTCCAACAACATCTGTTCCATCGTGTTTGGTCAGCGCTTCCAGTACGACGACCCTGACTTCAATAATTACCTCAACTACATGGACCACAACTTCAAGCTGCTGGGTGGTAAGAATGTTGTTCTAGCTTTACCGTTGTTAGTTACAATACTAGATTCCTATATAGCCTATTATTCGAGGTTCATGGAGTGATGAACTGATCTGATATAGGCTTAGTGTAAAACATTATTTGCATATAGAAGGTAAAACTCATGGCATTCACGCCAAACCTTGAAAATATAAATCTATTAATTCTCCCTAGAAATGATAGAAGAGAAGAAGAAAACAAAGCACGAAATAAAAAAAAATCGTTTAAGAATTCGCAAAACTTTTAATATGTCAAATTATATATTATGTATCTAAAAAACAATTTCAGGGACAGCGGTGCTGAACTTCTTTCCTATTCTGGAATACTTGCCTGGCGATCCGTTCAAAGCCAGAACCATCTTATCCTACGTGGACAAAGTGTACGAGTTCATCAGTAAGCAGATTCAGATTCACGTGCAGAAAGGCGAGGTTCATCATTCTGACGACTTTATTAGTGCCTACCTGCGTGAGATCGACAAACACGAGAAAAGCGGCGATACGTCTACGACACTCAATGGTTTGTATTTTTCTTCTTCTGCTTCTTCAGCAAGTCTACCTAAAATATCTGTTTTAAAAAAAATTGTACATTTATATCCTCCCCCTGCCTTCTCCCCTCAGCACTAACCGAGAAGGCACTTGGTTGGGGTTTTACCACCAAAATACATGCTACGGTTATAACATTTTTAATGCGGTGTGTATTGCAGAGAGCAACTTACAAAAAACGATCGGTGACTTGTTCGTGGCTGGCACGGAGACAACGTCCACTGCCTTATGTTGGGCCATGGTTCTGTTCCTTCACTACCCTCACGTGCAAGATAAGTGCTTCCAGGAAATCAATGACGTCATCGGCGAACGGCCTCCCAACATGCACGACAAGACGGAAATGACCTATCTGGAAGCCACAATCATGGAAGTCTTGCGCTACGGTGACATCGCACCCATGTCTGTGGCTCACGGTGTGTCTTGTGACGTCACCTTTCGTGAGTACGTCATCCCTAAAGGCGCCACTGTGATCCCTTACATCCACTCCGTGCTCCATGACACTGACTTCTGGGGCGATCCCGAAAACTTCCGGCCAGAGAGATTTATTGGTTCTGACGGGAAAGTGACCAAACCTGAAGAGCTGATTCCCTTCAGCACTGGTAAGTGCTAGATATTGTCTTTCTTTCGAGTCTGTTCTTTTGATGTCCTTCTTCAGGGCAATCACATACGACCTCCTCAGTTTATGACTTCGTTGTGTACTGTAGAGTACGTAGGAATACGTAGCGAAAAATATCAAAATGTGTGAACTGACTTCTATCTATTTCTTATGTAACAAAAACAACATTTATTCAAATGTAATTATTCCTTTTCATAAGGTGGACTCACTCAGTCCGTGTTTGATTTATTTATTTATTTATTTATTTATTTATTTATTGTATCATGTTTATTTTTAGGTCGACGTGTGTGCTTGGGAGAGTCGCTGGCACGAATGGAGCTGTTTCTCTACCTGTCCAACCTCATTCAACACTTCCGCTTCCTGCCGGAAGATCCGCAAAATCTGCCATCTCTGGAGGGTATCTTTGGGCTTTCCCATCAACCAAAGCCATTCAGTGTTCGCGCTGTGCCGAGACACATTAACTGATTACATCAGAACTGTCAAAAGACGAAAATCGCACAGAATGCAACCTACTTGAGGACGGAGTAACTGAACAACTTTAAGCAATTAGACCTAAATGTAAACTAATTAAATTTCCTATATTGATTTCTCGCCAGCACTGAGTTCTTTTCTTTTTTTCCCCATCTATCAACATTATAACGACTACGACATTTACTGCATTTTATAAGTAGGCTACTGTATCTTCTTGTTGTTGTTGTTTTAGGTCATTATCAGTGTTCTTCTCAATTCTGCTGCCAACCAAAATATTTTACTGATCCTTCTTTCACATCATGATTATTTTCTGCCACATGATGATAGTGATACTGATCCTTCTCAAAGGTTTTATCCATGAGATATTTTTTTTAAAAATTCTATTGATAAAGCAGTCACTCAATTTTTAAGAAGCTGTGGTGCTGCGCTAAACAGATGAGCTGACAATACAGCAAAATGGCCGAATGTAGTTGTGGTAGATTTGCAAACATGGCATTGGCAGCTGAAGGATTAGCGGTATTTTTTCTTGTCACTTCTTTAATCGTCCTAAAAAAAATTGCATCACATAAGGTTTGAGTCATTGTGCTTTTGTAAATTCTATACCCCCAAAGTCGAAAAATTTATGGTACTTATTCCAAGTGTGTGGTGTTTTTTTTTTTTCTCGCAAAGTTTTGCCACCCTCCAAAGGAAATATTTTTGTTAAAGCATTTCTGTTACCTGGCTAGGCCTTGTTAACTAATAAAGTATTAAGTACGCAACACTAATAGTAATATATTCCTTGCATAATATAGCATTATATTTTACGTAGTGATTGTTCCATATATGGTACATGAGTGATCTGAATGTTCAGGATCTGAATGTAGGCTACATAGCTCTAGGACAGCCCGTACTAAATTTACTAGAATGTTCAGCTTCCCTCTGACATGAATTTGCTTGTTTGCTTATTTGTTGCTATGTTTTTGTATTAACTCATTTGCTTTATATTGTTATTATGTAGCAGCTTAAAATTCCCAAATAAACGTGTATGAATTAATGTTGTTATTACGTAACGTTAATACACTGTATTAATAAAAATTATATTACAAGTAAAACTGTTAGTGTTTGCAGATCGAGTTGTCATTTGTATCTGCACATCTGAATTCATGTTAATTTCTTGTTGTTTTGTTAGTTTGTTGTTTTGTTTGTTATAGAAGGTAAAATACTCAAAAATACAGCAAAATAATACCAATACTAACAAATAAAGGGAAATTTGTCAAATCTGTCATCGGGTAATAAAACAAAAAGCCACAAGCCAAGCAATTATAACGAAAAGAACCCTCCGAATCCATACACAAAGTCGATACACGCGGTCGGCCCATTATGTCAGCTTGTTCTTGCCCCACTGAACTCATTTCTCAGTACTTCCAACCCATTGTTGCCAAACTCCCCCTTTTTTTATGTTAAAGACACTCGATCTATCTCTGCATGCTCAAAGACTTTTCATTCTCAGTTGACTCTCATGTTTCCTGTTCACAATGGACGTCACCTCTCTGTACACCAGCATACCCCACTGTGAGGGTCTCTTAGCTATAAAACATTATCTGTCTAAGGACTCCGGCTGCCTTCCTGTCACTACCATCCTATGCCTTGCTGAACTAATCCTCACCCTCAACTCTTTCCAGTTCAACAATTAGCATTACCTCCAGACTTGTGGCATGCCATGGCAATGGGCACTCGCATGGTCCCCAACTATGCCTGCCTTTTCATGGGTTTCTTGGAAGATCAGATTTGTCAGCAATACACGGGCGTTATTCTCGATCTGTAAAAACGTTTCATTGACGACTGCTTTGGCATTGCCGCCTGCCAAAAATCTGACCTCATTATCTTCATTCAGTTTGTATCAAACTTTCATCCTGCCATCAAATTCACCTTCACCATCTCTGAACACAGTCTGGCCTTCCTGGATCTTCATGTCATCATATACTCAGATTCAATCCACTACAAGCCCACCGATTCTCACTCCTACCTCCATTTCTCCTCTAGCCATCCCTCCTCGTCTAAGTCCATTATGCCCTTCTCCCATCTACTCTGTCTCCGCCGCATTTGTAGATCCGACTTGGATTTCTGGACACAAGCTCGCACTATGATCACCTTCTTTGCCAATAGAGGCTACCCTGACGCCTTGTGCCAAGGAGCGCTGATGAAGGTGTCTGTCATCCCCCGTTCACAGACTCTCACTCCCGTCCCGTCCTCCTGCACCTCCTCACCTACCATCCCCACAACCTTGCAGTCCTGACATTCTTCTCAGGCCTGACTTGTCAACAGGTAAATGAACATACTTCTGTTTCATCGTGATATATTTATATTATTGTTGAAATTATGTTTGTAGAATTTGCTATGCATAAATGTGAATTGTTAATCCGAATTTGCCGTACCACGTGGAAGAGCCGACCACGAGGCGAATCACGACCGGTTGCGCCGCCATGTTGTATACCGTACGGAACCACTGTTGTTTAACTTATATGTATGTTTGCAGACCAGTGGCTGTACCACTGAATGTTTATAATATTATTAATTCTGTATGTGTATAGTTAGCCACGATTTATATTTATGTATGTATAGAAACTTAGAGTTGAGATTCCAGTGGACCCCGGAAGTAGCAGAATGTTCGTCGCTTATGTATAGAGATGTGGAGCTATCACTGAGGGCTACTTTGGCTTTCAGTGAGACGCTCTGCACAAACCGATTATTCAGGGTTGTGCAGAATTTCGTCTCTTATATTACAGACGAGCAGGCGAGCTATCCCGTGCGCCCAACTCCAAAGAAACGACGAGTTGGCTGTGTAGCCTCTACAGCACAAGTCTGAGAGAGCAACCCTGGACAACACCCTGCAAGACTCCACAGCGTGGCAAGGGACCCAACTACACGACGACACATCGTGTACCAGAAGCTACCTCATCAAAGGGCTTCAAACCACAAGTTAAGTGCCCAGGAATCAGTGCACTTAAACTGATAGAAAAAGGACCACAGTAGTCCACTCTTCAGAAACTGTAAAACGGACCACAGCAGTCCAATCTACATGAAACCTAATAGCAAGTGCCCGATGAAGAAATAACAGCTGCATAGACTATCAGCGATCGAATTATTCACAGTGACATTTAACGTTTAAGGTAGATTAGTACTTAGAAAACCTTGTATAGAGTAGAAGAAATAAATGTGTGATTTTAACTGTTATCAAGTGGCTGGACTACATATGATTCATAGCCGTGTGAAAGCTAGTGTGACAGTAATCTTTTACCATTTTTCTATCTATCTCTGTACCCCAACCTTAACACAGAACGAGCTAAACAAATAAATTTATTAAAGTAATTCATAGGGTGACTAACTAGCAGTTCCCACCGAATAAACGTGAGGTTCCATAAGTCCATTGTGCAGAGCCCATAAACCCCACGTGACAGTGCCCCAACGACTTTCGAGTTACGGGATAGGATAGGATAAGCTTGCACCCAAGCAAAATGGTCACGTAGGGATCGCCTGCAGGTACTTACGCTACCGGTGGTACATCCTGTGTCCGCTGCCCATCTCCACTCCCTTGTTGCTTTACCTTCCCCAGTTCTAAAGACATCCAGGTAGACCCATTCACAATAGCTTGTTTCAGTCTTTTTGTGCCGTTTGGTGGTTGCATTACAAGCATGGCCACACCTCCGAGTACTAATCCTTCCCGACGTTGCTTAACACGAAACATCGCTAGCCTGTGCTAAAAAGATCCGTTGGATCTCATTTTTGATATGATGATGATGGTCACTGTTGTCAGGGTGGCGACGTGGTGATCGTCCTTAACGCTCATGCAATAGGACGTAAAGCATCGTTTTTCGTTCGTTCAAACCACTATACTACTATTGTCAGTACCGTCAGGAAAAATTATTCCCTTATGAGAAAGCGAGGCACCGAAAGGGTCAAAGGACATGTTCGGATCCCATGGTGGGCAAGAAAAAAGGTGGCCATTTTCACTGTCCATCTTAGCAGTATAATTGCTCTGATGGTTCAGTGTTGATTTAGGTCCCTACCTTCTCCTTCCTGGGATGCATTGTTGTCAGGGTGGCGACGTGGTGATCGTCCTTAACGCTCATGCAATAGGACGTTAAGCATCGTTTTCCGTTCCTGGGATGTTTATCCCTTGCCTTCGATATCGCCAGTGATGGGTGTAGATGTTAAACTTCAATGTTCAGGGTCAAAGGAATCGGAAAGTCAGTTGCATTTTAAAGCTTTACGGAATATTTAGGGACATTTTAAGAAATGAGTAGATCTACTGGAGCAAATCACGAGTACATCATGTCTTTATTTATACAATTATATTACTGGTATAATAGAGGGACGCGCACTTTTAATGGAAAGTGGAGCCGTGTTTTGTAGTACAATTGTACCGAATAGTAATAGCCTAAACTTTGCTCAGGAGTGCTTTTGTACTGTTCGACGTGGCTAACTTTTATAGCTGAATGTTATTGGTAGACTAGTACTCAACTGGTCTTTTTTGAAAGGTCGGCGATCTGTAAATCAAAAATAAAATCAAGCATTATATGTTGAGCAGTGAGCTTTTGAGTAGAGGACACTGTGTTTTGGTACATTGACCCGTGAGACCGAGAAGTAGGCACTTATACACGTACAAGAGAGAGAGAGAGAGAGAGAGAGAGAGAGAGAGAGAGAGAGTGTGTGTGTCTACGTATGAGTAAAACAAGATTATAACGGGTACGCGCTGTAGTCAGGTTTACATTTCGAGTCCTGCTGACGCCGGAGTTTGCATGCTGAAATATTCTGGGTCGAGCAAACCAAAGAAAGTACAGCTACTGAGCAGAAAGGAAGCTTGTGTTTACAACTGGCAAAGGTAATGTTAAAATGTTTCTTTAATTTCATTACATCTCAGTTCTGTTATAATTAGCATTCCCTTGGCACACTGACAGAGCAAACATAGGGAAAGTGTATATATAATACCACAAGTATATCAACTATCAATTAGTTGATATACTTGTGATAATACGCATACAAAATCTTCATCATCATTCGTTATCTTTGTTGCCAGGGTCTGAGTTCCTGGCGCTATTTCTCATAGTTTCCGCAGAAAAACAATAAACATATAGGCCTAACTGAGTTAGACCCAAACTCTACAGTTTCTACGACAATTAATTGTTACAATGTTGTGGGGTGCCAAGCAATGCACTTCAGCCAAATATAATAATAGCCCGATACTTATCCCATGGACCATTCGTGATCTCGTACATACTCGTACATTCATACAACGCGCACAGACATAAGTGAGAGCTAGCTCTCTCTCTCCCCCTCTCTCTCTTCCCTCTCTCTCTCTCTCTCTCTCTCTCTCTCTCTGTGCAGTGACCACATAGCTGCATGTAGCCTATGAGACGTGATTGTGACTGTGCACTTGCTGTGTTCGTTCATCCATCACACGACTAAGCCTACGTACGTTACTTGCCAATGCTTTTAATGCTTGGAGTATATAGCATCCAGTAATAATAATAATAATAATAATAATAATAATAATATTATTATTATTATTATTATTATTATTATTATTATTATTATTATTATTATTATTATTATTATTATTAAGTGCACTCTTTACGTTATATTTCCACTTTTAATCTTTCAGAGTACCCAGAAATGTTTACAGAAGGGTTCACCGACCCGACGACCTTGTTGGTAGGTGCGGCTGTGTTGATGTCGTTTCTATGGTGGATGTCCACACGACGACCCTCGGGAATACCCCCGGGACCCGGACCCGCCTTACCCTTTATTGGGCATCTACATTTGATGAAAGAGGACCCGAGGGAACAATTCCAAGAATGGCGAGGGCGCTATGGGGATGTGTTCAGTCTGTACATGGGCAGCAAGCTGGTGATTGTGCTCAACGGTTTCCCGGTCATCAAGGAGGCTCTGGTCAAAATGGCGGACGTATTCTCGGACAGACCGCACAGTTTCCTAACAGAGAAGATTTCGAAATTCAAAGGTAAGATGTTTTAAACAGTTATAGAACTAAATGCTAAGTTAAGAAGGAATTCTGTGGGTTTTGAGGGGAAGGGTTGTTGTTGTTGTTGTTTTATTTATTTATTTTTTTTGTTGGCCGGGGTGGTGGGGGGAAGGAGCGGGGGAGAGCAGAGGGAGAGGGCGAACATTGGTTTTCAATGAAATTCAGTTAATTTCCGCAGCTATGTAGTTTCACTTCTGATGTCTGTTGGGTGGCAGGTATAGTCTCATCTTCAGGGCCGTTGTGGAAAGAGCAGAGGAAGACAGGTTTGGAAATTCTGCGAGAGATGGGTATGGGCAAGAACGTTCTGGCCGAAAAGATTCAAGAGGAGGTTGCCTTCTACATCCAGGCAATCGAGGAGCAAAAGGGAGAGCCCATGAACCCACACAGACTGACACAGGCGAGTGTGTCCAACAACATCTGCTCCATCGTGTTTGGTCAGCGCTTCCAGTACGACGACCCTGACTTTAATAATTACCTCAACTACATGGACCACAACTTCAAGCTGCTGGGTGGTAAGAATGTTGTTCTAGCTTTACCGTTGTAATTATAATACTAGATTCCTATGAATTATTCTAGGTTCATGGAGTGATGAACTGATCTGATATAGGCTTAGTGTAAAACATTATTTGCATATAGAAGTTAAAACTCCTGGCATTCACGCCAGACCTTGAAAGGAGAAATCTCTTAATTCTCCCTAGAAATGATAGAAAAGAAGAAAGCAAAGCACGAAATTTAAAAAAGAATCGTTTATGAATTCGCAAAACTTTTAATATGTCAAATTATATATTATGTATCTAAAAACAAAATTCAGGGACAGCGGCGCTGAACTTCTTCCCCATTCTGGAATACTTGCCTGGCGATCCGTTCAAAGCCAGAACCATCTTATCCTACGTGGACAAAGTGTTCGAGTTCATCAATAACCAGATTCAGATTCACGTGCAGAAAGGCGAGGTTCATCATGCTGACGACTTTATTAGTGCCTACCTGCGTGAGATCGACAAACACGAGAAAAGCGGCGATACGTCTACGACACTCAATGGTTTGTATTTTTCTTCTTCTGTTTCTTCAGCAAGTTAACCTAAAATACCTGTTTAAAAAAAATTGTACATTTATATCCTCCCCCTGCCTTCTCCCCTCAGCACTGACCGAGAAGGCACTTGGTTGGGGTTTTACCACCAAAATACATGCTACGGTTATAACATTTTTAATGCGGTGTGTATTGCAGAGAGCAACTTACGAAGAGCGATCGGTGACTTGTTCGTGGCTGGCACGGAGACAACGTCCACTGCCTTACGTTGGGCCATGGTTCTGTTCCTTCACTACCCTCACGTGCAGGATAAGTGCTTCCAGGAAGTCAGTGACGTCATCGGCGAACGGCCTCCCAACATGCACGACAAGACGGAAATGCCCTATCTGGAAGCCACAATCATGGAAGTCTTGCGCTACGGTGACATCGCACCCATGTCTGTGGCTCATGGTGTGTCTTGTGACGTCACCTTTCATGACTACGTCATCCCTAAAGGCGCCATTGTGATCCCTTACATCCACTCCGTGCTCCATGACACTGACTTCTGGGGCGATCCCGAAAACTTCCGGCCAGAGAGATTTATTGGTTCTGACGGGAAAGTGACCAAACCTGAAGAGCTGATTCCCTTCAGCACTGGTAAGTGCTAGGATATTGTCTTTCTTTCGAGTCTGTTCTTTTGATGTCCTTCTTCAGGGCAATCACATACGACCTCCTCAGTTTATGACTTCGTTGTGTACTGTAGAGTACGTAGGAATACGTAGCGAAAAATATCAAAATGTGTGAACTGACTTCTATCTATTTCTTATGTAACAAAAACAACATTTATTCAAATGAAATTATTCCTTTTCATAAGGTGGACTCACTCAGTCCGTGTTTGATTTATTTATTTATTTATTTATTTATTTATTTATTTATTTATTTATTGTATCATGTTTATTTTTAGGTCGACGTGTGTGCTTGGGAGAGTCGCTGGCACGAATGGAGCTGTTTCTCTACCTGTCCAACCTCATTCAACACTTCTGCTTCCTGCCGGAAGATCCGCAAAATCTGCCATCTCTGAAGGGTATCTTTGGGCTTTCCCATCAACCAAAGCCATTCAGTGTTCGCGCTGTGCCGAGACACATTAACTGATTACATCAGAACTGTCAAAAGACGAAAATCGCACAGAATGCAACCTACTTGAGGACGGAGTAACTGAACAACTTTAAGCAATTAGACCTGAATGTAAACTAATTAAATTTCCTATATTGATTTCTCGCCAGCACTGAGTTCTTTTCTTTTTTTTCCCCATCTATCAACATTATAGCGACTACTACATTTACTGCATTTTATAAGTAGGCTACTGTATCTTCTTGTTGTTGTTGTTTTAGGTCATTATCAGTGTTCTTCTCAATTCTGCTGCCAACCAAAATATTTTACTGATCCTTCTTTCACATCATGATTATTTTCTGCCACATGATGATAGTGATACTGATCCTTCTCAAAGGTTTTATCCATGAGATATTTTTTTAAAAATTCTATTGATAAAGCAGTCACTCAATTTTTAAGAAGCTGTGGTGCTGCGCTAAACAGATGAGCTGACAATACAGCAAAATGGCCGAATGTAGTTGTGGTAGATTTGCAAACATGGCATTGGCAGCTGAAGGATTAGCGGTATTTTTTCTTGTCACTTCTTTAATCGTCCTAAAAAAATTGCATCACATAAGGTTTGAGTCATTGTGCTTTTGTAAATTCTATACCCCCAAAGTCGAAAAATATATGGTACTTATTCCAAGTGTGTGGTGTTTTTTTTTCTTCTCGCAAAGTTTTGCCACCCTCCAAAGGAAATATTTTTGTTAAAGCATTTCTGTTACCTGGCTAGGCCTTGTTAACTAATAAAGTATTAAGTACGCAACACTAATAGTAATATATTCCTTGCATAATATAGCATTATATTTTACGTAGTGATTGTTCCATATATGGTACATGAGTGATCTGAATGTTCAGGATCTGAATGTAGGCTACATAGCTCTAGGACAGCCCATACTAAATTTACTAGAATGTTCAGCTTCCCTCTGACATGAATTTGCTTGTTTGCTTATTTGTTGCTGTGTTTTTGTATTAACTCATTTGCTTTATATTGTTATTATGTAGCAGCTTAAAATTCCCAAATAAACGTGTATTAATTAATGTTGTTATTACGTAACGTTAATACACTGTATTAATAAAAATTATATTACAGGTAAAACTGTTAGTGTTTGCAGATCGAGTTGTCATTTGTATCTGCACATCTGAATTCATGTTAATTTCTTGTTGTTTTGTTTGTTTGTTGTTTTGTTTGTTATAGAAGGTAAAATACTCAAAAATACAGCAAAATAATACCAATACTATTCAATTCAACAAATCTTTATTACTTCTTACAAGGAATTATTACAGGCACTTGATCACTAAAATAAAACAAATAAAAAGAAAAATGCAAATAAAAAATTAAACATAGTATAAAGTAATCCTCCCCCCCCCCTTCCGCTTCATCAAACCCCACATGCACAACCACACGCACACTTACACACTGTAGAGCCGATTACAACAAGCAAGAGGAAGGGGAAGGAACCTCAAGCAGAGCCATCAGCGCGTCAAGTTTGAGTTGATCAAGGCCACAGCAGAGGGGAGAAAACTGGATCTGTTACACTCAGTTTGATGATGGTGTTTTCTATCAGTATCTGATTCAGCCCCAATGCTTGAATTCCTGATAGTTGTGTAACTCAGATTCGTTTATTCACACAGCCTGTCCAAACAGCATACAAGTCACAAAGTCGACGTATGGAGTTTTCCACTTTTATTCAGCACACATCAACAACTGCATACAATTCTCAACTCAACTCAACAACTTTCACAGCAACTCTTCAGCTTCACTATCAACAACAACACTCTCTCAACAGCGACTCGGCTCACGATTAAATAACCTCTCTCTTTTCCGGAAAGATTTCGAATACCGTAGAAATGACGCACTGCCACCAATCGAATAAAAGATCGTCATCACTGACTTACGTCAATACATATTTTTATATCTTCCAGAACGACCTCTTGCTTCGACATGTATCGGGAAGTTTCTATCAAGAGTAAACACGCATATCCAGAAGATTCTCAAATAATATCGACTAACGCAAATTATCAACGTTATACAAAGCCTCTCCTAACAACAATGCAAATTCAAATCAAAGGTAAATAAACACCATTATTGAATACTTTGCAAAACGAAACGATTAGATCTATCGTGCGCGCTTCCGACATACTTTCGTTCACGTTTCAACGTAACATAACCCCCCACTCAAGAAGAAATTTACCTAATTTCTTTCAACAACGTTGAAACGTAATGCACAAACAATGTACAGAATTAAAACTTACTTCAGACTGTCTCATTTACTGTCAATGTTCTCAGTTTATATACACAGAGTCCATGTTTTTCATCCGCAAGTCTCTCTGGATACTGTCAATGTTCACAGTTCATTCACACAAGGTCAATGTTTCTCATCTGCAAGTCTGTTTAGATATTGCCAATGTTCTCCACACAGTCAATGTTCTTTCAACCGCAAGGAAACGACGCCCTCGTCAGTTGCGGTCGTCATCGGCCCAGGGTCAAAGACGATGATCACGTGGGCTTTCCCGGAATCAGTGCGTCCTCCGTTGTCTCCTTCTTCCATCGGATGTCCGACGCAGTCGACGTCGTCAGCTCCCAGGATGCATTTGCTGGGTCTCACGGTCAGGTTGGCTTCTGCGGGACGGTGGAACGGCTCCCTCAAGGTCTGCAGATGTTCCTTCCAGGTCTGGGTGTGGACTTCATGTTCGACCAAAGTTGTAGAGCCAGGGACATCGCTGAAGTTGTGGGGAAACTCGCCCATAAGGTCCTTGAGCTCCATCTTTTGACCTTCCGTCAAGCTTGGTCTTAGCTTAACATCATCGATGCCTTCTTTGCTGTGGAAGTCTCCAAGTTCCAACAGTTCCTCGCTGTCAAAGCTGTTGTCGATCTCAGCCGCTGTTGCTGCCTGCACAGTCTCTGATGGCCTTTCCACGTACAGTTTAAGGAGGTTGGCGTGGTATATCTTGGAATGCTGGCCGACCTTCACCTTGTAGTCGTTGATCCCCACCACGGTCTCCACTTCGTACGGGCCTTTCCACTGCATCAGCAACTTATTGTGATCAGTAGGTAGCAGCACCAGCACTTTGTTGCCAGGTTTAAACTTCCTGTTCACAGCCCTACGATCGTAGTAGTGCTTTCCACAGTCTTGGGACTTCTTCAGGTTTTCTCTGGCTATCTCGAGAGTCTGCTCCAGCTTCTCCCGTAGCTCAAACACGTACTGGTAGCTGTTCTTCACCTCTGGGGTGTCTACTTCTTTCGTCCACAGTTCTTTTAGGATGTGCATCGGCCCTCGGATGGTTCTTCCGTACAGCAGCTCGAACGGAGAAAAGCCGGTGGACTCCTGCGGTACTTCTCTGTAGGCGAAAAGTAAGGCGTTGATGTAGCGATGCCATTGTCTGGGCTGCTCGCTGCACAGTTTCTTCAAGGTGGACTTCAACGTAGCATTGAACTTTTCGACAAGCCCGTTGCACATCGGATGGTAGGGTGTCGTAGTTAAATGCCGGATGCTCAGCAATCTGTTGACCTCCTTCATGCAGTCAGAGACGAACTGCGTCCCGAGGTCTGTCAGGATCTCTTCAGGCACTCCAAGTCTGCTGAACATGTCCACCAGTGCCTCTGCTACAGTTTCAGTGTCAATCTTCTTCAGTGGCACTGCTTCTGGGTACCGAGTCGCATAGTCCACTAAAGTCAGTACCCATCGATGACCTTCGTCACTCGGAGGTCTTATTTCGCCGATTAAGTCTAAGGCCACCCTCTTGAAAGGTCGGTCGATCAGAGGCATCCTCTGCATAGGCACTTTCGGGACCCTTCCTCGAGGTATGGTCTTCTGGCAAATGTCACACGATCGGCAGAAACGGCTGACGTCCGCATGAAGTCCTGGCCAGTAGAATACCGCCTGGATTCTATCCGACGTCTTCTTGATACCCAGGTGACCTCCCATGATTGAGTCATGTGCTACTTCCATCACCTGGCGCCTTAGGGGTAACGGTACCAATACTTGACGTAGTGGTTTCCCTCCGTTGACCCTCGGGTGCTGGAAGATTCGATACAGGATCTTGGCCTTCACCTCAAAATAGACCGTACCACTGCCTTTGGTCACGTGGTCTTGGCGGTTCCTGTACTTGTTTAAAGTTCTATCAGCTTCCTGGAGCTGGATCAGCTTATCTCGGTCCACGATGGCAGCTTTAGAGTTGTCGGCGACCTTCAGTGGCGTAGACATCTTGTCTCTCTTGGCCTGGGCCCTGGTAGTAACAGCACCGACGATCTCTGGTCGGCAGGGCTGAGCCGGAGCAACCACATTGTCCCGTAGCAGCTCTGTAAGGTCTCCATCGGGAAATGGCAATGGATCCTCCTCCACAACTTCGACGTGTTGAGTTGAGGCAGGACTCCACTCTGGATCGGGGTCGTCGGGTCGTCTCGCGCCGTCGATGTTCCCGATCATCAAATCATACAGCGGCTTCTTCAGGCAAACCGCTTCGACTTCGCCTATGTAAAAAGGGGTGTTGACATGAATCTTCGCAACTGGCGCTTTCAAACATTTGCTGTCGGCCATAAGTGTCCATTTTGAATCGCCAGTGAACTGTTCTTTAGCGATTAGGTCTTCTCTGACGATGACCCCACTGCAGCCAGAGTCTCTTAAAACAGTCACTTCATGATTTCCGACGCGTCCCTTGGAAACAGGCATGTTCTGGACGGTCACAGCTGCGCTGGCGACGACGGGGATGGATTTTCCGTTGGCAAGGAGAAGTTGGCCATCGGTCATGCACTCTTGCACGTCGGCAGGAGTAGCTGTGCGCTTGGTCTCACTCGGAAGAATGACGCTCCCGCCGCACACTTGATGGTCAGATCTACTGGTTTGCCGTTGATTGGAGAACCGCCTCTGTCGGTCCGCCCCTGCATTGTCCGTACTGCTCCGCTGTCCGCTATTTCTGCTTTGAGGGCAGCTGGCAGCTCTGTGGTCTGTAGCGTTGCAGATGAAACAGCCTCTTGAGTGCCCTTCCCTGGGAGGAGGCGTGGAGTCCGTCTGTCTCTGGCTCGTCTGGCTCCCTTGGACCTGGTTCCCATGGTTTGCAGTCTTCTGAAAATGTTTCGTCGCGCTGGGTGGCCCCAGGGTTTTCCCATGAGCGATAAGATATCTTTCAGCAGCCTCAGTCACATCTTTAAGCGTCTGCAGCTTTTGTTCTTCTAAGTGGGTCGCTAGGTCCTTGTGACAGGCATTGAGAAATTGTTCCTTCACGATCAGGTCATGGAGACTGTCGTAAGACTTCATTTCGCCTGATAACTCCACCCACTTGTGTAGATATGACGACAGGCGCTCCACAAACTGCTTTGGCGTCTCGTCTGACTTAGGCCGGCATTCACGGAAACGTTTACGGTAGCCCTTCTCTGTAAAGTTGTAGCACTGCAACAGGGCCTCTTTCAAGACGTCGTAGTTTTTGGCGTCATCGTTCGACAGTCTGGTGTAAACTTCGAGAGCTTGCCCCGTCAGAAGTGCACTCAGTCGAATTGCCCAGTCTTGAGGTTGCCAGTTAGAGCTTTCAGCGAACCTTTCGAATCTCGCCAGATAACTGTCAATCTGGTCCTTCCCGTCGACGAAAGCTGGCAATTTTGGAGCCGTATGGTCGTTGGTGACTTGTGGCGCATGCTGATTGTTTTGGATACGCGCCAACTCTATTTGGTGCTGACGCTCAGCTTCTCTTTCTTGCCGCTGCTCTTCTCTTTCTTGACGCCGCTCTTCTCTTTCTTCTCGGCGACGCTGCTCTTCTTTTTCTAGACGCTTCTCTTCTAATTCTCGTTCTTCGCGGCGACGCTGCTCTTCCTTTTCTAGATGCTTCTCTTCTAATTCTCTTTCTCTTTCTTCGCGCCATATTCTCTCTTGAGACTTGACGTACTCCGTCAGCTGTTTGCCTTTTAGATTTAGTTCAACCCCTCTCTGCCAGAAGTCAGCCATCTTGATGCTTCTGGAAAGTTCTTTTCTGGAAAGTTCTTTTTCTAGAAAGTTCTTGACTGTGCTGTACCTTTCTAGACTGTTCTAGAACAGCACGCTTTCTGCAGTAGCGCTGATGCTTGTCACTAGTCGCCTTCGCTGACGCAGGCCCCGCTGTCCTCGTCGTATGCGACGCTGCACCACGCTGGTGTTGATGTATACGCTCCTGTGCTGAAGTAGACGCGACGTCCGCTCGCCGCTCTCTGTAACACTGGCGATGTAGCTCCGAGACTGTCCCTCGACGTAGTCTTGCGGCAGCTACGTAGTCCCGATCTGTTGTTCGCTCACGAAGCAACTCTTCAGCGACTACACGCCCTTGCAGTCAACCCGAACCTATCGGTGATGTAGTCCCAGTATGTTGGCCCCTCTCGACGCAACTCGTTGGCGGCTACCCTCGATGACTGCCTCTCGTAACGTTGACTCGCTTGTTGTAGCAGTTGAACCCTTGGCTATGGCGTGAATCGCGGCTTGACCCCCAAAATGTTACACTCAGTTTGATGATGGTGTTTTCTATCAGTATCTGATTCAGCCCCAATGCTTGAATTCCTGATAGTTGTGTAACTCAGATTCGTTTATTCACACAGCCTGTCCAAACAGCATACAAGTCACAAAGTCGACGTATGGAGTTTTCCACTTTTATTCAGCACACATCAACAACTGCATACAATTCTCAACTCAACTCAACAACTTTCACAGCAACTCTTCAGCTTCACTATCAACAACAACACTCTCTCAACAGCGACTCGGCTCACGATTAAATAACCTCTCTCTTTTCCGGAAAGATTTCGAATACCGTAGAAATGACGCACTGCCACCAATCGAATAAAAGATCGTCATCACTGACTTACGTCAATACATATTTTTATATCTTCCAGAACGACCTCTTGCTTCGACATGTATCGGGAAGTTTCTATCAAGAGTAAACACGCATATCCAGAAGATTCTCAAATAATATCGACTAACGCAAATTATCAACGTTATACAAAGCCTCTCCTAACAACAATGCAAATTCAAATCAAAGGTAAATAAACACCATTATTGAATACTTTGCAAAACGAAACGATTAGATCTATCGTGCGCGCTTCCGACATACTTTCGTTCACGTTTCAACGTAACAGGATCGGTAACGTACAGTGCGGGTCTTAAGGCTCATGAGGCGTTTCCCAGAAGGTAGAATTTTAAACCAAGAAGAGAGAACAAATAAAGGCAAATTTGTCAAATCTGTCATCGGGTAATAAAACAAAAAGCCACAAGCCAAGCAATTATAACGAAAAGAACCCTCCGAATCCATACACAAAGTCGATACACGCGGTCGGCCCATTATGTCAGCTTGTTCTTGCCCCACTGAACTCATTTCTCAGTACTTCCAACCCATTGTTGCCAAACTCCCTTTTTTTTTATGTTAAAGACACTCGATCTATCTCTGCATGCTCAAAGACTTTTCATTCTCAGTTGACTCTCATGTTTCCTGTTCACAATGGACGTCACCTCTCTGTACACCAGCATACCCCACTCTGAGGGTCTCTTAGCTATAAAACATTATCTGTCTAAGGACTCCGGCTGCCTTTCTGTCACTACCATCCTATGCCTTGCTGAACTAATCCTCACCCTTAACTCTTTCCAGTTCAACAATTAGCATTACCTCCAGACTTGTGGCATGGCAATGGGCACTCGCATGGTCCCCAACTATGCCTGCCTTTTCATGGGTTTCTTGGAAGATCAGATTTGTCAGCAATACACGGGCGTTATTCTCGATCTGTAAAAACGTTTCATTGACGACTGCTTTGGCATTGCCGCCTGCCAAAAATCTGACCTCATTATCTTCATTCAGTTTGTATCAAACTTTCATCCTGCCATCAAATTCACCTTCACCATCTCTGAACACAGTCTGGCCTTCCTGGATCTTCATGTCATCATATACTCAGATTCAATCCACTACAAGCCCACCGATTCTCACTCCTACCTCCATTTCTCCTCTAGCCATCCCTCCTCGTCTAAGTCCATTATGCCCTTCTCCCATCTACTCTGTCTCCGCCGCATTTGTAGATCCGACTTGGATTTCTGGACACAAGCTCGCACTATGATCACCTTCTTTGCCAATAGAGGCTACCCTGACGCCTTGTGCCAAGGAGCGCTGATGAAGGTGTCTGTCATCCCCCGTTCACAGACTCTCACTCCCGTCCCGTCCTCCTGCACCTCCTCACCTACCATCCCCACAACCTTGCAGTCAAAAACATTCTTCTCAAACACTTTCATCTCCTCCAGTCCGCCCCAACTCTTCGTGACACCTTCCAACTGCCCCTTTCCCCCCTGCCCCCATTTCACCCTCGGGTGGCTTACAAGCGTGACATCAGACTCCGGATCTCGCTTGTGTCTTCTAGGATCCTGTCCTCTGTCCCCTCCACTCCACTCCAGGCACAACCGGCTGTGGGCAGAGCAGATGCGCATGCAATGGCTGCTCCCACATTTCCAATTCCACCTCTTTTTATGGTCCCAAGGGCCAGTTCACGGCATTATCCTCTTTCAACTGTCTCTCCACTAATGTTGTGTACATCATACACTCCACCCTTTGCCATAAGCTCTATGTCCGATAGACCAACCGGACTCTCAAGGAAAGGGTTTCCGAACATCTGACCTCTGTCCGCCACCCTATTAGCCATCCATCCCAGTTTGGGGACCACATATCAATCTTTCTGGTCATTCTCTTTCCCATCTTAGAGTCTCCGGTGTGTGGCAGAACCGCACCTTCTGGCTGTTCCGAAAGTGTATGGAAAGAATTGCATACCAATTTTATTTTGCAAGGGTAAAAGAATGTTGAGTATGTTGTTGTTGAGTAAAATTAACGTCCCCGGACACTTTGAGCGTATGGGGGACAGTAGGTAAAAGAATAAGCGATGGATGCGCTTTTATACTTCATGCCGTAGCTTTAAGCAGCAATCATAACAGACAGAGAGAGCGAGAGAGGGAGGGTGAGAGAGAGAGAGAGAGAGAGAGAGAGAAAGAAAGAGAGAGAGAGAGAGAGAGAGAGAGAGAGAAACTTTAAAACTTTTTTAAATTAGGGAATTAGGGATACAGATTTTAGACTCATTAATAAGTCTAATCTTCTAATCTGTCCCTTAACAAATTAACATAGTAAAGAACCTTTAACATTAACTTGGAAATCATAGAAATCAAACACACACATGCACTTACACACATGCACACACAATCACACACCATCTTCATCATTAGATCTATCTTTAAACAATTTTAGGCAACCACATCCCTTCTCCCCTACCCTATCCCTCACCCTCATAATAATAATAAAAATAACAATAATCATAACAATAACAATAATAACAACAACAATAAAAGAGAGAGTGTGTGTTTGTGTGCGTGTGTTTGTGTGTGTGTGTGAAACGCAATTACAAACAAATCGGTCTCGTGATTCACGTTCACCTGACCGATAGTCATTGGACAAAGTTGCTTCCCTTGCATAGTTTGACCTCCAAATTTGGTTTCGTTCCGGGTTGCAGCCTCCACTCCGATTTTGTAAATAACCAAGATGGAGGCTGTACCTCGTCTGCCGATGCTTGCTTTCGAACTGAAACACAGCCCAGAGTACGTCGATTTTGGTCCCACTTTAAAGAAAGTACGTATGCCATTGTTAAACGTTTTTGTTCTGCTTATTGACGAACATGTGCCTGTAATGTTTTTATGTTTGTGTCGCTCAATCCGTCGTAATTTCCTTGATTTATCTACAGCGGCAGATCTGGGGGCACGGACGGTGACAGTATGATTATCGTTTCTATTTTTGTGATGGCGAATCACAGGCTGTGAAGTCTTGTCTTTCGTAGGCCTCAATTACCTACTATACTTGTATGACCAATGACCATGTAGGAGGCCTACGAGTTTACAAAGACGAAAGAAAAGACTTCAGAGCCTGAGAGCGAATGTGAAGCGATAGACAACGAAATTTAGACAACTGGTTTATTTTGTACTTTTTTTTTCTTCTTTTTTCCCCCTGTAGTGATAAAATTAAATCCTAGAATCATGGACCACACTTAGGGAATGGAATTTCAAGCAATTGTCATGTAATCCAAACTAGACTCTTTCTCAGTTCTGTTTTAGCTCTCTGTGAAAAACTTTGTTTTTCTCTTTTCTATAACCATAGTGTTTTCTAGATCTCATCCCTACTCATCTACCCTCATCTATCCTCCTACGATCGAGGTAAGGCAAAATTTTCATTAACTTATAGAAACTCGACATTTTATTTGCCAAATTCTTCGACAATCGGCCGTGACTTTCGTCCAAGATGGCGGCCCAACGACCAAAACAATAACAAAGTAAACTTTCTTTGTGATTGTGAACACCTCGCCAGCAGTGGCGCCCATCATCGATTTAGTTTCGATTAGATCTAGCTGCATTTCCAATCAGGACGACGTACAAGAACCTGTGAATAACCATTTGTTGCTAGCCTGATTGGCTGATACAATCTCTGACTGATAATCATCACCCACTGGCTGAACGATGTAGGCCTACGTACCATGCAGTGGCTGTGCTTGCAAGATGCCTCAACTGAATTGTACCCTTCTTTTTCTAGTTTTAGCAATCTTTACTTGTAAATCAACAAAGTGGGATGCCACCAACCCTCCACCATATTTCGACTTCGAAAAGTTGCTCCTTTGTACCAAAACCATATTTCGTGATTTAGGCACTGGTTTATGCTTATACACCTATGCCCTGACAGACAAGTGGAAAAAACATCATGGAAATCTGCATAGAAGAAAACTTGTTTACCTCTACCTATCCTTGCTACTGTTACTCCTATCATATGCACCTGAACCCAACCCTGGCCCCTCATCTTCATCTACCTCACAGACGTCAGAACTAGGCGACACTCACTACCCATGTGGGACCTGTGATGTCACAGTGACCTGGGCTGAGAGAGGTGTAGTGTGTGACACCTGTGGCCTATGGTTTCATGCCAGGTGCCAGAGTATCCCCACAGTCAGTTATGATAAACTCAACGATGAAGATGTCATGTGGTACTGCGCCATCTGCGGTAATCCCAACAGCGAAACTGCCTTCGACCTTCATGGAGTAGACTGGCCAGACAACTCTAGCCTCCAAGCAGCCAACCTCTCAGAAGGCTCCTGCACCACCCCAATAAAAACCAATTTTCGCCCTCCCCATGCCTCCACCCCTACCAGAGCTAACCAGCAAAATAAATGGAAGAACCGCCCGCTACGAGTGCTGAATATAAACTTTCATTCCAGCAGAGGGAAGAAAGCCGATACTCTAACCCTCATTGACAGCACTAAACCCGACATTATATTTGCCACTGAGACCTGGCTTGATAGTGACATACAAGACACGGAAGTTTTCCCTGACATCTACACCCTCTATAGAAAGGATAGAGACAGGCATGGAGGAGGCGTCTTGATTGCTGTTCGCTCCAACCTGAAGAGCTTCATTGTTCCAGAGCTTGCTACAGACTGCGAGATTGTATGGGCAGGGGTCAAATTGCCTGGCAGAAAAACCCTATACTTATGTGCATTCTATCGCAACAAGACAGCTGATGAAGCCAGCATAATCAAGTTTGGAGAATCCCTTGATAGAGCTGCAGGCCTAGCAAATGCTATCCTACTCATTGGAGGGGACTTTAACTTTCCAGCCTGGGATTGGCCCAGTATGACCCTGAAACCTAACCCCTCCTACCCTACTCTACACAGAGACTTTCTCGACATGCTGCATGACCATGGTCTGGAACAAATGGTCATGGAACCTACCCACTTGGACCCAATACCCAATATTCTTGACCTGCTCATCACTAATGCCCCCCACCTCATCCCCCGTGTTGAGGTTATCCCTGGTCTATCTGACCATGACATTCCATTTTGTGAATTTTCTGTGTGCCCACCCCGCTCTAAACAGATTCCCCGCCTGATCCCCCTCTATGACAAAGCTAACTGGGAAGCTCTTAAAACATCTATGAGAAACTTTCACCCAGTATTAACCAGCGAAAAAGAGACCCTCACCACTGACGAGATGTGGACCAAGTTCAAGGACACTCTTTTAGAAGCTGTTAAGACCAACATCCCGCACAAGGTAGCACGCACCAACACCAGCAAACCATGGATCACACCTGACATCCGCAAGCTTATTAAGCGACGACAGCGTGTCTACAAGATGATGAAGAAACAGGGAACTGTAGAACTAAGGAAAGCATCCTCCCAACTTAGGCGCCAGATCCAGCGCAAGATTCGCAGATCGTACTGGGAGTACATCAACAAGGCCATCACAGGAGATTCGGAGACAGCAGAAGGGTCCCACTCATTCAAGCGATTTTGGACCTTCATCAAGCACCAGCGCTCCTCCAAATCGGGTGTCTCCCCTCTGAAAGTTAACGGACAGCTCATAACCGACCCAAAGGCCCAAACGGAAGTGCTGAATGAGCAGTTTAAGTCCGTCTTCAGTGAAGGGAGAGAGTACACAGATGATGAGTTCCATGCCAAGTGCCCGATGCCTGATATGACTCTCAGATCCACGCTCACCAGCCTCACCATATCAGAAGATGGTATCCGTAAAATATTACACAATCTTAATCCCTACAAGTCGTGTGGCCCTGACAACATCAGCCCACGTATACTGAAAGAACTTGCAGAAGAGGTCGCCCCAATATTAACCATCATTTATCAGTCATCACTCGACACCGGCCACGTACCATCAGACTGGAGACATGCCAACGTAGCCCCAATATTTAAGAAGGGCGAACATTATGATCCTGCCAATTACAGACCTGTTTCCCTGACAAGCATCCCCTGCAAGATATTCGAGCATATAGTTGTTAGCGCCGTGATGAACCATCTTGATAACAATAACAATCCTACGTCCAGAACAACATGGATTTCGCAAAGCAAGGTCATGCGAAACCCAGCTTCTGAACTTCACAGAAGAGCTGTTTACCACTATGGAGGGAGGCAACCAAGCTGACGTCATCATTATGGACTTTGCCAAAGCCTTTGACCGCGTTAATCATAGCCTCCTGCTGCACAAGCTGCACCACTATGGTATCCAGGGCGAAATCAATAGATGGATTGGAGCATTTTTACATGACAGGCAACAGGTGGTAGTAGTCAACGGTGCAGCATCAGGCCAGGCCAGAGTGAGATCTGGGGTCCCTCAAGGCTCTGTTCTGGGCCCAGCACTTTTCTTGGTGTATATTAATGACCTCCCAGAACAACTCTCTTCTCCGACCTGCCTTTTTGCTGACGACACAGCTGTCTACCGCCTGACTTCCACAGACCATGACCAAAACCAGCTCCAAGAAGATCTACGCCGACTGGAAGAGTGGGAACAGAGCTGGGACATGGCCTTCCACCCCGACAAATGTACCACCCTCCCCATCACTAGAAAGCGGACCATCAAACCAACGGACTACCAACTACATGATCACACACTGGAAACTGTCACCTCTGCCAAGTATCTAGGTGTTACCATCTGTCAAGATCTCAGCTGGGATAAGCACATCATTAACATCTGTGCTAAAGCCAACAAGACCCTTGGCTTCCTACGGCACAACCTCAAAGTCAGCGCCACCCACCTCAGGGAGACTGCTTACAAGACCTTCGTCCGCCCCATACTGGAATATGCCTGCACGGTATGGGATCCCCACACAGAGGCTAACATCGACAAATTAGAGGCAGTCCAGAGAAGAGCAGCACGTTTTGTCGTCAACCGGTACCACAACACTTCCAGTGTCTCCAAGATGATCGACAAACTGCAATGGCCTTCTCTCCAACACCGCAGAAAGGTCGCTAGACTTGCCATGCTACGTAAAATACTCAACAACGAGGCAGTCGTCGATACCAGCAAATTAGTCCCAGCCCCTCCACGTCAGCGAAGAAGCCACCCCCAACAGCTCACCCAAATTCAATGTAAAACCAAATACCGCCAGTTCTCTTTCCTTCCCAACACCATCAAGGACTGGAACGAGCTGCCCAAAACAACAGTGACAGCTGATACTCTTGACTCCTTTAAGTCACGAGTGCCACAACTATAAATAGTTTGTTTGTTTTTTGTTTTTTTTCCCTACGCAAACCCAGTTCAGTTCAGTACGGCAGAGTAATCAACCTGATGATTGAGGCCGTCTAATGGATGAAGATGAAGAGACCTTACTCTACCCCTAAGTTACTAAAGTCTCTCTAAATATAATAATATAATTAACACTAGGCCACTAGTCTAAGGACATGTTCAGGACAGGTCATAACTAGACCTTACCCTAGCCCTAAGTTACTAAAGGCACTATAGTATTAGTAACATCAACACTAGGCCACAAAGGACATGTCCAGGACAGAGCTTAAGTTACTTTACAGCTGACAAGGTATACCTAATGTGATGATATTCTGGGGAAGATACGTTTATCTTACTAGGGGGTAAGACTTATTGATAGAGGGGCGTTAGGCTACCACTATCGATCGTTCTTTTACCAGAATTCCAAAGCGATGTGAGAGACTGATCACGGTGCTTGGTCACATAAAAATATATAATTTGTTCTCTGGCTTTAGTATCATTTGGCTCAATTTGAGAAAAGCTTATTACTAATCAAAAGACTAGGTTACTATGTCTCAAGAGAAGAAAACTAAGAGATACACAACAGTACAAATAGAATGACACCAGTCGTATGTATGTGATTTTAACTTTTATATAGGCAACACAACTTTAACATTTCTTCATTAACATACAATTAATATAGTTCGATGTGCTGGTTATTTCATTCAGCAGGTCTTTTTCATTCTTTGCTAAGCTATTCTCCTATTTGGAGTTTCGTGGTCTACTAAATGTTCGAGTGGTCGACTATGTTTCGCGAATGTTATATCTCAGTTGCATTTGTGGGCGACTTATCTACGACGCTTCGGCGCGTGATGGAGTCCTTCTGAGGAGTCTTGGCTCTCAGGTTGAGCGGGTGAGTCTTGTAGCTATGAGGTTCTGACGTGGCGAGGTAGAATCTTGGTTGTTCTCCTTCTGTACCACAGGAGCAAGCGTCATGTGTTTGTCTCCACAAACCGTCACAGAGCTGAATTCTAGTCTCTGGGATTCGTGAAACCATCTCTAGTCTATCTTGATGATAAGGCTGAGGATAAGCATTCACTGCAGTTTGTTCCTTTGGTTTGACCCTCACGGCTTCGTAGTTAGTATTCGACTGAAGAGCTATGGTTCTGAGTGCGGGGATATGCACGGGGTTCTATTTCTTCTGACCAATTGTTTAACTCGTTTTAGTTAATCTCTCATATACGGGATTCTGCGGTTTTATTTGAATATTTCCCTCACCTGTCCTATTTATGGGACACGTGCAATTATGTCTTGAATTGGAATGCCATAAGCAGGGTGTAGGATAGATTCAATAGCGATAAGCGGCATATGGCTAGTTAACGGGGACGACGTCCTGGTCAGTTTGATGAGTAAGATAACTACAGTCATGGGTCGCTAAGTCTGTTAGATATTATCTGGGGAGAATGTCTGCGTGACTGTCTGAAGGAAGTTAATTTAACATGTGGATTTTTCTTTAGATAACTCGTGAATTAACGTCAAGTTTTATTCAATGCTATTTCGCGCTAAGCTAATTTACTACATTTTGTCATAAATATTTCTGCTGTTACACCTAAACAACGACGCATGCTACTATGAACCATTAAAAGTATTGTTAATAATTCTGAAGTCATTGCAAAGACGACATTACTTCTGCATTGCAACATATATTCTTTAAAAGAGTAAAAGCTAATCAGTTTGTGATCGATTGTACTTGGAAACATTAATTCACTTCAATTCAATTCAATATTTTAATTTCACGTCTGTTCACAACAATGTGATTTTAGACAACAAAAAATTATGAAAATAAAATAATGATAATAATTATAATAATAACAATAACAATATTAATATAATTAGAAGTAATAAATTATAAGTAATAATTTAATTTAATTTAATCAAAATTAACAATATCATATCAACGTTCTTCAAAATTATAATATCTTATATAAATCTGTTTTCATAATAATACCAGCAATGTCACATATTTCTGTAACATATAAATAAAATGGTTTTAGTGTCTTCCTGTGCTGATAATATAATTCCCTGTTGTTTGTATAATGGTGTTAAAACAGTACATTCAAACAGTAAATGATTTAAAGAGACGATCCCTTTACATATATACAATTCATATTTTTCAAATACTTTGTATTCCATGAATTCAATCGTAGTTTGTATATCAATCTTGACATTGCTCTTGAACTACATATAATATTTACTTTAGGAATTGTCATGTAAAAGTGCCGTTCAACTAAAGAATAGTATTCAAACTGACCTATTTTCAAATCACAATTCAAAATCGTATTGCCACTTTTCATTGCTCCTTTTTTGGCTAATATGTCTGACATTTCATTACCATATATATACCAAAATGTGATGGAACCCAACAAAATGTAATTCCAATACCCCTCGTACGTATACAATGAATTAAATACCTGATGTCAAATATTATGTCAGTTCTCTTTTTACATTTCCAATTTCGTAAAGCATACAGCACCGATTTGGAATCAACACAAATTAATATATTAAATATTTCATGAGGAATGTTAATTATACAATATAACACCATAAGTATTGTGTACAATTCATGTAAATATTGAAAATCCGTGACCAAGATAGTAAGATTTTTGAATATTCAAATGCGGTATAATAAATCCTGACCCACATTCTGATGATTCCAGAACACTTCTATCAGTGTATACTTTTAAATGATTAGGGTAATTGTTATATATATGTTCTGTTACTTCACTGTATTTGGGAATAGTTGTATCTTCATTTTATTTATATTTATATAATTATATTTTATATAATTATATTTTGGAAACATATTAATCATAACAGAAATTGTACATTGACATTGTCCAAGGAAAGCACTTTAGCAGCGTTTGCTCTGCATTGTTGATGGACCATTTTCTGTAAGCACTTAAATGCCTGGCTTGCGTTCACTTTGCTGTACTGCCAAAGCAGCTTATAGCATACTGTTGCTTTGAGCAAGCAATCATAACAATCTGCTTGCTCCTGCTTAGACTGACATTTTATCAAAGTGATGAAAGTGTTTTCTTCTCTGCTTTGCTTAGAGGGGAGGAAAGAGGTGTGGGGAATGGAAGGGGGCAAGTATGAAAATGTCTACTTAATAGTAAAGTTATGTATTTGAATTAGCAAAGAAACGTGCACTCGAGCTAATTCTTACATATCGAGGAGGAGTGGAGAGAGGGAGGTGGGGGTGGGGGGTGGTTGGGGAGCATGCAAAGAAAACATTATATTAACTATTAACTAATGATTGTCATCGGATGAGAGTACTAGTATAAACTGAGGTATAATCTTTGCACACACGCATTCCATTGCACTGACTTTATAAAGATCCTGACGTTCATGTCCAAGATGGGTAAGTGCCATCTAATCTACACAAATAATACACCCAGCAATCACAAGGCCGGCCCCTTCCCCCCAGTCCCTGGTCACCCAGGATTGTGCAGAGTCATCTGGACGCCCTGGGCAGCAAGTGGGTGCCTCGGGGGCTCTAGTTAGATCTTGTATTGGTCAGCACCTTGAGCAGCTCTTGAGTTGGAAAAGTGCTATTGAAGAACATTCCAATGTTTATAAATAAAACTCATATTGCAACATTTGTTTTGTGTTTAGCATCATCACCAATCAGAATCTTATTAAGTTTGTTTTGTTACGATTTTGACAAGTATCATATTGGCTTAATGAGGAAATTATAGTTTATGTTAAAAATTCATGAATTATAATATATATCAATAATATTATTATGTTGTTTGCTTTTTATTGACTCGCATGCATAGCAGTGTGAGTATGTACTCGGCACTCACTCCCCCCACCTCCAGTCATCCCCCCCAAAAAAACACACACACAAAACCATACTTTTGCAGATCTATCTGTGTGAAATTCAAAAATGACATTGAAAACAACATCCGTCCATCTGTTTGCCATCCACAACCAAACTTAATAAGAGAGTGTATACTTATGAGACCTCATAAATGATCAGTGAATGAATGACTTCACGTCAAGGTCACAGGGTCATCAATCCAAATGTTGGTCAAAGAATGACTAAATGTCAAATTTTTCTAGGTCATTATTATTGAACTTATGATTCTTACTTAGGTGTATGATTGATAGATATCATATGAGACACATTCTGTACATATTGGGCTAAGGTCACTGGAGCTGCCCAAATTTGGTTTGTATAGTCACTTTGAAGTTACATTGACCATAAACTATGAGAGATATGAAGTCCAAACTTGTTGTATTTAGAGATGATATATTGATCTTTCATATTTGTTCTGTTCTTGTGTTGATCTTGAAGGGCAAGGTCACTTTAGGCCTTGCAAAAACATTTTTAAAAAAAGGTAATCGTACACAAAATTAGGTCATTGCACAATGGTAGGGCTGTTTATTTAACCCACAGTGTGCAACAACATGGGTTATTTGATCAGACATGAATGAGATCACATGAGGGTTAAGATTATCCCAAGGTCAAGGTCACTTTAGGTCTAGGTCATCCCAAGGTCACAGATTTGTTTTGGGGTTGCATAATACAACTTTTGCTGTAATTTATTTGCTAGTACATGAGTGTATTCGGAGCCAAAGGTCAGGGTCATCTCAAGGCCAAGAGCAAAGGAAGATCAAAGTCGGTATTTGCGTTTTAATGCCACCATTTCATTTTTTTTTCTGGGCACTCATTTTCATTTTAAATATTGTGAGTTTTATAAGAAGCATGTGAGTCATATGGGCTTTGCCCTTCTAGTTCCAAGATTATAATCTCAGCGATAGATGATGCATCTAAGGCTGCAAGTTGGTGCCTTGGGTCAGCTTGAGTTAGGTTCTGTTTCAACCAGCACTATGAGCAGTTCTTGAGCTGGGAAAGTGCTATTTAGGTTAAGAACAGTTATAATAATAATCGTAATAAGATTCTTATTCAGGTGTTGGTGTATTGGCCCTGAGCGTTACAAGAAAATGTGTTGAATTCTTGTAACGTATATATACATAGATCATGTGTTGATGATGTATTATTTTGTATGTATTTCTAATATTGTATTGAATCTGTACCTTATCACCATTGTCTTTCATTTTGTTGCAGTTCATCCGAGAACAATATGGTGAAGACCCAGCACTGTATAACAAGAACTTTGCTGATTTGGACCAGCTTCGGCAGGTATGCCACTTGTTTCTTTTTTTTTTCCTTCCCTTTCTTTTGTTTCATCTTTACCCTCTCCCACTCCTTACCCGCTTCTTTCCTTCCCCATCTTTCGCTCCCTATTCACCATCCCCATAACATTGTCCTTTTTGTCTTCTTTCTGTGCTTCTCTCTCATTCCTCCGTCCCTCCTCTCCCCATCTTCCACATTTGCCTTTTTTCTAACTTTATATTTTCATCTCACATGCATGCATATGTGCGGCTAGCTATCACTGTATCAGTATCACTCTATCCAGTTTACCTCAGTTATACTACTGTATCCACAAAAACATGTTTTACTGTTTTGCAAAAGTCTGTGACAGTGCTATATAGTGCATAATTATGAATTTTTGGGGGGCATAAACGACAATTCTGCTTGTCTTTTATACATTTCTTGTAATCTGAATGGACTTTTTCTTTGCAGAATGCCATTCATGTCACTCGTGACTTTGTTGGCTGTGCCACCTTGAAGAGATACTATGCCCAACTGCACTTGATGAACGGCCGTTTCCCTATGGGAGAGGGCGGGGAAGCGGCTGTCGCATTCACATGGTATGTTCATTCATTACATGATTATCCTATCCTATCCCTATCCTGTCCCATAACCCGAAGGTCGTAGGGGCACCACAGATGATCGTTTAACCAGCATACTCCATCTTTCTCTGTCCTCAGCAGCCCTCATGGCTTCGCTCAGTGTCAAACCAGTCCATTCTCGAATGTTGTCCTCCCACCTCTTTTTCAGTCTCCCCCTTCTTCTACCTCCTTGCACTGTGCCTTGCAGAATGGTCTTTGCAAGGCCTGATGATCTGGTGACGTGGCCATACCATCGGAGTTTCCGTTTCTTCACCACTGTGAGCAGGTCATCGTGTTGTCCAATGGCTTGTGTGATGGTCTGTCGGACTTCGTCGTTGGTGATGTGTTGGGTATAGGAAATGCACAGAAGTCTTCTGTAGCACCTCATCTCCATGCTGTGTATTCTTCGTTGGAGATCTGCTGTGAGGGTCAATGCTTCGCAAGCATATAGGAAGATGGAGATGACCAGAGAGCGCAGCAGTCTTACTTTGGAATGTAGACTGATGGTTCTGTCTTTCCAAATGGGCTTCAACCTTGTCAGGGCAGCAGTTGTTTGTGCGATCCTGGAGAGGACTTCCTGTCGAGACCCATTGTCTGACACAATGGCTCCTAAATATTTGAAGCTGTGCACTGTGTTGAGGGATTGGCCTTGTACTTTGATGTCCGTGCTGATGCCATTGGTGTTGTTGGTCATCATTTTGGTCTTCTCTGCACTTATTTCCATTCCATAAGCTCTGGAGGTGGTGTCAAGCCTCTGTACAAGCTGTTCAAGTTCTTGTTCCTCTCCAGCCAATCCATCAATATCATCCGCAAAACGAAGATTGGAGATTGCTCTGCCCCCTATGCTGACTGTGCCTTCGTGATCTGCAAGAGCATCTGACATGATGCGCTCTAGGAAGATGTTGAAGAGTGTTGGAGAGAGTAGGCATCCTTGACGCACACCGATTGTTGTTCTGAACCAGTTCCCGATGACGCTGTTATGGAGGACTGCACTGGTAGCCTTGTCATACAGGCTTTTGATGACTTCTATAATTTTAGGGCTGATGTTGTACACTTTCATTGTTGCCCATAGAGCTGCATGCCAGACTCGGTCAAATGCCTTCTTGAAGTCTATGAACACATGATATAGATGTTGTTGGTGCTGTAGGTATTTCTCACAGATTATTCTGAGGTTGAAAATCTGTTCAGTGGTACTTCGCCCTGCCATGAATCCTGCTTGTTCTTCAGCTATGATTTGTTCAGCTTGGGGTTTCAACCTGTTGAGTATTATTTTCAGGAGGACCTTGCTGGGATGGCTGATGAGGCTGATGGTGCGGTAATTTTCACACTCCTGAAGGTTACCTTTTTTGGGAAGAGTGATGACAAGCGACTGGGTCCATGGTGTAGGCCATTCCCCATTCTGCCAGATCTTGTTACAGATAATGGTGAGAGCATCAGTCATCTCTCCTCCTGCTTGTAGCAGTTCCGCTGGTATGTTGTCCACTCCCGCTGACTTCCCTTTCTTCAGCGATTGCACTGCTGCCTCAACTTCTTCCCGGAGAATTGGGAGGATTTCTTCTTCTTCTCTGCTCTCGGGACATGCTAGAACTGATGGGTCTCCATTTGGTGTATGGTTGTAAAGGTCAGAGCAGTACTCGGTCCATCTGTCCAAGACTTCTTGTTCTTCTGTAAGGCATATGCCAGACTTGCTTTGGATAGTGGAGACTTTGGGCTGTTTAACACTTGTCAGCCGCTTCACAGTCTGGTAGGCCTTCTTGCTGTTGTTCTTGTTCAGATTGTTCTCTATTTCCTGGCATTGATCTTCTATCCAGTTCTCCTTTGCTGTGCGCATGCCTTTTCGGATGTCATTGTTGATTTTTCGGTAGACATCAGCTCCCTGTGAGGTGTTCTTTTTCTTTTTTAACTCTCTTCGTTTATCACACAGATCCAAAAGTTCAGATGTGATCCACGGCTTCTTCTTTGGTCGGTGCTTGCCAAGGATCTCAGTGGCGGCATCTGTTACAGCTGAGTTGAAGGTATTGGTTATGGTGTTGACATCTACTTCGCCTGCCCCCAAAATAAGCAGTGGTGCAAATTTCCCTCCAATTGTGGCCTGAAATATTTTTGCCACCTCCGGGTCTTGCAGTTTGTCCAGGTCGAACTTCAGCTTGGTGCACTTTGCTGTATTTACTCTCTTCAAATGGAGCCGGAAAGACATCACCACGAGATTGTGGTCACTTCCAATGTCTGCTCCTGGAAAAGTGCGTGTCCTGCCAATGTTGATGCTTGATCTGAAGCGTTTCTTGACCATGATGTAGTCGATCTGGTTGTGATGTTCCCCGCCCGGATGTGCCATGTCCATCGTCTGGATTTTTTGTGGAGACCATGCGTGTTTGCCAGTACCAGATTTTTGTATCTGGCAAACTCCAATAGCCTCAGACCCCTGTCATTTGTCTCGTTGTTGCAGTGGGGTCCACATGTGTCTCCCCAGTTGTGGTGCGCATCTTGGCCAACCTTGGCATTCCAGTCGCCTTGCACTATGACTATGTCCTTCTTCGGCACTTGGTCAAGGACCGTCTGTATATTTTCATAAAAATCCTCCACTTCGCTGTCTTCATAGTCTGATGTTGGGGCATAGGCCTGGATGATGGTAATGTTGAAAGGGGTTGCTCTCAGACAGATGGTAATGAGTCTACTGGAGACTGGGCGGCAACCCATGACAGTGGCTAGAATGTTCTTGTGGACCAAGAATCCAACGCCGTGTTCGTGCCTGTCATCTCTACCGCTGAAATAGAGCTTGTGGCCTTTGTCAGTCGTTGTTTCACCTAGGCCTTTCCAGCGCAGTTCACTGATACCTAGAACGTTCCATCGATAGTGGTCCAGCTCGTGGGCCAGTTCTTCTAATTTTCCTTCCGCAGTTAGGGTCCTGACATTCCAGGTTCCTATGACGATGTTGTTTCTCGTGCGGATCTTGCTAATTTGTCCATCAGTAGCATACTTTTCACCTCCGTCCTGGTGGCCAACGGAAGGCGCGGTCCTTGTTCCGGGCGACGACCGATCCGGCATGGAATTAGTGGATAGCCTCATCATGTGTTGTGTCTTGGGCAAAAAAGACCTGGCAGGGCCCAATCCTCTCCAGGCTGTTGGCCACAGCCGAAATCCACGAATACAGTGTGGCTCGCCTTGGCCCTGAGCACGTGGTCGTTGAACCTCTTCTACACAGAAGTTACCGGCCAGGGCGGAGGAACCTCACATTACTACATGATTATATTATATTATAAATAAGCGCTGTCCAAATGACAGTTCATCCAGCATTGGCCATTGTTCTTGAGGGGCATGATCATGTAAGTACTCCACAAGTTAGATGCTCAAGAAGTCAAAGTATTTCAGATTTAATGTTTATGAATATGGTTTGTAATAGTTTGCTTCTCTCTCTCTCTCTCTGAGTCTCTCTCTTTCTCTCCCCCTCTCTCTAACCCACCCACCCTCTCTCTCTCTCCCTCTCTTTCTCTCTCTCTCTCTCTCTCTCTCTCTCTCTCTCTCTCTCTCTCTCTCTCTTTCATATTCCTTTACCATACATTTTAATGGTGGTCTGCTTATGTTAACTTAAAGTTGAGAGACAACAATAATTCTTCTAACAGTAACAGTAAGAATCATATGTTTTTTTTCAGGGAGGATAATCAAACGGGCAGAGACCACGTGATAGCGGACATCAAATTTGAGCAAGCCTGTATCCTGTACAACGTTGGAGCTCTCCATTCTAACCTTGGTGCCATTGATACACGACAGAATGCAGAGGTACTGTTGACTGTCTGTTGCTAGGTGTAGTCGGTGTTCTTAACCTGTGAGAGTCAATAGGCATTATCCCTAAATAAACCGAAAGTAGAGTTGCTTCCCCTGAAATGCGGTACACAATACATGTTGACAGCTATCCTAAATAAACCGAAAGTAGGTCAATGAGAGTTGCTTCTCCTGAAAAGCGGTACAAAATACATGTTGACAGCTATTTAGGAAGTACTCCTATTTGATTTAATAACTATCCAAACATTTGAATTTGTGATGGTTATTTGATTATTTTTTCAATGGGCCAAACAGGACCCTCAGATTTGTCACAGTTGTCAATCTACAGTTATATATTGCTGATTACTGCATGCTGTTAAAAAAATGTGTCACCTGTGTTTCATATTGTATATAGTACATTATTTGGGTTGGTTTGTGTTCTGCAGGGTATGAAGGTGTCATGCACACACTTCCAATGTGCTGCCTGGGCATTTGAACACCTTCGAGACCACTTTGGCAGCTCCAGCATGAGTACAGATCTTGCTCATGAGTACCTCACCTTTCATGTCAATGTCATGCTGGTTGGTATTTTTTGGTATCACGTTTATTTCATGATGGGTATAACAGTATTGCGAATAATTTTTAATATCTATTATTATAATAAAAAGGGGATTTATTTAGCGCTTTTTCATAATGACATCAATTCAAAGCGCAGTTCTCAAGCATTTATGCTTAACTTTAACATTGAAATACGTACGAAAAGAAGTGAAACACATTAAGAAATTATGCAAAGACATAATAAAACATGAAAAAGAATATTTTACAAGTAAAATATAAAAGATCATAGAGGGAGGAGGAGGAGGAGAGTAGCTTAAGGAGTGTGGGGGCATGCAGAGTGATGGCAGAGGTCTGGATCAGAAAATAAAGGCATGATGATGGTGATGGGAGTCAAGGTCAGACATTTTTAAGGAACGTGAGTTTTCAAGTTGAGAGGAAGAGTTCCAAGTTGAAGGACCAAGCTCTGATAAGGATCGACAGCCTGCAGAGGAGAGCTTGTAGCAGGGTATTTGTAGCATGAGGGTGTCGGAGAAAGAACGAAGATTTCTAGATGGTTTGTAGAAGTGAATGTTTGGGTGAGGTAGGAAGGGGCTAATCCATGGACACACTTGTAAACAGAAAGTACAGATTTTGTAGGTAATCCTCCGAGATACAGGAAGCCAGTGGAGAGAATGTAGGAGGGGTGTGATAAGATTTGTTTCTTTATGAGAACCAGACGAGCAGGTGAATTCTGAACACGTTGGAGCAGATGTACAGAAGAAGAAGAAGTCCAGCCAGAAGAGAGTTATCGTAGTCTAAGCATGACAGGACAAGAGAGGAAATGAGTTTGGCTGTAGCGTCAATGGTCAGATGCTTGCAAACAAGGCCCATTCTACGAAGCTGAAAGTTGCATGTTTGATAGATACTGCAGATGAATTCTGACAAGGAGAGGGTGTTGTCAAGGATGACACCAAGGGTTTTGCTAGAATATGACATAGGAATAGTGGTTTGACCAAGAGTGACAGTGTCTACAAGGGAAGAAGACAGGCATATATATGTACATAGATGCTAAGTGTTTTACACTTTGAATACAATATCAGTTGCAAATTGAAGGTAAAAAGATCATTTGAAAAGTTTGGTTACAAAAATAAATAAAATAAAGAAAAGTACACAAAGTAAGGAATAAGTATTGAATAAATGAATCCTGTGTTTGCTTGCAGGCTCAGGCCCAAGAGTGCATTCTGGAGAAGTCTATGATCGACAGCCGCAAGAACACAATCACAGCGAAAGTAGCCGCTCAGGTGGTGGAATTCTATCGATTATCGATCAAGAACCTGAATCAGTGCAACTCGGAACAGATCATCAACTCTCGCAGCTATAAGGTAAGGACCGTCCTTCATCGTCTCTTCCCCTTCCTCTTCCTCTTCCTCATCCCTCTGTGAGCATACCTTCAGGTGTGTGATATGCAGGTTTTCATTAATTAATTAATTCTTCTTCTTCTTCTGGGATTGATGTGTGGATTATATAATGTATTATTATTATTATTATGGAATTGATATGTGGAATTTATAATGCAGTGTTATTGACATTGTTCTCTTTTTTTTTCAGGACTGGAAAAAGCGCATTGAGCTGAAGATAGCATTCTACCAATGCATCACCTATTATTACATGGGACGCCAATCGGAAGATCAGCAGAAATGGGGCGAACGACTGGCTTACTTCCAGGCTGCTCAGGAAAGGCTCACGGAGTCTATCAAGCTTGCTAAGGTATGTCTAGCATGATTGTGAAGTAAGTTTGATTGTTGAGAAATTGAAAGTGCATAGAAACAAATGTATTATGCCATTCGTTTTTGCACTAGCATTCCTTTGCTTAATTTATTTTGTCTTTCCTATGCAGAATGAGGTTCCTGAAATGCAAGAGGCCCTGACATTTGCTCAGGATGTGGTGGGTGGAAAGTAAGTTTGTAGCATGTTTTGTTTAATTTAATTTTTTAATTTTTAATTACTTTTTATTTAAACTTGTCCATTAGTGTATATTAATACTTACATGTTCTTTCTGTTATATGAATTGATCTACTCATCTTGTCTGCTGAATTCAGAATACATTTTTAGACCATCTTGTTTTAAATTGTAAATTTTTCAATAATGTAACCCTATTGATGGTTTCTATTCCGAAAACTAAAATGTACTGTCTTGCATGGCAAAATGAGTTGCAATTTATTTTCTTTCATTGCAAAAATGCTTAACTATATCACTCTTACAATGCAGACTGCAGTCAGCACAGAAGGACAATGATTTCGTTTACCACGAGAAGATTCCACCGATCGAGAGTCTGCCTGAAGTGAAGGGGGCATCGCTGGTGAAGGGAGTGCCTTTTGACCCCACTGACCCAGAAATTTGTGGACCAGACATCTTCCAAAAGCTGGTGCCTATGGAAGCTCATGAGGCTTCTTCTGTTTACAGGTAAGTATATACATACATACATACATACATACATACATACATACATACATACATACATACATGTTGTCAGTGACTGCATTTCTCATTGACCTCCATGAACTTCTTGATCGGTTAAAGGATTGAAATGAAGTATATCTTATTAGTGTGGCTTGTAATTAGTTTGGGCTTTGTAAAACAAAGTAAGCTCTAAATGTTCTAAATGTTTGTAACAATAGTAAGAGAAGAGGTTGGGCTAATTGGAAGATATTTTAATATAAAAGAATAAGAATGTTGCATCAGGAATAGTTTAAAGGTCTAATGTTTTTCAAAGATACATTGCCATATGATATGATACTTGTTGTATGATACTTGTATATTTATTATCTGTATGCGAGCTACTCATTTAAATCATGAATTCCAGATTTATTAAAATGTATAGGATAGGATTTGATAGTATACTGCATGAAAATGCATGAATATTGCGCTTTGAGCAGACTTCATGTGTTTGGTATTGCGCTTTATAAAAATGAATTATTTTTATTATTATCTTTTTTGACTCGCATTTATAGCAATGTGAGTCTGTGTACTCATCCCCACTCTCCACCCCCACACCAACCCAAAAAAAATTCCAGATTTTTTAAAATCTGTGCGAGATGAGTCCTAAATAGTTTAAAAATTACATTAAGAAAATGTGTTCGTCCGTCTGCCGTCAGCCATCTCCCATCTGGAGGTGCACATTTTGCAAGTGGGTTACTTAATATCTCAGAACCTATTAAAACTATCGCAACCAAACTTGGTAAGATGGTGTATATCTATGAGACCTGATAAATTATCAGTGAATGAATAACTTCACTTCAAGGTCAAGGGATCAACAAACATTAGTAAAAAAAATGACAGTTTTTAACAAAATGTCACTTTTTTTTCTAAGTTATTAATATTATGATTCTTTGAGTCTTGAGAGATATGAATGAGACACACATCCTATGCACATTTGGTCGACCATACTCCAAAGTCAAGGTCACTGGAACTGTCCAAAGTCAGTATAGGTACTTTGTAGTGACCTTGACCCTAAACTATGAGAGATATAAAGTTCAAACTTGTTGTATTTAGAGATGATAGATTGATCTTTCATATGTTTTCAGTTTTTGTGTTGATCTTGAAGGTCAAGATCATGTTTGTCCTTGTAAAAATGTACAGCTCATCTTACAGTGGAAGGGCTCTATTTAACCCATAGTGTGCAACAACATTGGGTTATTTGATCATACGTGAGCATGAGAGGTCACATGAAGGTCAAGGTCACTAAAGGTCAAGGTCATCCCACAGTCACTTTTTTTTAAATTTGGGCGTGGGAGGAGGGGGGGTGAGAAGAGGGGGAGGGAGGGCATAATACAACTTTTGCTGTAATTTATTTGATATTACATGAGTGTATTTGGAGCCGGAGGTCATCTCAATGTCAGGAGCATAGAAAAATCAAAGTCGGCATTACTTTGCATTTTAATGCCATTGTTTCATTTTGCTTTTTTTACTGGGCAGTCATTTTCATGTTAAATATTGCAAGGTCCTTAAGGAGAATGTGAGTCTATAGGCTTTGCGCTTCTAGTTTGATTTAATTATATGTCATTATTATTTTCTGAAATCTGATGCACATGTTATTCCTTTTTGCCTTTCTTTCCTCATCATTTACTCCTTAGTTTGACCATAAGTCATTGTTTCTTCTTGTTCATTCCAAGTTGAATGTTGATTTCCAGTGAAGAAAAGGCCAAACTTCTCAGGGCAGTGATGGAAGACATTGAAACGGCCAATACAGAATTAGAGTAAGTACTCTGTTCACCAATGTGTTGACCCGGTGTGTGTTAGTGATGAATGCATTAAATGTTCTTTCTCCTCTTTGTTTGATTTATTGTAGTTAATTGATCCATAAAAGAAAAATGAGAAGAGGAATTTGAAGCCTACAAATTCATAAACTTGGTTAATATTTTGTGAAGGTCTATCATCTTTGCAGCTGATGTCCATCACACTGTTTACATAATTACTATGTTTCTTTCTTTTGGCAGTCAGTTCATGATGTCCCTTCAGATAGACCCCAGCATGTTTGAACAGGTGCCCGATCGTCTGCCTCAAGACTTGCTTGAAAAATGTGCTGCTATGAGTGTGCGCACTACCACCATTAAAGAACTAGTAGATTCCATGGCAGGTAATTCATACTTCACTGTTTAGTTTTGTGTTTGGTTGGTTCATGTTGGGACATTTTAATTTATTAAATTTGTTAATCTTAATGTTATTGTTGGCCTTTTATTATTTTTTCTAAAGTTTTTGTTTTTATTCTTTATTTTCAGAAATACTCCAGTGTAGTGTAAAGAGGAGAATTAAAATATATCTGACTCAATTGCTTCCCTTGATCTGTAGACTAAGGCTAACATTTTGCAGCTACTGTGCAAAGTTTGTTATTGGCTGAAGTTGAGAGAAAAATGAACAGATATAGTGTTTTAATCAAGCAGGCCTCAGCAAAAGACCATCTTTTTAAAGGTTTGATTAAAAACTACAAACACAGTTAGAAGGTACAATGTTTTAATTTATTTCAAACCATAAAAGGTGTATACATTATAGTTTAGAGTGTGCTTTTGCTTTCCAGCGGTCTCAGGACTAGCGACCGAGGCAGAGATGAATATCAGAGAGATTCAGGACATGATTGCAGAGGATACTCAAAAAACAGAAGAATTTGAGGTAGTCATTATAATTTTGTTTTTCTCTTTAAGAGTAGTGTAGGTAAAAGTAATTACAGATGCTTTCACTTCAGAGTTTTAAATATGCTATAAAAGTACTGTTGTTTGGTGTATAAGTTAAGGAAAAGAACTGATTCTTCAATACCTGATGTTTTCACACAAATGTTGGGAATCTTCTTTTTGCCTTCATGTATTACTGTATAATTATTTTAAAAGAAATATTGTATGAAAGAGTACAGATGAATGCACTAATATGATGGCAGTGATGCCTTGTATATTTTGTAAAATCAGCGGATCGGGTAAATGTGTTGAATTGCTAGCAAAATGATGATTTTGCTATTGACAGAAAATGTTTGGGAAGAAGATGGTGAGCACGGTGTTGGCCAGCCAGGCCAAAGACTGCGAGAGTCACTTGGAGAAGCACATCCAGGGCAGCCAGTTAAACAACAGCCTTCATGCTGCTATGAACGCTCACATCTCAAACCTCAAGCTGCTCGCTATGCCTCCTGATCAGCTTCAGGCCCAACTCCCAGCTGCACAGCCTCCGAAAAGTAAGTGGAGGGACACGATGCATAATGATCAGTATTTTGTAGAATGATGAGGATGGTGATGATGTCAACATGCATGGCACAGTATTGTCCATTCCAGCAGTATATTTTGAGCATCAACAACAATAGGGAGCTCTGTGATTAGCAGACCTTACCACTGTCAGAAACTCTAAAATGACTATTCAGAAATGTATGCAATTCATCAATGGGAAGAGAAATTATCCACTATCCGCTTATCAACCTTCGTGGAAAACCCATCGTTCCTTTTGTGTTCTAGAAGACTGGAAGAAGAGCAGTAGACTGTTCCAGAATGGACCTTCTAGGAACTAACCTATGAACAAGAAATCACTAAATTATTGTGTCTTGTTTTCACAGCCCCTGAGGATGAATTAGTAATGAGCGAAATGAGGCGCTTGCTAAGCAAGGTGGACGAAATGAAGAAACAACGAGCCAGCTTGGAGAACCAGTTCCGAGAGGACCTCAAGAAGGATGATATTACAACTGTCCTCATGGCGACAGATACCATCAAAGAGGTCAGTCTCTAGTTAAACCCTAAAAGTTCAGATCCATGGATGTAATTTCAAGGTGCAAATTCGCTAGTGAATTTTAATCACAAATTAAAATGAATTGCATTCCATATCATTGGGTAAACTTTGGTCTGTTGAGTTATCTTTGTCTTTCATTTCTTCAGACTGCCATTGAAGCAAACAGCATGGTTATGAAAAGTTGGCTTGTATGATTACAAATGGTTGCTTATAGTATAACTTATAGTTATAGATTTACCTAGTGCTAATTCTTTGGCCATATTAATTACGTTACTTATTCTTGGAGAGAAAATAAAAGAAATGAAGGCTAAGGGGGTAGAGCAATCTCCAACCTACATTTTGCGGAAGACATTGATGGATTGGCTGGAGAGGAACAAGAACTTGAACAGCTGGTAGAGAGGCTTGACACCACCTCCATTGCCTTTTGAATGGAAATAAGTGCAAAGAAGACCAAAATGATTACTAACAACACTAATGGAATCAACACGGACATACATTTCCAAGGCCAATTCCTCAACACGGTGCATAGCTTCAAATATTTAGGAGCCATTGTATCATTGTCTTGACAGGATGTCCTTTCCAGGATCGCACAAACAACTGCTGCCCTGACTAGGTTGAAGCCCATTTGGAAAGACAGGACCATCAGTCTACACTCAAAGATAAGGCTGCTGCGCTCCCTTGTCATCTCTATCTTCCTATGCTCTTGCAAAACATGGACCCTCACAGCAGACCTACAATGAAAAAACAAAGTATGGAGATGAGGTGCTACAGAAGACTTCTGGGCATTTCCTGTATCCAGAATCACCAACGGCGAAGTCCGACAGACCATCACTCAAGCCATTGGACAATATGATGAAATACTCACAATGGTGAAGAAACGGAAACTCCGATGATATGGCCACATCACCAGAGCATCAGACCTTGCAAAGACCGTCGTGGAAGGCATGGTGCAAGGAGGCAGAAGAAGAGGGAGACTGAAAAAGAGGTGGGAGGACAACATTCGAGAATGGACTTGCTTGACACTGAGCGAAGACATGAGGGTTGCTGAGGCCAGAGAAAGATGGAGTACGCTGGTTAAACGATCATCTGTGGTGACCCTACTTTTGAGTTATGAGATAGGATAGGAAAGGAAAAGCAACAACCACAAGTTAGCAGAGCAGGTTAACATTTTTCACGTGTTTAACCTTCATCATGTAAAACTGAAATACATAGAACACATAAAATCAGCAAACACAAGAGGAAACATGCATATTGAATTTGTGTAGCTTTCATCAAGAAAAATTTGAGTGTCCGTTTCTTTTAGTAAGTATTCAAAGAAAAGCTGAAAAGTATAAAGTTATATTTAAAAAATAACACAAAACAGTCAACACTTTAAAGATAGAACAGCTAGCATACATTTTCTTGGCAAATATGACTATAAACTGTTGCTTGCCTGTGTGTTTTTGTCCAGTCAGTATACAAAGATCAGCTGAAAAAACATGACACTGTGATCAACTACATTGGACAGAACCTGCATGCTCAGAGTAACATTCTGGGAGCTCTGACAGATGCCAACGCCAGGTTCGCTGAACTGAGACTGGCTATCATGCAGCAATCAGCTAAGTATGTTGTTGATGATGTTGATTTGTTGCGCAACAACTCCGTGCTAGCAGCTTATATAATTTAATTTATTTACCTATGTATTCATATTTTGTATCGGTAAAACATTTTTTTGGGGGAATTTGTGTTTCCAAATTAGTTCCAATTCTCTCAATATATATGCAAAAGAAGGGGTTGGGTGGGATTGGGGTGAGAGGAGGAAGGGAGCTAGGAATAAGGTTCTTTCAGCTCTAGCCAGTTGTTTACTTTCTCATTGCTCTTAATGATATCGTATGACACCCAAGTGTCGTCAGATTTTCATTAATCTTTTATGGTGGTATATTGCATTAATCAGAGGCACTGGTGTGTCCATATGTGTGCAGACGTCAAGAAACGATCAAGAACTTGATCACTTCGTTTGAGACCTACCAAGAATTGTTTGCCAAGTCCACTAAAGGCCAGGACTACTATCGTAAGCTGAACGAAGCAGTGATGAAAACGCTAGAGAGGTGTCGTAGCGAGTGCAAAGTGCGGCAAGAAGAGCGAGACCTTATCATGTCCAAGTATGCTCCAAAAGGTGAGTTTTGAGAATATATAGGGTTTTGACTGTTTTTCTTTGTTTTGACTGGCCATGGCAGGTCTAGCTCAGAGGTGTCAACTCGTACGATTTTTCTGTATTAATTTACAGTATAATGAATATAGTACAGAATTATGGGATTTCAAAAATCCTTCTCTTTTTTCCATTTTGTTTGCATTTTTTTTAATGAATTCGTTCTCACGTTGATCGCAACAATAATGTGCAACTAGCCAGGGAACGGAGGTTAAGAACCACTCCAAACTGACCACAATTGAGGTCGTCCACCTGACTTGCTTAGCCAGTCATGAATTTTGTTGCAAGTATCCGCCTTTCAATTTGATTATGGGCCAATCGCTAGCATCAGTTGTTTTGTTTCTTCTATGATTTTAAAATGGGAGGAAGAAGACGCCCAGAAAACAAAAAGATAATTGAGATTCTGCTGCAGATTCTGCACCAAAGCGGGTGAATCATTTCCAGTGGGCCATACCGAAGTACACTATGGACTATTCTTGTGTGCAATCCATGCAAGATGCACATCATGTGAATCTGACACCATCTCACATGTTGGATGCGATGATATTGAGAGGCACACAAAAACATAGAAGCACATCTTTTTTTAAATTTAAAGAAAACAAATGTGAGTACGTGAGTGTGTATTTTGACTAGCATGTTGCGCATTGTTTCCAAGGAATTTGTCTGCTGCTTGTCTAAGCAGTCGGTTAGCTTACACCAGAGTTGTATGCTGTACATTGAGCAGTGTTTGAGCTGGATAAGCTTGCTGGATGATAACTTTAAACACTGTAGTGCTAGGTCAGTGCAATGACTTATTTTGTTTTTATTTGCAGTGCCGCCACCGTCACGACCCACTGCCCCCAAACCAGGTCAACCGGGAGCAATGCCTGGGACACCAGGCACTCCTACCTCAACTAACATGCCTGCTGTGAGCATGCCTGCAGGTTTTGACCCTAGTACGGGAGGGCTTGTGGCCCCTGGTTCAGGATTGAACAGTGCTGCTATGGCCTCGGCACTGTCCAGTTTTGAGGGGCCAAAGCTGAAAGACTTCCTTCCCTTCATGAAGCCACAGAGCTTTGGTCCCAAACGCTCTACCCCTTCTCCTCAAACTGGCTTGCCCCCTGGTGAGTAGTGTCCCTTTCATTGTATTGTTTTAGCAATTTGGAACAGGCTTTAAAGGCTTCCCTCTAGTCCGTTGATAATTAATTAGTATGAAAGAACACCTTTAGATTTCAAATCTTTGTCTATAAAGGACTTAATGACAAAGGAATTTTTTACAAATGAAGGAACATATTATTGTTATGGGATCAATTCCAATAAATAATAAAATATATTTATAAATTAGATATAATTTATTGTATTTATTTTATTTACTTTATTGTCCATTTTTCATAGGGAAATTCTGGGCCGCCTCCCCTGGGGAAAGCGTAGTCGCAGCCTTTGTGTGCGCCCGAACCCAACCTACCTAACATTAGTTGTGATTTTGAAATTTTGCTGGGGGAGAAAACTGGAGTACCCGGAGAAACTACCGAGACATTGCCCGAGTCATAATGTCAATATATAACTTTTTTTATGAGCGTTTAGGTACTAATCATGTTCTAACTTCGTTGAGCTGTAAGCTTTCATCTTGAGGAACAACCCTCTTATTTTCTTCAGGCTCACCAGACCCTACATTGAGCGGTCCTCCCTCTCTTCCCTCTTCAACATCTGAATCTCCTCAACATGGAGGAAGGAGTCGGGGTCTTTACGGCAATTTGACTGCAGAGCAGGTAGCTGCTATAGTTCATGCAGCTAGTGGTCAGCAGTACCCAGGGTCAGCTCCTGATGTGGCATCGTTTGCTGCCAGGTGTGTTTGAAAAATTTGAAGTTTGAAAACATCCTATATTGTGAACACAAAAACCTGCAGTTTGTGTGAAAACTAGACTGCTTACAAATTTGGAAAGAGTTCTGTTATATTGGAGAAACTAAGGGATTTGGAATATTGAGTTACTCACTGTAAGTGTGAATTTTGTATACCTTTCTTTGTGTCCTTTTGTTGGTTGTTGTTTTCATAACATGAAAGTTGTTTTATATTGCCATTCATGCTTGTTACATGTATTTCCCCAATCCCCCCATTTCCCCCTCTTGGTTAAAAAGCCCCCTGGGCGTATAGCCTTTCGTTGTAGTATAGATGGTTAAAATCATGTGTTTTTGTGTTTGCCATTTTTTTCACGGTGGAAGCAAAGTAATAGCAATACATTTCAAGGTTAGAAATTAACTTTTTTACAAGGGTGCCCTTTGGGTACTTTACTTGAAACTTTTGGGTACCAAAAAAGGTTTTGAGTGCCCAAAGATAAATAACATGCAATAAACGAGTGACCTTCTAGGAGATTCCTTCCAGTTAAAGCTAACCAGTTACAAATTGACAAAAAGGAAAAACCAAAGCAATAATGTATTTTTGGTTGTACTAAAAAAAAAATGTTTAAAAATTATTTTTGACTCTTGAAACAGAAAAAGTGTTTAAAAATATCAGAGTAACAATACAAACAATAACAAAGGCTCAATGCTCAATATCTGAGAAGAACTCAAATTTTTGGATGAAAAAACATGGACATTAATAAAAATGTTTAAAAAAAAAAAAAAAGCCAAATAAAGCCAAGCCCTTTTTTCCAGCTTTCTTGATTGAATGTTATCATGCGTCAACTTTTTGAATTTTATTTTAATAATTTGCTGTAATTTACCATTTCTTTCAGAATCCCTGATTTTGGTAAAATGTGAAAAGAAACACAAACTAAAAATAAAACCAATAAAAATAAAGCCAATTAGAAAGTACAAATCAAAAACATTATGGCACTGAACACCTGATTGAGATACACAAATGCTGATATTTTGGCAATTGAGAAATGTGTTTAAAATATCAGCTGTTTATGAACACATAAAGTAAAAATAACGACAGGATCAAGATTAAAAAAAGACACATTTTAGAAATCCTTCTTCCACGAGTCAAGATATTTTCTTTTCTACCCTCTTCGTAGTTTTTCTTTGGTTTCTTTTCCAGTACTTGGTCACCTTCTTGCGAAATCAATGGATGCTTTTTGAAGATTTCAAACACTTTGCTGGACATGCATGTTTCAGATTAACTTCATGTTTTGTTTTGCAAGCGCGAGATAGCAACTGACTTCCTGATTTGTCTTGGAATAAATTACTGGCCAATCAGAAAGCTCACTTTTTATGCATAAAGGGAGACTATTCTTGACCCATTGTAACCAAAAGCGAATGGAGAAAATTAGAATGCGATGTGCAACGGAATATTTATGTTGCTCTGAAGTTTTCTTCTGGTCTTTAATTATGATGTTGACTATTCATTCTAAGGGAGCTTCAATGAGTTAACACTTTGTTTTAAGATTTTACATGCACTAGTTGGGCGCACTGTCAACTAAGATCTTGGTGCCCAAACAGGAATTAAGGCTCCCTGGACATTCAGGCGTATGCCAAATTCTAACTGTGCATTTTTATTATCGATGATAGTTTTTATTTTATTTTATTTTAGCTGTGTACTAAAAAATTATAATTCTCTTCAGATCTATAGACTGAATAGTGTTGGAATTTTATCATTGTTGACTTATGATTTGTAGACTGAGTAGCTAAAAACAATTTTTGAAGAATAATCCTAACATTTTCATTTCAGTCCATTCACTGTACTATTATTCTGTTTGCAGACCAGGTGTACAGACAAGCTTGATGCATCAGCCACCTCCTGACGTGACAGCTAACCTGCCGGTCAATCCTGCTGCTCTGCCTGATCATGGCAGTCTGCCTGACATTTCCAGCCTGCCTCAGTCTCCCATGACCCCTCAGTCCACAGGCTACGCTGCTGCATACTCTGCCATTGGCATTAAGACAATGATCGGCAGAGATGGGGTGGGTCTTTCATCCAGCACAGAATCTCTGGCATCCTCAACTAGCTCCTACCAGCAGGGTTACAACAGTAACCACACACCTCCTTCCTTCAATCCGAATCCAACATCCTATAGCCAAATACCTACATCTTATCATCAAACACCCACATCATACAACCAAGCCCCTGTAGCCGACAACCAGACAACTACATCCTCTGTTTCTGGCGGCAGTGTTGGTACTTGGACTCCACTCCACATCACTTCCAATAGTTCAAATGCTGCCAGCATGGCCCATCAAATGCAGAACCAACAGATACCCCCTGCTCATCAGCAAGTTATAGCACCACAGCAGGATACTTCTGCATCTCGGCATCCTGCTGCAATACCTCCCGACCAGTCCTACTCTTCTTTGCCACCTGGTGAGTCACAGCATCGTCCCTCACCAGTTCCTTCCCCATCCCCTGCTTCCAGCCCAGCTCCATCCCAGCAGGCAGGTGGGGGAGCATATGGTGGGTACCCAGCTCCTCCTCCACACTTGTCTGGTTCTCGCCCAGGCACACCCCAACAGTCCCAGCAGCAGACACATCCCAATCAGGCCCAGCAGCCCTATCACGCAAGAGGCAACCAGCCACAGCCAACCCTTGGTCAGCAACCTCAGAGCTATCAACCACCTTACGACCCAACCCCACAGAGCTTGACACATAACCCGCAACAAGCACCCCAAGTTTCAGGGCAAGTTGCTCAGCAAAGACCAGGACAAGCGTCACAAGTTCCACAGCAGTACAACGCAACTCCGCCATATTCTCACCCTTCTGTGCCTGCTACCTCATACCCCCAGCGGTCATACACTGCTGCGTCCAGTGGCTTCCATGGAGGACCAGCACAGTATACTTCTGCAGGCCAGTACCCTGGTTACAGCCATTCCATGAGTGGCCCTACAGGACAGTCTAGTCTGGCATCTTCTACAGCAGGTGCACCACAGTCCGGTCAGTTTCAGATTGCTTCAGCAGTGCATGGAAATCAAAGTGGAACACCAGTCCCTTCACCAGCACCTCAGTCGCAGTACCAGTACCCCCATTCTTCTCAGTTATCCTCAGCCAGCGTTTCAGCTAGTCAGATGCCATTCCAGCAACCAGGGCAGAACCAGCAGGGATATGGACCAGTGCAAAGTCAGGCTCATGCTCAGTATCCAGGTCAAGGTCAGCAGGTACCTGGTCAAAGACAGCAAGCACCTGGTCAAGGGCAGCAAGCACAAGATCAGGGTTACTATCAAGGTCAGAGACATTTTGTGCCAGGTCAGGTTTCTGCCAGCAGTAGCGGTCAGGGGCAGTTTGGTGTGAGTTCACAGAACGTCTCTGGACCAGGTACAGCTAGTTCAACTGGATACTACCCAACTTCAGGCACTCCTGGTACTTCAAACTACCCAGCCAGCTACACAAACCAGCAACAACAGCAGGCACAGTGTCAGCAGCCTGGACTGTCTGGCCCTAGTCCGCCTGTTGCAGTGTATGGCCAAAGCCAAGACCAGCAAAGGTTTCCTGCCCTGCAGACCCTTCCTGGACAAGCCACTTGCCAGCATCAGCCTGGGATCCAGCAACAACAGCAGCAGTATCCTTCTCAGCAGCAGTTTGCTAATCAACAATATCACCCACAGCAGTATCCACAACAGTATAACCAGCAACAGTTGCCTCAACAACAGCAGTTACCCCAGCAACCGCTGGCACCACAACAACAGCAAGTACCTCAACAACAGCAGACGAAGCAGCAATTACCTCAAAAACTGCAGTTTCCTCAACAGCAACAACAGCAATTTCCCCAGCAGAAATTTCCACAACAGCAACAACAGCAATTTCCTCAGCAACAGCAACAGCAGTATACCCAGCAACAACAGGTACCTCAAATGAGTCGATCACAGCAACAACAGTACCCTCAGCAGAACATGGGTCAACAGCTTTACCAACAGCCACAGCAGCAAGTAAATAGTTTTATATTTTAGATTAGTGTTATCCTTTCTCTTTACTAAAATTTTTGGAATAAGGGAAAGGGGTAATTTACAGATTGTTATAATATTCATGGTTTAGTGTGTATGAGTTTTGGGGTGCCTTCTGTTGTTTTGGTAAATTCTGTGTTTATTTTTTTGTCACTGTATTTCAAGGTTTTGGATACAATTATGGATCAGAAAACCAGCAAATGAAAGTTTTAGTTAATGTTTCAGCCGCAAGCAGCCATGCCAGGACAACAGCCTCAGTACCCAGCCAGTATGGCACAGCAACCACAGGTTTCTCAGTACCCTCAGTCTACATTCCCAACCACCCCTAACATCCAGCAACACATGTTCCAGACCCCCTTGCAACCGCTAAGGGCACAGTCAGCTGATTCCTTACATGCCCATCCTGCCTCCATAACAAGAGTCAGGGGATCAGGCCCCAGTTCCCTGGACCTTCGTCCTTCATCTTCTGCCCCGGCTGTCCACCAAACACAGCCTCACTCTCTGCCCTCTGTAGCCACTACACCCCAGGGTCCAAACCCACCTTCCACCTTCTCTCAGCCTACTTCTGCTAGCCAGGGGACAGAGAGACCCTCATCAGGGGGAATGCTGCGTCAGGAGTCTTCGCTTGATGAGATTCTGTCATCCAGTCCTGAGGGGTCCAAGCATGCCGCTATCCCTGCACCCATCATAACACCCAAGGTAACTTTCAGTTTCACGTGATGTATTTCTGTGCCCAGGCAGTCAGAGTTGCACTGTTTTCTTACATACAAGTCAAGCTAAGTCAAAGAATTTTTTATTCCACCAAAGGAACATATACTTTCCCCAATTTTATGCCTTGTATAGATTCAGCCTGTTTTGTTTCTCTAAAGAGTTTCTTGTTTATGTAACTATTGAAAAAAAAAAAGCATAGCCGAGCAGAGTATTTGTGTCCAGCCTCTCGGTCACTGTTACGTTGAAACGCCAATGGTAGTATGTCTGAAACGCGCGCGATAGATCTAATCGTTTCGTTTTGCAAGGTATTTAATAATGGAGTTTATTTACCTTTGATTTGAGTTTGCATTGTTGTTAGGAGAGGCTTTGTATAACGTTGATAATTTTCGTTGGTCGATATTATTGGAGAATTCTCTAGACCTGCGTGTTTACTCTCGATAGAAATTTCCCGATGGATGTCGAGGTGAGGGAACGTTCCGGGTATGTGTAGAAATATGTATGACGTAAGTCAGTGATGACAATCTTTAATTCTAATTGGTTGGTTGTAATGCGTCATTTCTAGAACGTCCTGTCGTCATCTCGAATGAGAGAAAAAATTATAAAATGGATGCCCTGTGTGTTGTTGTGAATAGTTGTTGATAGTTGTTGATGTGTGCTGAATAAAAGTGGAAAACTTTATACGAAGACTCAGTGACTTGTATGCTGATTGAGCAGGCTGCATGGATAAACGAATCTGAGTTACACACGCCTATCAGGAATTCAAGCATCGGGGCTGAATCAGATACTAATAGAAAAACACCAACATCATATCGAGTGTAAGTCACCACCTTGAGAACTTTGAGATCTCTAACCTTGAGAACCTTGAGATCCATAGTAAGCGAGACATAAACAAATTTGCCCTGCAAGACAGGAAAGCGTGTTGATAGTAAACCGGATTGCCGGCTACTAGTGCCACAACACTCTCTACAGACCACTGCCCTAAACTGCATAAAACGCCTGCTGACAATAGAGTCCTGCTCGTCGCCAAAAGCAGAAGATTAATGGTCAGGTGGGGAGAACATATGTTGTGTCGCCTTGTCATGCATAACCCAGTGGCCACACCAGAGGATTCTGCACAGCCGGAGCCACCCAAGGATAGACTAACCAACAAATGGAAGATAGACAATCTCTGCCAAGCCGTGAACAGTCACCACATATGGAAGAAAATATTCTACCTTTTAGTAAAGACTAAAGGTAAAATATGTTTACTGTTCATTATGTTCTTTTGAACAGGTGCTAACAGACCAAGAGAAACAGCAACAGAAAGAAGAGGCCATGAAGAAAGGCGCTATAGTAGAGCGAGCAAAGGATCCATATGAAAACAGCAGCGTGCTGAACAAGTTTGTATCGGATGTGGAGGCCCTGGGGAAATACGTTGATGATCTTTCCATCACCATTCTTGGTGTATCACGTCTCGACACTGTGTGGAAGGTAAGAAGGATTGAAATTTAACATTCTCCTTAGCGTAATCATTGTCAGATAAAGGAAATAATTACAGATTTTTTTTTTAATGCTTTAGCTTACAATATTCTATATGAACACGTGGCATGCACCCATAAAACATGAATTCAGTATCATCATCATTACCTTTATCAGTTTATGTAACTTCTGTTTGAATATATTTCTCAGTTCAGCAGTCTGTCTTTGTTATTGTGGTTTTGTGTTTTTTTCATTGCTTTTAGAGGTAATTAAGGTGTACATGTTGGGTTGTATGGTTCTATCCTATCCTCCTATCCTATCCCCAGACCTGCCTACCGTTACGATTTAGCCGTATTTTGTTACGATTTTCAGCCCTTACTACGATTTTTACGATTTCCCTAATTTTACTACGATTTTCCGAACGCAAAAACTACACATTGTACGAAAACTTCCTTATAAGGAGATGCTAGACCCGGAACTGAAACGAAGGCTTGTAAGTTGTGATTAGTCGAGAACGGTCACGTGACCTGTTCGGGTCTAAGCTATGGTAACTTCCGTTTGAACTACGACCGGGCGATTTGTGTTGTTTACAATCGATTTGCGCTTCATAAATGGAAAATCCAGACATGAAGGGAGCAAATAATAAGCCTTATTCATCTGCACCATGCGAAAGAGTGTTTCCAACAGTAAGAAAGAATGCCACACCCTGGAGAGCTTCAATGGGGCAGGATACTGTGGAGGCACTCCTTGTGCTGAAGTCAAGACCTTGGCACTTACTGGACAAGCATCAATATAGTGATCACCAACTGAGCAGCATTAAGAGTGCTTACTACAATTCTTTGAAGAAGTAAAAAATATAAAAACTTTTTTTTGTTTGTTTTAAAAACAATATATATATTACTATTTACTTTTGCATCTGAATGATGCTTTTCTGACTCATGTACATGAAAGTTATAATATTAATAATAAATTCAGACAGTTTATCTACTTTGTTTTAGTTCATTGTTGTGCTCAAGTCCACACCTTATGAACACTTTTTTCTTTTTTATTTTCTTTTACAAATGAATGATGCTTTTTTTGATTTTAGTGTACTATGTACATGAAAGTCATAATAATAATAATAATAATAATAATAATAATAATAATAATAATAATAATAATAATAATAATAATAACAATAATAATAATAATAATAATAAATTCAGACAGTTTATCTACTTTTTGTGTGTGGTAAATTCATTGTTTGCTTTCTATTTTCTTGTCTTGCTGCCTGTTTAATTTACTATTAATTGCAAATGTTGCAAGATTGTTAGTATTATTTGGTGTAGAAATATAATGAATTTAAAGACCGATAGATCGATTGCGGTGTGAATACGCTTTTTAAAATTTTCTTTCAAAATGTTACGCTTTTTGTCCCAAGTCGTTACTACTAAAAATTTGGGGGGTAGGCAGGTCTGTATCCCATAAATCAAAGGTCGTTGGGTCACAACCGATGATCGTTTAATCACGTACTCCATCTTTCTTTGTTCTCAGTGTCAATGTCAAACCAGTCCATTCTCGAGTGTTGTCCTCCCACCTCTTTTTATGTCTACCTCTTCTTCTGCCTCCTTGCAAGGCCTCATGCACTCTCGGAAGATGTTAAAAAGTGTTGGAGAGAGTAGGCATCCTTGACGCACACTGATTGTTGTTCTGAACCCGTTCCTGATGGCGCTGTTGTAAAGGACTGCACTGGTAGCATTGTCATAAAGGCTTTTGATGACTTCAATAATTTGAGGGCTGATGTTGTACACTGCACAGAGCTGCATGCCAGACTCAAACGCTTTCTTGAAGTCTACAAACACATGATATAGATGTTGTTGGTGCTGTAGGTATTTCTCGCAGATTATTCTGTGGTTAAAAATCTGTTCAATGGTACTTTGTTGTATGGTGATTGTATAGTAAGTTGTTTTGGGTTGTGTTTATGATTGTCTATTTTTCGAATAGTGGGCGAGTTCATAAATACAGTGGAACCTCCGGTATACGACCGTCCAAAATGTGAGAAAAAACGGTCTTATAATAGAGGTGGTCTTATACCGGAAACAAGGGGTGGGGTGGGGGGAAGGGGGTCAGGCTCGGAGGGGTATGTAGTCATAATTTTCACACTCACCAGCATGTATTCTCTGACAAAGGAAACTGTAAAACGTGTTTCATTTTTAGCTTTGTCTTTTATTCACAACTTCAAAAATAGAAAACAGTCGAACCACTGCCAGACGCGTTCATCCAAGTCTGTCAGTGCAGGCTCTCAGTTTCGATGTTTCCCTTTTCACCACTTTCTCCACTCTCCCATCGTAGTTTCACAGATTCCTTATCCTTTATGATGAGCTGAATTTGAGTCTTCCCAACGTCTAAACTTCTTGCAATAGACAAACAACTCTCCCCATTTTCACTTCTTTCAATCACTTTCATTCTCTCTGCCAAACTCAAAACGTTCCTCTTGCGCGACGCCATTTTGACAGCCAGTGTAGGCGAGTAATGTCCCTTATTTGCGAACTGGAAATAGCAGACAACAGCAGGCGTACACTAACATGAGAGAAAAAACGAAAGGTACAGACAGCAAATTAACTGATATCTCTTTTAAATTGCCCTAAGACGGTCGTATAAAGGGCTTAAGACACGGTCGCTGGTCGCATAAACAAGGTTGTCGCATACCAGAGGTAATTTATTATTGGAAGTGAATCCGTCAGAAGTTTTCAGGTCACATAACGGAGGGAGTCGTATACCAGAGAGCCGGATACCGGGGAGGTTCCACTGTATTTGTAGATCTTTGTGTATGTGAGTGTGTGCATGCGTGTGTGTGTGTATGTGTGTATTTGAAACAAAAATGTTGCTGAGCTGAGTATTCTGTTTTACATGATAGTGTTGATAATGAGAATTAATGATAATCAGTATAATTTTGTTCTGTTAGTGTTAGAAGGTGTCACAGAAGATGGCTTATATCTTTAATGTTAACCCTTTCACAGCTAACATGTTTTGCATACCGTATTCTAGAAAATAAATGTGCTTTTCCATCACTGCTGTTCTATCTCTTCCACTATTCAAAATAAACCAATAAAAAGTATGTATCCATTGAAAGCAAATTGAATACCAATTTGATTTCTGCTACAGATAGAGAAGTAAATAAGAAAACAAAGATTTGTGTGTCTGTAAGAAAGCGTGAAAATCAGTTTTTTGCAAAACCATTTTTCTTTTTAATATTGTTCCTGATTGGCAAAATAAAATACATAATCACAATCATGCATGTTGTTTAGTCGATTTACAGACTCGACAATGTTACAATGATTGAACACTCCGTGGATAACTTCATTGGACATCAAACAAAACAAAACAAAAAGAAAGACGCAGACCTTATTACTAATTCTACAAGAAGTATCTATTTGTCAGTGATTGAATCACTGCCACAGTCATATGTAGAGTCAGAATGTACAGGTTCACAATTAGAATCTTAGTTTCCATCTCCACCAAAATCTTCTTCATGGCTATCACTGTCTCGCAATATATCAACATGAACATTTTTAAGAGGCACATGGTGCTGAAAAGCCAGGTTTTCTAGGAGAGCATGATCAAATGTGATTTTGGCAACCATAAAACCCACCCCGAGTTGCCTAGCCAGAGCGCTACATAACCCTATGTTCGCGGAGAGTGCTAGAGAGCACCATTGAACATATCACCATTTGCAAATCGAAAGCCACCACTCTGGCCGAAAGGTTGTTTGCGAAGAGAAAAAGATGACGGCCAGAGTGGTGGCTTTCGATTTGCAAATGGTGATATGTTCAATGGTGAAATAGCAAGGGAGGACTCTGTCATTTACAATCTGGTAAGATTTGTGTAATTGTTATTTGACGGAATAATTATGTTTATGTGCAATCAGTTTGAATTAGTATTTATATCTGATAGTATTGTGAATCGTCAGTGCGATTGACAGTAACTTTCACTTTTAACTGACTTCACTTTGATTGTGCAGTCAACATGTGCTGCGCCGTTTAAAAGGATTCACGTATGCCAATAGGTTGCCCAGAAGCGAAAATAGTTAGTAGAGAGCAATTATAAATATTTTGTGGCGCTTTTTTTCTAGGCAACTCGGGGCAGGTCTGTGTCAGTCGGAATTATAGGCCTAAGCTTCTCGTACTTTCAGAGATGAAAGAGCTTCAAGGGAAGTAACTGAATTACTCTTTTTCCCTCTTCTTTTGTTATGCGAACCAAAGTAACATAGTTTTCCAATTGAACGTACCTTGTACATCTTATAAGCATTGCAAGGCAGTCAGATACGACGTAAATCGTAGATATTCAGCATAGGGAAAAGGTTAAATATCGTGGATTTGGATTGGTGGTAAACTCTTTTTTTATGGAATTAGGAAATGGAATTGGCATGTTGCTGCCTTGGGTGACTTGCATTAAATCCTGTTCTTGGACAGTGCCTGGAGCAGCTCTTGATCTTGAAAATTGCTATATAAGAAGAGTAGTTGGCTGAGTGGTGTATGCAATGGCAAAACAATTGAATGTGAGTAGTTCCAAACTGATTTACAGCCCGAGTGCTGAAGCAAACATAAATAATATGACCGTGAAACTGTGTACCAGTGGCAAAAACAGTTTACGCATTGAATGTCAAGTGATAACATCGCAGCTGGTACGGCCAGTGATTCCAAGCTTGATGACATCCTGGATTGAGGGGAAGGAAGGGGTGGAGGGTAGGCGGAGGGGGCGGGGGACGGGGGTGGGGTGGGTGGGGGGGGAAGGAGACAATACCCTGAGGCAATGCGCCCCTACTCCTTCAGATCAGAGTATAAACTGAGGTCTAGTCTGTGCACACTCATATTTCCATTGCACAGACTTTAAAGATTCTGATGCTCATGTCCTAAATGGGCGAGTGCTGGCTGCACAAATGCACCCAGTACGTCCCTTCTCCCCCATATACCCTGTTGCCCTGCATTGTGCTGGGTTGTCTGGCTGTCAGACGATCCACCCAATGGCTGCAAGTGTGCGCCTCGGGCTCCTTCAGTAAAAAGCGATATTGGCCAGCTAAGTTAACTAAGTGTAAGTGTACTGTGCTTTGGGAAAATATACACAAATTTGACCTATTTTACTAGATTATTGCCAATAGGAAGTAGATCATCTTTCATCAGAAAGGTCATAACCATGGTCTAGTTATTAATTACGAACTGGATAAACCAGGATGGCGTTTTTTTTTTTTTTTTTTTTTTTTACATTTCCAACATCTGACATTATAAAATCAACACTGGGAGTAATAAAATTTAGAAGACATTGGAAAGGGGTCATAAGCATTACTTTTTAGGTCTTCAACATCTGGTTGTATAAAAATCAATAACAAAAAGTAACAAGATGGAAAGCATTTAAGACACACACATACAGCTGAAAATCAGCATTTTTCAAATGTGTTAATTTTCTTGGCAGTGGTGTAACTCAGTTTTACCCTACAGAACCAAAATAAAAACATGGAATAATGGGGCCACTATTTGAACTATTTGCAAGAGAAAAAAAATTTAAATCGGTTCAGCCAATTTTGAGATACAGCACAAATGTATTTAGAGAATAATAAACCACAACAACCTTGACTAGCGGAAACATAAATTACATAAAATTGTTATCAGTAGGCAAACTAACTTCATAGTAAAACTGATCAAATACAGCCCAGTCATTCTTGAGGTTGAACAAAATAGTGAAATTCGGATTGGGGGATGGACTGACCGACAAATTGACTGGCAGACTGGTACTGAGTGATTGGCCCAAAATCAACAACATCGATTCAGCCATTTTTGAGATATGAAGAAAAACATGTAGAAAAAATTTGACTCCAGCGACCTTGATCTTTGCGGTAATAATAATAATAATAATAATACAGGATGCTATACGCGCTTTTCCCCAAATCATTCAGGCTCAAAGCGCGGCGATCTATACCAACATACACGCTCACCTGTCTCATCCACCCTCACACACACCAAACACATATCCATCACTCAAACAGGTGGTGTAAAGGCAGGGAGATCGCTATTAGAAGGCGGAAAGAAAATCGAATTTTTATTTTTGAAATTTTTATATTGACTGTGTCCTGTACCATTATTGAAGGGAGGGAGGAAACCGGAGTGCCCGGAGAAAACCCTCGGTGACCTCAATAGTCTCGTACCTAAGTCACATACGTTCGCCCCTTGCGGGAACGGTAGAACATAATATTATATGATTACAAGAGAGGCTGACTACTAACCTAGGTAGAGTTCATATGACATTTGGTCAAAATCAATTAAGTGGTTCTTGAGATTTTGCAAGCAACTTTTGGCTCATTTTGATTCCCGACTACTTTAAAAAATGTCCAGATAAAAAATACAAAAAAATATGAACATCCATCATTACTAGAAAACATTAATTTGAAAAGAAACATTAGCATTTATAAAGTGAACTTTATGTTGACAAATGTTGAAAAATGGTTTTTGTAATGTTTTAAACATCTAACACCACAAAATAAACACAAAATTAAAGAAATTAATGTTGTAGCAAGAAGACAATAATTTGAAGAAAATGTAACTGTAAGCATTTTGAAACCTGGTGACATATGATATGATAAAACATTTTAAAAGAAATAGGTCAAGATCTAATTATTTTATCACAAACGTATATGTCACAAAATCAGCACACTGACACACACACACATACACTCACACGCACGCACACACACATGCACACGCACACATTTAATTTGAATAGGATTGTAAACACTTCAGAAACATGAACATTTTGAATCATTTTGAAGAACTTAAATCTAAGCTTTTTGTAACTCGTTGAACAATTAAACAAATGAAAGTCTCTAATTACATTAGATAATATATTAGCCAAAAACAAAAGGAGTCAAATTATATGTTTTAAATAAATGTGATATAGCTTGCTGGCTCATAAAGTGAAAGAAAATTGACATCCATCATTGTAAAACCATAAGCATTTTGTAACACGCACACTTTGTAGCTCATTAACACCAATCAAAGACATAAGCAGGGGAGTCTTATTACAGGAAGTTATGTATTAACCAAAAAGTAAAGAAGCAAAGAAATAAACAGTCGTATTACTTGGAATGTGATTTTGCTGATTCATGACTCGTTTGCATTGGCAGAGCCTGATTGACAGCCAGGACCATGACGTCAAGAAACAGTCCATCGCCATCGCACGCTGCTATCCTATGAAGAATCGTGACCCTGACATTATGCCCTGTAAGTGCCTTGAATCTGTTTTACGTTATCCGTTAGCTGTGATAGTGTTAGCGTGTCTTGCTCTCTGTTCTTTTTCTGTTTGTCTGTCATTTTCTCTCACTCTGTATCAGTCTCGGTCTTTGTGTTTCTCACTGTAAGTTGTGGACTCTTTGTTTCTCATTCATATGTTTAGTGCATGTGTCTCTTTCACTTATGGTTCCTCTCTTCCTCTCTCTTTCTTTCTCCCCCGGCCCTCTCTCTCTCTGTCTGTCCCTCTATCTCTTTCTCACTCTTTCTATCTCTCTCACACACACTCTCTCTTTCTCTCCCTCTCCTTATTCTCTCGATTTGCTCTCTTCTCCATCCTCGCCGTCTCTCCTTCCATCACCTTCAGTCTGGCTGTTTTCATGTGTCTGTCTCTTTCTCCCTCTCTGCTTCTCTGTTCTTTCCACCCTTCACCTTCTGTCTCTGTCTGTCTCTCTGTCTGTCTCTCTCTCTGTCTGTCTCTCTCTCTCTCTCTGTCTGTCTCTCTGTCTCTGTCTCTCTCTGTCTCTCTCTCTCTCTGTCTCTCTCTCTCTCTCTCTCTCTCTCTCTCTCTCTCTCTCTCTCTTTCAGTCTGGCTGTTTTCATGTGTCTGTCTCTTTCTCCCTCTCTGCTTCTCTTTTCTTTCCACCCTTCACCTTCTGTCTCTGTCTGTCTGTCTGTCTCTCTGTCTGTCTCTCTCTGTCTGTCTGTCTGTCTGTCTCTCTCTCTCTCTGTCTGTCTCTGTCTGTCTCTCTGTCTGTCTCTCTCTGTCTCTGTCTCTGTCTCTGTCTCTGTCTCTCTCTCTGTCTCTCTGTCTCTCTCTCTCTCTCTCTCTCTCTCTCTCTCTCTCTCTCTCTCTCTCTCTCTCTCTCTCTCTCTCTCTCTCTCTCTCTCTCTCTCGTAGTGTCATCTTTTTACTGCTTCCTGTGTGTACTGATCGCCGAGTGTGTAATCACCTCGTAACATTATCAGAACTTCACTGACTTGTTTTTAGTGCAATATGTCCTTGTGTGTTCTACTTTCATAACTTACCCTTTAGATGGATTTTTTTTCTCTTCTTGCATGTGATATGTTCTTCTTTCTTCTCTCTTTTCCAAATCTCTTTTTTTTCGTAACCTGTAATCAAGGGAGAGAGAGAGCGAAAAAAAAAAGGTTTTGTTTTTTAGTGACAGTACATTGCTCATATTGGTTTATAAGAAATGAAATCGGGTCAGTGTTGGTGCTTGCCTGTTTTCCTTAGGGGAAAAAATCAATAATGTTCACCTCATACTGTGGATGTGCTTTAATTATGTAGTGATTAATTATTTAGTGTGCTGTGTTGGTAGCATTGGGGTGGGATGTTTGTGTGTTTGTGTATCTCAGTGTGTAAATCTAGCTATTATATGCATACATTGTGTGTATGTGTGTTGGTGTGTGTAGGTGTTGGTGTGTGTGTGTGTAGTTATGTCCGGGTGTATGAGCCTTTTTTTTAAAAGCTTTCTCAGCAGTATTGGATCACATTGTGATGTCCTTAATAAATTTTTGCTTTAGATTAATTTTGTTTTTTACTTTGTGCAATTTCGGTGGGAAAATTTTCAGGAGCTTATAATAATAATAATAATAATAATAATAATAATAATAATAATAATAATAATAATAATTCTTGTTCTTGTTCTTGTTCTTCTTCTTCTTCTTCTACTTCTTCTTCCTCCTCATTTATCTTATCAATAGACTATGTTTAGTCCACTCTCACCTCCCCACACTCAGCCATTTCTACTTTCTTCATCTCTGTCTGTCTCTGTCTTTATTTCT
>CM072512.1:100660900-100743963 GCA_036898135.1 Oncomelania hupensis | reverse complement strand
ATTTTACTAGATTATTGCCAATAGGAAGTAGATCATCTTTCATCAGAAAGGTCATAACCATGGTCTAGTTATTAATTACGAACTGGATAAACCAGGATGGCGTTTTTTTTTTTTTTTTTTTTACATTTCCAACATCTGACATTATAAAATCAACACTGGGAGTAATAAAATTTAGAAGACATTGGAAAGGGGTCATAAGCATTACTTTTTAGGTCTTCAACATCTGGTTGTATAAAAATCAATAACAAAAAAGTAACAAGATGGAAAGCATTTAAGACACACACATACAGCTGAAAATCAGCATTTTTCAAATGTGTTAATTTCTTGGCAGTGGTGTAACTCAGCTTTACCCTACAGAACCAAAATAAAAACATGGAATAATGGGGCCACTATTTGAACTATTTGCAAGAGAAAAAAAATTTAAATCGGTTCAGCCAATTTTGAGATACAGCACAAATGTATTTAGAGAATAATAAACCACAACAACCTTGACTAGCGGAAACATAAATTACATAAAATTGTTATCAGTAGGCAAACTAACTTCATAGTAAAACTGATCAAATACAGCCCAGTCATTCTTGAGGTTGAACAAAATAGTGAAATTCGGATTGGGGGATGGACTGACCGACAAATTGACTGGCAGACTGGTACTGAGTGATTGGCCCAAAATCAACAACATCGATTCAGCCATTTTTGAGATATGAAGAAAAACATGTAGAAAAAATTTGACTCCAGCGACCTTGATCTTTGCGGTAATAATAATAATAATAATAATACAGGATGCTATACGCGCTTTTCCCCAAATCATTCAGGCTCAAAGCGCGGCGATCTATACCAACATACACGCTCACCTGTCTCATCCACCCTCACACACACCAAACACATATCCATCACTCAAACAGGTGGTGTAAAGGCAGGGAGATCGCTGTTAGAAGGCGGAAAGAAAATCGAATTTTTATTTTTGAAATTTTTATATTGACTGCGTCTTGTACCATTATTGAAGGGAGGGAGGAAACCGGAGTGCCCGGAGAAAACCCTCGGTGACCTCAATAGTCTCGTACCTAAGTCACATACGTTCGCCCCTTGCGGGAACGGTAGAACATAATATTATATGATTACAAGAGAGGCTGACTACTAACCTAGGTAGAGTTCATATGACATTTGGTCAAAATCTATTAAGTGGTTCTTGAGATTTTGCAAGCAACTTTTGGCTCATTTTGATTCCCGACTACTTTAAAAAATGTCCAGATAAAAAATACAAAAAAATATGAACATCCATCATTACTAGAAAACATTAATTTGAAAAGAAACATTAGCATTTATAAAGTGAACTTTATGTTGACAAATGTTGAAAAATGGTTTTTGTAATGTTTTAAACATCTAACACCACAAAATAAACACAAAATTAAAGAAATTAATGTTGTAGCAAGAAGACAATAATTTGAAGAAAATGTAACTGTAAGCATTTTGAAACCTGGTGACATATGATATGATAAAACATTTTAAAAGAAATAGGTCAAGATCTAATTATTTTATCACAAATGTATATGTCACAAAATCAGCACACTGACACACACACACATACACACACACACACACACACTCACACACATGCACACACACACATTTAATTTGAATAGGATTGTAAACACTTCAGAAACATGAACATTTTGAATCATTTTGAAGAACTGAAATCTAAGCTTTTTGTAACTCGTTGAAAAATTAAACAAATGAAAGTCTCTAATTACATTAAATAATATATTAGCCAAAAACAAAAGGAGTCAAATTATATGTTTTAAATAAATGTGATATAGCTTGCTGGCTCATAAAGTGAAAGAAAATTGACATCCATCATTGTAAAACCATAAGCATTTTGTAACACGCACACTTTGTAGCTCATTAACACCAATCAAAGACATAAGCAGGGGAGTCTTATTACAGGAAGTTATGTATTAACCAAAAAGTAAAGAAGCAAAGAAATAAACAGTCGTATTACTTGGAATGTGATTTTGCTGATTCATGACTCGTTTGCATTGGCAGAGCCTGATTGACAGCCAGGACCATGACGTCAAGAAACAGTCCATCGCCATCGCACGCTGCTATCCTATGAAGAATCGTGACCCTGACATTATGCCCTGTAAGTGCCTTGTAATCTGTTTTACGTTATCCGTTAGCTGTGATAGTGTTAGCGTGTCTTGCTCTCTGTTCTTTTTCTGTTTGTCTATCATTTTCTCTCAATCTGTATCAGTCTCGGTCTTTGTGTTTCTCGCTGAGTAAGTTGTGGACTCTTTGTTTCTCATTCATATGTTTAGTGCATGTATCTCTTTCACTTATGGTTCCTCTCTTCCTCTCTCTTTCTTTCTCCCCCGGCCCTCTCTCTCTCTGTCTGTCCCTCTATCTCTTTCTCACTCTTTCGCTATCTCTCTCACACACACTCTCTCTTTCTCTCCCTCTCCTTATTCTATCGATTTGCTCTCTTTCTCCATCCTCGCCGTCTCTCCTTCCATCACCTTCAGTCTGGCTGTTTTCATGTGTCTGTCTCTTTCTCCCTCTCTGCTTCTCTTTTCTTTCCACCCTTCACCTTCTGTCTCTGTCTGTCTCTCTGTCTGTCTCTCTCTCTGTCTGTCTCTCTCTCTCTCTGTCTGTCTCTCTGTCTCTGTCTCTCTCTGTCTCTCTCTCTCTGTCTCTCTGTCTCTCTCTCTCTCTCTCTCTCTCTCTCTCTCTCTCTCTCTCTCTCTCTCTTTCAGTCTGGCTGTTTTCATGTGTCTGTCTCTTTCTCCCTCTCTGCTTCTCTTTTCTTTCCACCCTTCACCTTCTGTCTCTGTCTGTCTGTCTGTCTCTCTGTCTGTCTCTCTCTGTCTGTCTGTCTGTCTGTCTCTCTCTCTCTCTGTCTGTCTCTCTCTCTCTTCTCTCTCTCTCTCTCTCTCTCTGTCTCTCTCTCTCTCGAAGTGTCATCTTTTTTGTTTTCCCTGTGTTTCCAGAGTGGTACTGACCGCCAGGTGTCCTTGTGTGCAATATGTCCTTGTGTGTTCTACTTTCATAACTTACCCTTTAGATGGATTTTTTTTCTCTTCTTGCATGTGATATGTTCTTCTGTCTTCTCTCTTTTCCAAATCTCTTTTTTTTCGTAACCTGTAATCAAGGGAGAGAGAGAGCGAAAAAAAAAAGGTTTTGGTTTTTAGTGACAGTACATTGCTCATATTGGTTTATAAGAAATGAAATCGGGTCAGTGTTGGTGCTTGCCTGTTTTCCTTAGGGGAAAAAATCAATAATGTTCACCTCATACTGTGGATGTGCTTTAATTATGTAGTGATTAATTATTTAGTGTGCTGTGTTGGTAGCATTGGGGTGGGATGTTTGTGTGTTTGTGTATCTCAGTGTGTAAATCTAGCTATTATATGCATACATTGTGTGTATGTGTGTTGGTGTGTGTAGGTGTTGGTGTGTGTGTGTGTAGTTATGTCCGGGTGTATGAGCCTTTTTTTTAAAAGCTTTCTCAGCAGTATTGGATCACATTGTGATGTCCTTAATAAAGTTTTTGCTTTAAATTAATTTTTTTTTTTTTACTTTGTGCAATTTCGGTGGGAAAATTTTCAGGAGCTTATAATAATAATAATAATAATAATAATAATAATAATAATAATAATAATAATAATAATTCTTGTTCTTGTTCTTGTTCTTCTTCTTCTTCTTCTACTTCTTCTTCCTCCTCATTTATCTTATCAATAGACTATGTTTAGTCCACTCTCACCTCCCCACACTCAGCCATTTCTACTCCTCCCTTCTCTCCCACCTCTGTCTGTCTCTGTCTTTATTTCTCTCTTTCATCAGGAAGAATAAATTGCTAGTAACATTTTATTCATATTTTCCCCTGGAAAGTCCTTGATCAGCGCACACATATTAAAGAAGTCACTTAAGCTGTCTGCGTTTTAAAGTAGTTTCTCTCTTACATCACAGTTAGATATACAGGTAACACCATTTTAATCAGTTATTTATATTTGTTCCACCATTTTTGCAGGCATTATTGGAAGCAAAGTTGTTGTTTTTTTTATAAAGAATGAGTGAACTGTGAAGAGATCAGGAATGTGAACATAACCTCACCATCAGCCTCCTCAGCCATCCCAGCAAGGTCCTCCTGAAAATAATATTCAACAGGTTGAAACCATAAGCTGAACAAATCATAGCTGACGAACAAGCAGGATTCAGGGCAGGGCGAAGTACTGTACCACTGAACAGATTTTCAACCTCAGAATAATCTGCGAGAAATACCTGTAGACTTCAAGAAAGTGTTCTATTGAGTCTGGCATGCAGTCCTCCACAACAGCGCCATCGGGAACTGGTTCAGAACAACCACCAGAGTGTGTCTCTCCAACACTTTCATTATCTTCCTAGAGCGCATTATGTCAGATGCCCTTGCAGATCACAGAGGCACAGTCAGCATAGGGGGTAAAGCAGTCTCCAACCTTCGTTTTGTGGATGACATTGATGAATTGGCTGGATAGGAACAAGAACTTGAACAGCTGGTACAGAGACTTGATACCACCTCCAGAGCCTATAAAATAGAAATAAGTGCAGAGAAGTCCAAAATGATGACCAACAACACCAATGGTATCAACATGGACATCAAAATCTAAGGCCAATCCCTCAACACAGTGCATAGCTTCAACTATTCAGGAGCCATTGTATCAGACAATGTGTCCCGACAGGAAGTCCTCTCCAGGATCACACAAACAACTGCTGCCCTGACAAGGTTGAAGCCCGTTTGGAAAGACAGGACCATCAGTTTACATTCCAAGATAAGGCTGCTGCGCACCCTTGTCATCTCCATCTCCCTATACACTTGCGAAACATGGACACTCACAACAGTACAATGAAGAATACAAAGCATGGAGATGAGGTGCTACAGAAGACTTCTGGGCATTTCCTTTACCCAGCACATCACCAACGACGACGTCTGAAAGACCATCACGCAAGCCATTCGACAACACGATGACCTGGTCACAATGGTGAAGAAACGGAAACTCCGATGGTATGGCCACGTCACCAGAGCATCAAGCCTTGCAAAGACCATCCTGCAATGCACAGTTCAAGGAGGCAGAAGAAGAGGGAGACAGGAAAAGAGGTGGGAGGACAACATTCGAGAATGGACTTGCTTGACACTGAGCGAAGCCATGAGGATCACTGAGGACAGAGAAAGATGGAGTACTCTGGTTAAACAATCATCTGTGGTGCCCCAACAACAAGTTACGGGATAGGATAGAAGAGATCTGAAGTAACAAAAGAACAGAACACAAATTTGTGTTTTTTTTCTGTAGGCAGCCTCTTTGGCAGTGTTTGATTTCTTTGCTTCTACAAGATATTCTGCCAGAACAAAGAAATAACTCTACTAATTTTTTCTTCTTTTCTTTTTTTTTAGGCAGTATTTTTCTTTTAAATCTTGAGTTCAGTAATTACATTACTGGAGTGGCAGAACTATGGAGATATCATAGTATGGCTGAAATACATGGTTCAGCAACTGGTATGAGATTAGCCATGATGATCAGCTTTTCAATGCTGTTGAAATAGGCTGCTTGAATATTCCACCCCCAAACGTGTGTGTAAGTTTGTTTCTCAAACACGTTTTAAAAAAATAATGTGGCCCTATTCCTCAAAGTTTATTATGTGTCATTTGGCCTTATGATTAAGCTACAAAGGTCATGAAGGCACAGATTTTGAACTTCTAAACTTTACGAAGATCAGAGAAAATGCTGAAAGTCTGACCTGAATCAGCAATTTTTTGCTACTTCCCTTTTCCACACTTATCACTGCTCTGAAGCTGGTTATTTTCATTGATTTTTGTTGTCTCTTGTTTCCAGTTTCCTTGTTTTTTTGTGGTACATAATTCTTCATATATTTATGTATATACATTCACACATACATTTTCGCACAAACCCACTCGTACCCTCGACCTCATACATACATACACACTCATGCACAAACTTTTTCTCTCATACACAAACACACATGCACACACATACACACACACACACACAGCTGAAAGATTTAGGCCTTGCAAAAACATACAAAATATTGATGATCGTACAGTGGAATGGCTTTATTTAGCCCATAGTGTGCACCAACATTGGGTTATTTGACCATGCATGAGCATGAGAAGTCACATGAAGGTCAAAGTCACTAAAGGTCAAGTCATCCCGAGTTCACTTTTTTTTAATTGGCATAATACAACTTTTACAATAGTTTATTTGGAGCCGGAAATCAAGATCATCTGAAGGTCAAGAGCATAAAATGATCAAAGTCAGTATTACTTTGCATTTTAATGCCACTGTTTCATTTTGTTTCTTTTTCTGGGCAGTCATTTTCATGTTAAATATTGCAAGTTCCACAAGTAGCATGTGAATCATATGGGCTTTGCCCCTTCTAGTTGTATATTTTTATTTTTAACAGCCATAATAATGAATAGATTTAGCTAAACTAGTATTGTGAAAGAAATATAGTACTAATGCGCATTTTACAAACTAATTGCTGCCTGCAAATATGTCATCAAACTTGAGTTGTTCTTTGGGGAAGTGAGTATCCATGGGTTATTAATCACTTTCGATTGGAAATGGCCAGAACAATTATTAGTTTTGAGATGCATAAAATTAATAACTTTAGTATACATAAAAATGATTACTGTCTGTGCTCCAGAAGTAATATATTGTGCCATAGTGGTTTTACCTAGAAAATTGCTGTAGTGCACGCAAGCATAGTACCATCTGTCCTGCAAAGAAGGAATGGGACTCCATTTTTTTTCCTGCACAGGAAATGACGGCTTCCATTATTTTATAATTTCAAAAGAAAGACCAAATAGCAATTTTGTTATTGCGTGTTTGTGGAGGGGTTTGGGGAGCAGAGTTTCAAAGAAGACAATAAGTGCAGTCTAAGAAGTTTGTTTGAGAACATTATTTAGTTAGAATGACTAGCAATTGAATATTGATTAGTTAGACGGAGAAAAAAAGGGGGGAGGGGGGGTAAGACGAAAACGGCAAAGTGCAATAAGGCCAATGGCTTATGTTTTTGACTACCATTTGATCTACAATGCACCATCTGTTGCATGATCCATATTGACTCCCCCTCCAACCCTCTTCCTACTCACTCCTCATCCCCCCTGCTCCCCTCCACCCCCACCCCACCCCCTTAAAAAAATATATTACATTAACTTTATGGTATTATGTCATTGTTAATAAACGACTTCCTGTTGAGATGAATGAAAGATGATGGGAGGCGTGAAAGGAAAGACTAGGAGAAAGAAAGTGAGTGAAGGAGTCGGAGGAAAGACCTGAACCCAAGATGCAGATAAACAAACTGCTTGATGTGTATATGATAACATTGACATTTCTTTATCTTGGTGTTATTCTTCATATAACCCGACGTCTCGATATGCATGTTTTAAGATGTTTGTATTCGTTGTGAATAGTGATGAATGCAAGATGGCGTATGGGTTGAAAAGAGAAAGGACCAAATTTGAAATAAGTAAAGAGATCAAATGCTGAATGGAAAACCTATAGAACAAAAAAAATGTCTATTGTAATGTGATGATTCTTCATGAAGGCTGTCATCGCACACAAAAATGCATGACCTTAAAATCCATTCATATAGTCATGAATATATGTACGTATGGACGGTTTTGAAGGACATTTTATATTAAATAATATTTTAATATAAAAATGTTAATATAAATTAGGTGTTGAAGGAAAAGCAGGTCACTTTTTTTCTGCCATTTTTCCCCCCCAGACACATTACCCTATTTTTATGGCTGCAGGAAATAGGCGCTAATAGGTTGCAGTCTGTCTCTGATGTGCATTGTTTTTGACGATACTTGCTTGTTTGTGGTGTAGTTTGACAAGGAATAATTGGGAGTCTCCCTAGATAATTAGATATGAAATCCTTCAATGACATGTCCTTATGTAATGTTCTTATATATGTTATGTGACAGTTAACACAGATTTTCTTGACATTATAGTACTCACTTTTGTTTTTATTTTAATGGGGTTGGAGGGGGTCGTAATGTCTAAAAGAGTTTTGGTAATATCTTTTAGATTTTCTCTCATCCACCTGCATCTGTTACCCTCTCCTTGTTGATTTAGGATTTCGGCTGTAAATTGTAAGACTGAGGTAAAAATGCAGGTAGGAGCCAACATTTCACGGCCCATCAAAAACTGAGTGATGGGGTCTTGAGTTATTATTATGCATAAAGATAAATGGGCGTTTTATACTAGTGCAGAGGGATGGCCAAATTTTTTATTGTTTAGGTGTCGGTTTGCAGTCATTGACGTGCAACGCCTCATGCACATTTACCTTGAACAATGGAGGAAAGTCAATTGTCTTTGCCATGATTTATTAGCATATGTGCAGCGGAGCAGAACAACATTTTAGAACCCTGACCCACTGACACACTTGAGGAGTTTTGAGTGAGAAGTTGGTTAGACCCCTTTGGAATTCTCGGGCAGGTCACACAACAGCTGCAGGCCAGGCCCACCACCAACTTATAACCACATTTTCATTCTACTGTGGGCAATGTCATGCCCTCACGCTTGGCTGACATAATATTTTATTCATTTCCATTGACAATAGCCCTTCCCTAAAATGTCTCATTAACCAACCAAGCTCTTCCAGTTGTGTGGTGCTCATGTTTGCGTAATGCCTGACATATTCATATTTCATTCTATAGATCTGTTCACACTTTGAGCTGATTTCTGTTTAATTATTATTTTTTTTTACAGTGGACAGGTAATGCTAAAGTTGTTTTTTGCCCCAGGTGCAAACTGACCAAGATTATTGCAATATCACCAAATGTTTCATTGTCGTTGCAACAACTTTGTGCCTTTATTTTGGGCTGAATGGTTTATGGAAAGGGATAGCAATACAAATCCTAAGCTAATTTATAAGAGAGTTGCATATCTTGTGACCTGCTCCAAGATGGTTGTCTGGAGGTTCTTTGTGTTCAGCAGCGCATGACTGTTTCTGATGTACTACTGTGGGACAGGTTATGAACGAATAGAAGGTATAAACAGCAACGGTATGGGAATTCTTTTGCTTACAAAATGAAATACTCAATGTGGGCTGGATGTGTTTTAAGGGCATCAATAGTAGCCTACACATTTAATAATGGCAGGAGGTGGTAATTTTACAGAAGAATGCTGTGCAACTGAGCATTAGTGCATGTTGACACTTTAGGTTTTTGACACAGACTTTGGTAAACGTTTTTCATTTCATTTTCTGTGAGGTTATTTAGTATTATAATATATAAAATCATCTCCACAAAAAATCAGCACCCTCCTCCCCCCACTCCCATCTACCACCTTCCCTCCCCAACACACCCACCCACTCCCCTCACACATGCTCTCTCTCTCTCTCTCTCTCTCTCTCTCTCTCTCTCTCTCTCTCTCTCTCTCTCTCTCTCTCTCTCTCTCTCTCTCTCTCTCTCTCTCTCTCTCTCTCTCTCTCTCTCTCTCTCTCTCTCTCTCTCTCTCTCTCTCTCTCTCTCTCTCTCTCTCTCTCTCTCTCTCTCTCTCTCTCTCTCTCTCTCTCTCTCTCTCTCTCTCTCTCTCTCTCTCTCTCTCTCTCTCTCTCTCTCTCTCTCTCTCTCCTCTCTCTCTCTCTCTCTCTCTCTCTCTCTCTCTCTCTCTCTCTCTCTCTCTCTCTCTCTCTCTCTCTCTCTCTCTCTCTCTCTCTCTCTCTCTCTCTCTCTCTCTCTCTCTCTCTCTCTCTCTCTCTCTCTCTCTCTCTCTCTCTCTCTCTCTCTCTCTCTCTCTCTCTCTCTCTCTCTCTCTCTCTCTCTCTCTCTCTCTCTCTCTCTCTCTCTCTCTCTCTCTCTCTCTCTCTCTCTCTCTCTCTCTCTCTCTCTCTCTCTCTCTCTCTCTCTCTCTCTCTCTCTCTCTCTCTCTCTCTCTCTCTCTCTCTCTCTCTCTCTCTCTCTCTCTCTCTCTCTCTCTCTCTCTCTGCCTTCTCTAATATTTTTGTGCAAATGAGGATGATGGTATTCATGTTACATCCGTTATAAGAGGCAAAAATAAAACATTACTTGTCTGTTTAATTTACTATACAGAGATATTTTATTTATTTTTCTATAGATGATGACACGAGAGTGGTCCTAACAACAACGAAGGATGACTACATCAATGCAAGCTGGATAAACGTAAGTAATCCCAGAAAGAAGAATATCATGGTCTGCTAGTGACTAAACTCCCTGTGCTCACTTTGGCCATTGCGATACTTGCTTATAGGAAAATCATAAAGAACAAGTCCGCCAAATAGTAGGCTGTATTAGCACAATGATAACAAAAGCAAGCCAAATACCAGGTCATGCCTTAGATTAAGGTCACATAATGCATTTTAGTATTCAAAACAGAAAATTGTCAACGTCATTTTTACACGAGAAAAACTCCCTTTGAAAGTAACCCATAAAGCTTTCTGAATACCATTAATGTTGAAAAAAAGCAATAGGTCAAGTATTGTTAGCACTATGTATCCATGCAGTCACTGAAGAAACCTGAACTACAACCCAGTTTAAAAATATGTCAGTTTGAGGGAAAGGAGGCCTGGTGTATCCGTCAAATTCAGCACATTAACAGCTATAGTGTCAGTAGATTGTGTAACACTGAAAGGAGCTGTCCTCGGAATCATTTGAATTCAGACAAAAAGAAAATATTTGGCATTTAATGCTTTATCATTTTTTTGGGAAATAGCTATGTTGTTTTATTGCAGAGCTGACATATGTGTCAATACAATACTTATATATTTTGTATGAAATTATTTTTAAGTTTAAAGGATGAATTCAAAATACCCTTACACTTTTTTTTACGCTTTGATATTCTTTCTGGTAAATACAACATTTATAAATGTTATGCTATAATATCTTGCACTTTCCACGCACATTATAGTTCTCTTCATAACCTAACTGGCATAGCAAGTGGAAAAATTGGTCATTATGTAATATTTCTGAATTTTTAAAGAAAATTAATTTTAACATTGCACATTTTAGTTCTCTTTGATACTTAATCTGGTTGTGGCGGAACATTTTCAAGCTGTTTTAATGCTGAAGGCTTCAAACTGTGCATCTAAAACATTTGAACTTATTATTTATGAATAGGTTTTATTAAATTGCTTAGAAAATGTGCATTTCTGCAGGTACTGGGTTCCCATTATAAACAAGGACATTAATTTTGTAAGCTGTAAATGCTTTTGATTGGTGCTGTTTCAATGCAAAATATAAATATTCTATGGCTCCATCATTCCTGGGTCACACTTCTCCACCCCACACTCACCCTCTGATTATGATTATATCTCAGCCCATTCCCTAGCCCCCTAAATATGATATTATTGTCATTTTTTGTGAATCTTTTGGTTTTTATATTTCAGGACCTTGCTCCATCCTGCCCAAAATTTGTCGCAACTCAGGCTCCTTTAAATGTGACAATGACAGACTTTTGGGCCATGGTCTATGAGCTGGGCTCTGAAGTCATTGTTCAAATCACCAGCGAATATGAGAGTGGAAAGGTGGGTGAATTATTTCTTTCCCACCCCCTCCTCCCCGTCTACCCTCTACCCTCCATCCCTCTGTCTGTCTCTGCCTGTCTGTTATACGTATTTATCAATAGTCTATTCAGCCCCGATACTTGAATCTTGATATGTGTAACTGGAATTCGTTTATCCACGCAGTCTGTTCACTCAGCAACAAGGCAGGAATCAACTTTATTCAGCAAACACCAACGACTAACTGCATACAAGATCGCTTTCCGAAAATCACTACAAAAATCATTTTTTTACAAGCAGACATTGCATTACTGATATAGCCTCTCTGCAATCCAGAGAAACTTCGAATATTCCAGAATGATGCAATAACACCCAATCAAAATAAAACTCATCATCCGTCATCGGAACTACGCACTGCTTTATGCCAAAGAACATTCTTCAGTTTACAAGCTATCGCCATATATATAGATCTTGAAACTTTGATCAATAATAAACAAGCAATTCCAGAAAATTCTCAATGATAGTACAATATTAATCGATGGAAATTGTCAACATTATACAAAGTGTTTTCTAGCAACAGCGCAGAATCAAATCAAAAGTAAATACACACTATTATTGCATGCTTGGCAACAGAAAACGTTTGAAACTATCGTGTGCGTCTCAATCATAACAGCCTCCCTCCCTTTTCCCACCTCAGATTTCAATCACCTGAATTCTTGGCTTCAGGCAACCACACCAAACCAATCCCAATTCAATTGTCATTGCGTCTGAGGGTCTTTGAAAGGGACATTTGATAAAATAACCACAAGACGCTCAAAACTGTACTGATTAAACGGAAGTTTTGAAACTTTTGGCAGCAAGACTAAAATTTCAGCTACTGCCATACATTTTTATATGCCATTTGTATGGATTCAAGTGCTTGGAATGATTTAATCTTACAAATGCATTATGCATATCCTGTTTTAGTAATATTACTATGTACCTTAATTTTTGGGAACATCTCACTTTTGTGCAGAATTACCCAATCTACTTTCCAACCGAGAAAGGCCAGCAGATGGAACAGGGACCCATGATTGTGAATCTTCAGTCTGTCAAGTATCGGCAACTGTGGGTGGAAAGGAATGTTTATCTCAAGCACAGCCAGGTAGGCAGTTACAGTGCCAATGCATTTTGACTAATGTGCATAGCAATGTGAGTCTATGTACTTACCTCTCCAAAAACATTTTCCTGATTTTTGCAAATCGGTCCCAAATTAATATTGAAAAAAATCGTCCATCTATCCAGGGGTTTGTGGAAAAACTTTAGATGTGTCTAAATACTGAAAGCCTATTTCAACTATCACAACCATGCATGGTAAAATGGTGTATACCCACGAGACCTCATAAATGATCAGTGAATGCAGACTTGCCTACCGTACTTTCAGTTGCCGTTTTCGTACGGTTTTTAGCCTTGGAGTACAGTTGTCTGGTCAGCTCACTAAATATACGGTCACACATTTTATTTTTTATTTTTATTTTCTTACGATTTAAAGATGCACAGTGTAGTTACTTCCATTACCAAGGTGACGCATGCGTACATATCGTAAGTTCGCAGCACTTGTGTTCTGGTTTTCTCCATTCTGCTCAATGCTGTGTATTCTGGCTGACTGTGTATTCTGGCTAAAAAATGAAGGGAAGCTGTGCTGCAGGCCATTCTCCTGATCCAAATAAAGATGAACCAGAAGCTAAACAGGCCAGAAAGAAAGCTTTTTTTTTTGAAAGTCTACAAGAAAAAGTGCTTTTGTCTGACTACATCTACAAAAGGGCCAGAGTTGGCAAGATGCACTTTGTGCAAAATAGACTTCATTGTTGCACATAGTGGTCGCAACTGTGCAAAAGCGAGTATCATCAAAATCACATGAAAAGTTTGAAGCAGCTGCTAAAGGCCATACTTATGTACATCAAAAGATTTTCCAGGTGCAGACGAAAACCACTGGTATCGAATACATCCATACATTGTAACCTGAAGTATGTGTAATGTTGCTTATGTGAAATAAAGTTTATTTGCCCTTTTCTGCAAACAACTCCATTTTATTTTGGCATTTTTGGGGGGGCACTCATTTTCATGTTAAATATTGCGAGCTCCATAAGGAGCATGTGAGGAATATGGGTTTTGCCCTTCTAGTTTTGGTTATAACAGTATAAAAAAAATGATGACTATAAAAGAATAATTAATAAATCAATTAACTCATGTGTGTTTGAAGATCTCATTTATTCCAAGTGGTTTTGTACATAATGCACAGAATTCTGTTTAAAATTGTTAAAACACTGAAGCCTAGAAATAGGGACTATTTACAGGCATAATTGCATTCAAAATTTGGTGAGAGGCAGAATTCGATTCAAATTATGTTAGACACTGGATCCTTATATACAAAATCTTTCTTCATTTTCAGTGACATGAGCTAGAGCTGAAGACTTCAATCCTTTAGGTCATGCCATGCTATGCTATTCCTGTAGTGTTGTGCATAATACACACAACTTGTCAAAGCCATTGAAGCTAAATTGGTGTACGTTTTCTTTTCAGACAAAACAAGGTAGAACTGTTATCCACCTCCAGTTCAAGAACTGGCCCGTCAGGTAAAACTCTTGATTCATTTGTTATTTGTATGGTGTTGACCTTTGCCCCATAATGATTTGACCTACACATTTTTTTTTAGCAGGGAAGAGGGGGGGGGGGAGGGTGGATGGGAAGAGGGGTGGGGGGGGTTGGGGGTGAAAGGTTTGTTTAGTGTTTTCACTTCTACTTTCTTCATCATTCAATATTTTAACCACACCTTTTTGTTTATGGTTGTGTGTTGTTTTGTGTTTTTTTAATACAGTCTCTCAACATTCCATTTTTCAGTGGATTCCCAGACGAGGCCCATCATATTCTACGCTTCATTTCGGAAGTACACAGTTTCTATCAGCAACAGCGTAGTTTGCTGAAACCAGTTATTGTACACTGTGGGTACGTAGGTGTCTCTTTCCCCCTTATGATCATTGCAGATTTATGGCTCTCTTGTTTTAATTGGAGAGAAAGATACAGAGAAATAAAGCGAGTGATTACATGTTTGGTGGCACAGCAAAGTAATATTCATTTATGATTATTTATGTATGGTCTGAGAAAGTAATATTCATTTATGATTATTTATGTATGGTCTGAGAAGTGTAAGAGGGTTGATAAGACTTTGGTTTGAACTTAACAAAACAGTATTGCACCTTAGATGACGCTGTCCACGTGAGAAATGTATGTATCTCGTTATTGTTATTGTTATTATTTTCATCATCATCCTTTTGATTGCAAATCTCGTCTTCCACAGAAATGGCATTGGTCGAACAGGATCATTCTTGATGATCTACACGGGCATGCAGGAAATGCTGCACGGTAATGGTCTGACTGACATCCCAGCATTGGCTAAGCGCATGCTGCAGAAACGCAAGAACCTCATCCACAAGAAGGAACAACTCAAGTTCTGCTACGATGCACTTCTCTGCTTTGCAGAGGATTTCCTCAAGAAACGTGAGTTGTCCCAACCTGTTGTTTATAGCAGTAGAATAGCAAAGAACCTGAGCAGAAGTAACATTCCATAATTGTTTTCTTTCTCTGTAGATCTGGTCTGGAAATGATTGACTTCATGAAGAAAGCCTATGGCTGAAATCTGGAAAGCAATTTTTGCAAGAATATTATTTAACCACCACACAATTTTTAAAAAACTTTGTACTTGACAATTTATTTACATTTGTGTGTGTGTGTGTGTGTTTGTGTGTGGTTCGTTGGTTGTACTGTTAATTAGAATAATAACGTACACCTCTGCACTTTTTGCAGGCAACATCCTAGTGCAGCACCCACACTTTGAGAAGAAAGCCAGCAAGATTGCAGAACCTAACAATGCTTCAGGTACTCACGGCAACAACTCCTCAGATGACATTGTGCTCGGCTCGGTCAACCTACATACCCTTCAGCAAACTGTCGGACGTCTGCACGTTCACTCTGACAATCATGAAAAACTTTCTTCCACAACTTTGGACAAGCCTGGTCATACCCAGGGAAGCAAAGATCCCATGGATACCATCTCCGCTCTACCGGATCTTATCCAGCAGCAGTCAAAGAATGATGCCGGTCTGGCCTGGGGAGGAGGGGGTGGGACAGTAGGGTCACCAATAGGAAGTGGCACGGGCAGTGGAGGGGAGTTCTCTAAATCGCACAGTCGTTCAGGGTCAGGGGCTTCCATGCACAGTCTGATGGAGTCGGGCTCTTCCAGGGCTTCTCCTCAGCATGCTCCGACCTCTCTGCCTTCAGGACCTGGCGGAGCTGGAGTATCTCAGACGCTGGCAGACCTGCAGGACCCTAGTAAATTCACACTGGGGCAGGGTGAGCAGCGCAAACGCATCACCAAAGCCAACTTTGATTGCAAAGGCTCCGGCGCTGGCCTGGAGAAGCCTCCAGCAGACCCGTCTGATCCCCTCAGCTCTCTTGACCCTCTCTGGACCATTCACAAACCTAACACCAAAGCAGATAAGTGACAGTTACCCTCAAAACACTTTATAAATTTTTTTTCTTTTACAAATTTCATTATTTTCATTTCATTATATTTAAAAGATGAAATAAAAACTCAACTGTCTTTCATTTGGAGTCTTGAAGGTTGTTGCAGGCTGAAGGAATGAAGCATCAAGAATTTATCATGACCACGCTATACTATCTACATTCTTGCCTCATGTACAAAAGCACCATTACTGATTGTGGCCATTTTATTGTATTAAGATACTAATGAATAAAATATTGAGCATGTTGTCATTGTAAGAAAGGCTTGTATCCAGGTCAGCATATCTCCTGTGATTCCATAGTGTTTCAACTTGTGAATAAGCAGGGAATGGCAGACCTTATCAAAGGCTTTGGAGAAATCCATCACCATGATGTCTGTCTGCTTCCCCTTCTCCTTGCCTGATCACAAACCAGCAGGTCTGCTTTCTGTATTGGGTTCTGCAGGAAGGAAGCTGGTAGTGCTTGATTCTAAATCAAGGTGTATTACAGACCTGCTTACCCGTCCATATTTCGCCGTATTGTCCCGATATTTTGACCTCGAGTACGCTGTTACAATCTCTTTTTAAAAAAATACGAAAATCGACCAAAAAAGTTTATTTTTTTATTTTTTTTTACAAATTTCGGTAAAAAGTACACTTAACCGGAAACGGAAGCTAAACAAATTGCGCCAGAAAACTATAACTCATTGGATAGCATTGTGTTTTTCAAGTGTATATTCTGCAAATATTTAATTGTCATGGAGAAAAGAATTCATGAAACTACAGATGTTGAGGTGGCGAGTTCATCCAAGCGTGTTTGTGTGAAACGAAAACAAACATTTCTGGTTTCTTATTATAAAAAATTGGCCTTGTTTGGTAGCTGATGAAGACCTGCTGGTTTGTGATCAGGCAAGGAAAATGCTTGACAGTCCCAAAGACTACAACCTAAAATCTGAACGTATTGCAAAGTTCTATGCTTCAGTGCGTGCATACTTTGAGGAAACTTGCAGCTATCTTCTCCTGAAACTGCCCCTCACTGACCCTTTGCTCCAGCACTGCAGAATCATATGTCCTTCAGTTCAGTTGACTGCATCTTCCCAAGATCTACGCTTTTTTGTGAAGCGATTCCCTGCACTCTTTTCACCAAATACAACATCTGAACAAATCAGGAGCAATTCTCCGAGTATCAGTCTGATGTCAAGGGATTGGTGGGCCCAGCTATGCAGGTGGACGAATTTTGGGTGCAGGTCAGCAAAAACACCCTTAGCTTTTGCAACTGTGCCAGTTCATGCTGGGACTCTGCACCATCCCACACAACAGTGCTGCTTGTGAGAGGGTGTTTAGTTTCGTACGTAAAACGTCCACTGACAGTAGGTCCAGTATGGGCAAAGATGCTGTTGACTCACTGATGGTAGGTATGTTCAGACCTGAAAGCTCTTTCACAAAAAAAGAACTGCAGCAACTGAAAAGTGCACACATGCATGTTTTTTTTTTTTTTTTAAATACAAGTAGATCATTATCACATATTATGTTGATGTGGTGGCCTAACACTTTTGCATTGTTTTTCAATTAAGCACCCTAATTTTTTAACAATAAATTTATTGAACAGTGTACAGTTTCTTCATTTATTTTACGTGTGTAATAATATATGAAAATTTAGCTAAGAACAAATTAAGATGAATAATGACAATAAGTTTACACAGTTCTATATTCTTATTTATTTATTATCATTATTTTGGTTCACGTAAAATGACAGTTTATATAAATACCGAAAGTCAAAATCTGGTCATGATTTCCAAAATCTGGTTTTGAAGTGCCTGGAGTACTGACAAAAAAATTTTAAGGTAAGCAGGTCTGGTATTATTATATATGCCTTGTTTAACTACACAAAAAACAACCAAAAAAAAAGCACTGATTGATTTTAAAACCGTTTAGTTCTGATAATGAATTAGAATCTAGGATGAATTTAAGTATCGCACTGTGCGATTGATTAGGAAGACTCGATAGTGGGACATACTATAGTATTAACACAGCTGAATATCCAATGACTCTAAGCTAATTAGGATGCAATAGGCTTGAAAGAAAAATCAGATGTTGCACTTCATGATGTTGTTTTATTAACATAATTATTATTTTCATAATTTACATGTTGGTGTTTCCATTCCAAAGAAGCAATATGATGTGTTTGTTTTTGTTGTTGTTAACTTGAGTGTGCAGTATTTACTCCCTCTTTTTGTGATTGCCATTTAAGTGCTGTTTCAGTATTTCAACTTCTAACATAATAACATTAACAGGTTTAACTTCATGCTAGTCACCTTTATGAGGAGGTTTCAATCCTTTCAGTGGTATGAATAGAATACTGTAACATAATACAGCTTGATTTTCAATAAATGTGTTGACATTTAAATATTTTGTTAGTACTATTATTTACAATTTTACATGTTCTATCAAGGTTTTAAAGTGTATTTATTTATTAGTTTTTAATATCACTGTTAGTGTTTATTTTTATTTTCCGTATGTTTCACTGCCGGGCAATGCTACTGCCTTACATCGTTATTAGTAACCAATGTTATCTAACTTACTTAGCTTTACTTTAATAAACGGATCTAGCTTTTCATCTTTGCTTTGTATAGTATGATTTTGAGCAATGGAGCAAATCATTTTAGCGTTTAAATGATCCAGTTTAAATCATTTAAGTATTTGAATGGAAAAATAAATCAGTATCACTCGATTGTCTGGGTCATTAGATGGTGCACATCAAATATCAAGTTGGCACATAGGGCAACTTGGGTTAGACTCTGTTGTTGGCCAGTCCCGTACTCAGGGGTTCATGTATAAATAGTATCCCCACTTTCTGGACATTTAGTCTTCTGACTGTCACTGTCTTTCTGTTTTGTACTTTCTCATTAATACTCTGTTCTAACAATCTACCATCTTCTTCGCTAGACCAGTCACCTACCTTTTTTTATTTAAAACTCTTCCAAAACTCCTCGTTTGTGTATGGTGTCTGTTGGGTCAGCTTGGTAATATTGGACACTTTCTGCCAAATGGTCACTAGGGCTTTCTATGGTATTATTTATTATTTAGCAATGTTGGCATTTTATATACATGTATGTGTTTTGTTAATATTTTATAATGATGTTTATATTCTATTTTGTTTTTGTAAATGGGGTTTCGATAAATTAGAGTAAAGCTTCAGCATACTCTGCATGGGATGATTTTAGTGTAAAGTGACCGGCTGGTGGAGTGCTTCAGTGTGACCGTTATGGCCTGTTTTAATTGGGAGGTTCCAAAAACTTTTTTTTTTTGAGGATCTCAAATCTTGGTTCCTGAACATTTATTTTCCAAAAGATGTAGCAACCTAGGTTCAGGATCTGAGAATCTCCCTGAACCTTTCACGAACTTTAGAATTAACACAGGCCTTTAGGGTTTTTCAGCAGATCTTTTATATGGATCAAGGGTGAGTCCTCTTTCAACAAAGTTGTGGTCCTAATTCGGCTCTTTGCATTCCGCTGGACCCTATAAAAAATGACTAACTCACTCAATCACTCTTCTCTTTTAGCCGGAAAATTGCTGTGCAAGACCAGTTCAATTGGCAGAATACTGGTACCATGATAATCACAATTGTATAACAGTACTAGAATATTCTTAGCCTTTATTAAAAAAGATAAATATTTTTTAAAAAATTGATACATTTCCTACTGATTTTAGTTCCCAAACTGTTAACCAATCATCACTAATCGGTATAACGTGACACTAAAGTATTAATCGTATGAGAGTGACAGTTGACAGTTTATTTTGTTCCCCCAGTTTTGTAGCTACTATAGCATGCAATTTGTATAGATCTATAAATCAGTGTTGAAAGCGGATGCAAATGGGCATTTCAGGTTGGAAGCACAACGGCGTGAAATGATGGCCTTGTGTTTATAATGTGGGAGTGAAAAATAATATAAATGGTTTGTATGTTTATTGTATACACTTTTGGTTGTACCTTTGTGATGAAGGATGGTAACATTTGCTTTCATATGTTATTGTTATACAACTTTTAGTGTGGGAATGTGACAGCTGTGACTGTGATCTTGGGATTTTAAAAATGAGAGTGTTTATATGATGCTATCTAAACACCTTTTCCCAGTCGAGACAAGTATTTGTGGAATAATAGTGGTTGCTAAACTATGTTGAAATTTTGCAAAAATTCAAATCATGCATGGAATGATAATTTCTTTAAATTTTGGGTTTTTGCTGTTATTAATGTTTAATTTATCTTTAAGTGTGTTAATAGACTGAAATTTCTAATTTCATTATAAGATGTTTGTGCAATATTAATTTCATATTTTATTCACAAGGCTGGAATGAACAAGAAACAAACTGATCGCTGGAAAAGCTGTCAACATTTGCTGTATAATTATGATGTGATGTTTTATGCTCATGTATAGCAGTTTTGTCAATAAACGCCACTCAGTATCCTGTATGTATATCCACAGTATGATGTACATTATTCTCTCTCTCTCTCTCTCTTTTTCTGAACACTGTTTCTATTATTAATGTGTCTTGTTTTCGTGTAATAAATCGCTTCAAATGTGCAATAATTTAAATTGATATAAGTAGAAACTATCAACAAAACAAACAATCCATGTACCCCGAAACCCTTTTCTTCCCTTTCTGCTACCTCATTTAATTTCGCCAATCTTACAATTGATTGTATCAACAAAGCAAGCAAGTGTGCAGATGTATCAGAGTGGGTGTTTTCAATTACACATTCCATCTTTAATCTTTCACCAAATGACTTGAAACACCGCTTTGTTACTTTGATCAAACACGTTTTCAATTTAAAATAAAAATATAAACAATAGCAAGCTGAGCGTTGTGGCCAAGTGGGCTAAGGTGGGATTAACTTGCCTTGTCTACAGGCCAAAAATCAATGGCACCTGACAGGTGTGGGATCGATCTAGCATCTGGGCGTTATGTTTCTCCGAACATTATTTACTTTCGACTCGGGCAACGCCTCGGGGGTTTTCTCCAGGTACTCCGGTCACAGCAGCTCAATGCCTATGTGAATAGCACTCTTAGGTTATCCCACATTTTGCTGGCTGCGGGCTATTTATAGCTTGCCTACACCCTCCCTTTCAGTGAAAGGATAGGAATGAAGAGCACTGGCAAAGCTATTTATAGCTAGCCTGGCTGAACTAGCTTCAAAACCTAAAAGCTTTGGTTGAGTCGGTGTGCGGTTTTCTCCCCCAGCAAAATTTCAAAAACACAACTAATATTAGGTAGGTTGGGTTTGGGCGCACCACAGGCTGTGACTACACCTTCCTCAGGAGAGGCGGCCCAGAATTTCCCGATAAAACAGGGGACAATAAAGCATTAAATAAATAAATAAATAGCTATTCAAACGTTTTTTAACCTTTCTCTGTCCTCCGCAATCCTCATGGCTTCGCTCAGTGTCAAGTCAGTCCATTCACGAATGTCCTCCCACCTCTTTTTCTGTCTCTCTCTTCTTCTGTCTCCTTGCACCGTGCCCTGCAGGATTGTCTTTGCAAGGTCCGATGCTTTGGTGACGTGGCCATATCATCGGGGTTTCTGCTTCTTCACCACTGTAAGCATGTCATCGTGTTGTCCAATGGCTTGTGTGATGGTCTGTTGGACTTCGTTCTTGGTGATGTGCAGGGTATAAGAAATGCCCAGAAATCTTTAACACTTCATCTCCAAGCTTTCTATTCATCGTTGTAGACTTGCTGTGAGGGTCCATGTTTTACAAGAGTATAGGAAGATGGAGATGACAAGGGAGCGAAGCAGCCTTACCTTGGAGTGTAGATGATAGTCCCGTCTTTCCAAATGGGCTTCAACCTTGTCAGGGCAGCAGTTGTTTGTGCTATCCTGGAGAGGACTTCCTGTCGGGACCCATTGTTTGATACAATGGCTCTTATATATTTGAAGCTGTGACCAGTATTTTTTAGGATTCGTTTTGGACTTCGATGTCCGTGTTGATTCCATTGGTGTTGTTGGTCATCTTTTGGTCTTTGCACTTATTTCCATTCCAAAGGCTCTGGAGGTGGTGTCAAACCTCTGTACCAGCTGTTCAAGTTCTTGTTGCTCTGTAGCTAATCGATCAATGTCATCTGCAAAACGGAGCTTGGAGATTGCTCTACCACCTATGCTGACTGTGCCTTGCGCAAGGGCATGTGACATAATAGGCTCCAGAATGATGTTGAAGAATGTTGGGGAGAGTTGGCATCCTTGACTCATGTCAATTGTTGTTCTGAACCAGTTCCTGATGGCGCTGTTGTGGAGGAATGCGTTGGTAACCTTGTAATACAGGCTTTTGACGACTTCAATAATGTTATTTCTTATGTTGTACACTCTTAAGATTGTCCACATAGCTGCATGCCAAACTCGGTCAAACACATTATATAAATGTTGGTGCTGGAGGCATTTCTCACAGATTATTCAGAGGTTGAAAATCTGCTCAGCGGTACTTCGCCCTGCTCTGAATCCTGCTTGTTCTTCAGTTATGATTTGTTCAGCCTGTTCACTCCCGCAACAATGCAGGAATCGTCTTGTAAAGATTTCCAGCTTAATTCAGCAACTCCAACAACTGTATACAAAATCGATTTCCGAAAATCACTCTTTTCGCCAGCAGAACGCACATTACTTATAGATAGGGCTGGACGGTTTTACCGATACGTAACTGTATTCAGGTTCGGAAACGCGACGGTACGGTATACCGGTGCGGGTGTCCAAGGTCCGGTTTACTGGAAAATCTCGACAACACATGACATCCTATCCGCCCAGAGAGCTAGCCTAAAGCCCAAATACGTGGATAGGCAGCTGTTCTTGAATAAGAAATAAGTTCTTAAACAGCAGGTTATCCACGTGTTTGAGCATGTCAAACGCCAATCCTTCTGAACTCTTAAAGTTCTGAAAAGACCTTTCCCGTTAAATGTTTTTTTTTTTAATTTTGATTTTGTGGTTTAAAGTTTGCTGATGTTCTAAACAGTGATTTATCATAATTTTGAAGGCGTTCAAGCAAAAATAAAGCTTCAGTTTCTATGGAAATATGGTTCTTTGAAACTGTTTTGAAGTGTATGGCAATCTTTCTTTTGCGTCGGTCACTACTATCAGTGCCATATCCCATTTGATTGTAACACTTAAAATCGCGGTATACCGGTACGAAATACCGATACGACCTAAAAATACCGTGGTAATACCGGTACGACTTTGACCCACGGTACCCAGCTTTACTTATAGAACCTCTCTGCAATGCAGAATAGTTCAGAACATTCTAGAATGACGCGATATCACCTATTCGAAATAAAACTCGTCACCGGAACTACGCACTGTCTTACGTCATAGAACATTCCACAGTTTAGAAGATTTTACTAGCTATTGCGAGTTAGATCTGGAATATTCGATCGATAATAAATAAGTAATTCCAGAAAGCTCTCAACGCTACAACAAAAATATCCACCGACGAAAACTATCAATATTATACAAAGCTTTCTCTAGCAACAACACAAAATCAAATCAAAGGTCCTATCCTATCCTACCATACCCTATCCTATCCCGTAACTCGGAGGTCGTATGGGCACCACAGATGATCGTTTAACCAGAGTACTCCATCTTTCTCTGACCTCAGCAACCCTAATGGCTTCGCTCAGTGTCAAACCAGTCCATTCTCGAATGTTGTCCTCCCACCTCTTTTTCGGTCTCCCTCTTCTTCTACCTCCTTGCACTGTGCCTTGCAGGATGGGTTTTGAAAGGCCTGATGATCTGGTGACTTGGCCATACCATCGGAGTTTCCGTTTCTTCACCACTGTGAGCAGGTCATCGTGTTGCCCAATGGCTTGTGTGATGGTCTGCCGAACTTTTTTGTTGGTGATGTGCTGGGTATTGGAAATGCCCAGAAGTCTTATGTAGCACCTCATCTCCATGCTTTGTATTCTTCGTTGTAGATCTGCTGTGAGGGTCCATGTTCCGCAAGCGTATAGGAAGATGGAGATGACAAGGGAGCGCAGCAGTCTTATCTTGCAATGTAGACTGATGGTCTTGTCTTTCCAAATGGGCTTCAACTTTGCCAGGGCATGGGAAAGGGGGGGGGGGGGGTAATCAAAGGTAAATACACGCTATCATTGCTCGCTTTGTAAAACAAAATGTTCGTAACTAATGTGCGCGTCTCAAACGCAACACTCTCCTCTTTCATCTAGCATGCAATACCCAGCATGTAATATAGAATGGCGCTATGCCCAAAGTGCAATATTTTCTAAGCACCCGCTCACCCATCCCCACTCATTCACTACAAGAAATCATTCTGAGATAACATGGAATCATAACGACCCTTTCCCCCGATACAGTCATCGGATGATATCCCTTTGCCTCCATAATGGAGAAAATGAAATATTTCAAATATTGGCACCGTTTTCAATTCCTTACGTATACGAAATATTTAATTGAAGCGACGTTTTAACGCTTGAATGAAGAATGAAGCGACCGATGTCGGCAAAGGTACCATTAGCAGATATAAGTTTCTTAACAGAGTCGTATTCTTCGGGGTCCGGATGCGTAAAATGGATGGCATACACGTCGGTCGTCCAGTTGAATGGCTGCTCGTTTTGCCAGTCTCTGTAATTCGGGTGGAAGATAGGATGGCACTTGAGGTACAAGCACATTACCTGCAGCAAAAAGTGACATACCATTTTTTTAATAGGCCGGAAACTGTAATGAAATTCAATGGACAAACGAACAGAGATCGAGAAGGTATTGTTTAACACAAAAAAATTATATTATAACAAAAATAATCTAACAACAACATTGCAGTCTTACAACGAGAAAGTTTTCATTATGGACCGAAGTTGTAACTAATTTTCATTGATGTGATCGTTTATGACACAGAAAAAATGTAGCACGGTTATTTCCGTTAAATACTTTTGGGCAAAAAAGCAAAAGCACTGGAATTGCGAGTATGAACAAAAATATTCAGTTCGTAGTTCTAGAAAACTAAGACAATAATTATACCTGCAGCCTCTTCTCTATGCGGACGGTGTTGGGGTTGTTCTCATAGACCTTGTAGGGAAGCTCCAAGGCGTTATGGAAGAAGTCTTTAGGCTTGTAGTTTCTCAGCTCCTGTATCCACAACCTGAAGAAGGCCGAGCGTGCCCGAGCGGCCACCACTCCCATGTTCAGCACGTCCCGAAAGCCAGGCCTGGTCATGTGGTCAATGTTGACTACTGCGCCCCATTCTTGACCTACGATGACCACCATGCACATCTTTCCATTATAACGCTCGTAGACCAAGGCCCAAATGATTACCAGAACCTAGATCTGACAGAGCTAATATTGCCTGCCTTGGAAGTGATTCACACTGGCCCGGGCTGTAATTATACGGTTTATGGACTTCGGACTAGTGGGTCTTAGCACAGGAGCATTACAGGCTGAAAGTGAATCCTCGATGGCACAGCTGTAGATAGCGTACCTATGTATCATAGAAAGAAAGGGTGGGAAAAGACTGAGTCTTTGGAGAAACAGATCCGCCGCTCAAACGGTTTGTTCCAAAACGGCGTAAGAACGAGGAGGAGATTAAAAATTAACGTCCCCGCACACCAAGGCATATAGGGGACGAGTTGTTAAGAAAGTATCATGGGTACCCCAGGGAAAAAAGGGAGATAAATGTTGCGGGTAAAATTTCCAGGACCACGATAAAACAGGGGGGGAGGGGGGGGGGGAGAAATAAAAGCCACCTAAGGGATAGGGCTCAGACACATCACATTCGCATTCTCGCGGCGTTCGTCGTCGGAGCAGGAGTGGCAGTCTTGCTCTGCGCAGGGGCGCTATCCGCTTTGACTGAGGACTTAGCCACACTTTCTTGCCATTACCCGAGGTCGAGACCAGTGGGAGTCCGATGTCAGCTCGGCTTTGCTTCCTGCGGGGAAACTTCAGGAGTATCGTTCAGTCCCACTGACAGGGCGACACATGGAGATGATGAGGACGCGCCGTCCCGTGGGTGCAGTCCGGAAGTCAACATCACCGCCTTTGCCAGTGGGTGATCCCGACACGTACCTCCACTTAACCTTCAAACTTCATTTTCTCTCCTTGGGCTCCCTTGGCCTGGTGGCGTATACTTTGTGCGGAGGGGCCCGCATCGCTTTGTCTGCGTTCGCCCGACCATCGGTTGCCCACCATCTTTCACTATGACTGGACGACGTCGGGTTCCCTGTGGAGCTTGGCAACCTCCGGACTACAGGTCTTAACCGCCAGTGGTTCCCTGCGTTCGTCTTCTACCCTCACGCGGCCTATCCTTGGTCACCTTCACTTGGCCTCATCGGCATTCCTCTACACGAGCGAGTTCGGCGTACCTTCTTGGCACTCCTACATCAGCATGATTTCTTTCTTCCATCGGTCCATCTTACGACAACTGACCACATCGTTACTTCCTTCCGTTGTCGCAGCGACTTCGTGCGCTCCTCTTCATGTGAATTTCCTACTGCTTCATGACTTCTTCTTCACCTTGATCCAACTTCTTCATCATGACTTCTTAAATCAACGGCTACGATCCATCCAAGTCCCCTATACGCTAATGTGTCCGGGGACGGTAATCTACCTACTGAACTGAACTGAACTGGGCTCAGACACACCACACACAACCACACGCACCTATGAGACAAATATCGTAGAGGGGACTAACAAAACCCTCAAACACAGAATAAAACAAACGACAGGCCAAAATAGGGCTATCTAATAGCCGGAGAAACCGGTAAAAGTTATAAAGCCGATAAGGTCGGCAGTAAAATATTAAAAGTGGGTTAAAAGGATACAATACATAAGCAACTATAAAAGATGGGGGCAGCCTACGGCAATTGACAGCCATGATACAGGCTCCCCTGCGATAGCCGGCAAGTGCCAGAGGATCGCACATGGTTAATTAATAAAAATTTAATTGATAAGAAGAAGGACATGCAGAATATAAGGGGCCAAACTATGCCCTAAGGGAGCCGGAGAACCGGCAAAACCCAACTGCGGACAAACCACAGACATGCAAAACAAAAGCAGTGTTTAAAAAATTTAAAAACAGGCTAAACGTTATAACAGAGGAGCTCACGGCAGTTGAAAGCCATGATAAGAGCTCCCCGCGATATACGGCAGAAAGCGCCATGGGATCGCACAATTAAAACACGTAATAATAATAATACTCATATATATAAAATCCCTCGGCAACAGACGGCCACGTTCCCAGGCGATAAGTATACACCCACGGCAACACGGCCATGAGGGTGCCGATCTACGGACCGGGGAAACTAGCACAGGGCTAGGACAAGATCCCCTCGGCAATGGTAGCCATGGCAAAACAACCTAACGTCGGCAAATATACAAAATTAAGAACGACAAAAGCAGGGGGGGGGGGGGAACCGTCGAGCAGGTACAACCTAAATAGATATAGATAACAGGCAACAGCAGAACGGTAGATGCAGCGAGCAGCCAAAAGCAGGAGGCCGGGCTCAGAAGAAGTGGAGTGTAAGAACGAACAAGTCATCTTCCCTTATATCGAAAAGATAATGATTGATTGTTGCTTTAGGTCCAGCGGACTCTTCCGAGTCAAATCAGGACCGGACAACCCCCGATCCGCATAAAAGATCTGCTGAAACAACCCTTGTAGGAAAACTGAATGCCCTCCACCGGCCAGTCACTTTACAATAAAGACATCCCACGTAGGGGACGGCTGAGGCTTCACCCCAACTTATCGAACCCCCGTTTACAAAAACAAAATAGAATACAAACATCATTTTAAATTATCAACATAACACATACATATAAAATGCCTATATTGCTAAATAATAACATCATAGGAAGCCCTAGTGACCACCCGGCAGAAAGCGTCCAATACTCCCAAGCTGATCCAACAGACCTCATACACAAACAAGGAGTCTTGTCCAGGAAGAGTTTTCAAGAAAAAAGGTAGGTCATTGATCTAGCGAAGAAGAAGATAGTATAGCAGAGTGATAGGACAGAGCAGGAAATGGAAAGAGCAAATGAGGAAGACAGCGACAGTGGGAATTTAAAGCACTAAATTTCCAGAAAGTGGGGATACTATTTATACTGAAACCCCCGGCACTCCAACGGGGGTACTGTTGCCGCAGTGAATCGGTCAATTCAATTCAATTCAATTCTTTTATTTAACGTCTCTTCACTTGCTGAGTGATATTAGACCAAAACACTTTCTCTCGCACAGACAAACAAACACAAAGGTCCATAAACAATGAAATAAATAAATAAAATTCTATAACAATTTGTTGATCAGAGATTCACTAATAGTCGTAGCAACGTCAACTATTACATGATGATGTAATATAGAATCTAATGGTTTGTCGTTGTCAATCACTATTTGTTTTTCCTTATGTATTAAGCAACACAGGACACTGTCGTACAATGTGTTCCACAGATAATCTTTGCGAGCAAACACACAAAATATTCTTAGAAAACTTGGTATTCCACGAATTCACCCTCAATTTGTGAATAATCCTACTTATGTGTCTTGAACAAATAAAGTCTGGAGCTCCACAACTTAAAGCTGAAAGCATGTAATTTTCAATTAAAGATATCATTTCATGAGCAGAGAGCTCAAGTGCAGGATGCTGAAAGATGCATTTAATTTTCTGTGCTCCGTTCTTGGCTAGAATGTCTACTTTTTCGTTCCAGAAGATACCACAGTGGGATGGAACCCAACAGAAATAGACATCAGTTCCTCTTATCCGCAAAAAATGAATTAATGCTTTAATTTCAAATAAATAATCAGAACGATTCTTACAATGCCACGTTTGCAATGAATGAAGAACAGCTTTGGAATCAACACATAATAAAATTTGGAAAAACGTAATGGGATAATCAGAAATATATTGCAATGCCTTTAGTATGGCAAACAACTCTGCTGTAAATATTGAGACATTTTTACCAATATAAAAAGATTTCTCAAATTTTAAATCAGGTATAACAATACCAGCACCAGCTTCAGACGATTCTAAAACAGACCCATCTGTATATATTTTTAAGTGATTTTTATATGTATTAGATAAGTGCTCCCTAACTTCACTCACCAACTGATTGATATTTTCAGATTTTCTTGTTAAAGTAAAATCAATATCAATGTTTGCACCTAGGTGCTCCCAAGAAGGAATTGTAGGAAATAATGGAGGCGTTTTAATGCCATTTAAATTGATGTGACATGCTTCAAAAATAGCACTAACATAATTTCTAATAGGTAGAAGGTATGGAATTTCTCTTGCTTTACTTGGGTAATCCAAATTACAGTCTATTAGAATTTCTTCTCTATTTGAATTAGACACTGACAAACTTCTAATAACAAACTTTGAGACATTTAGTTTTAGTTGTTCTAAGAAACCTAAACAACAAGCTTCTTTATACGATTTTAACGTACTTGAATGAACAGGAACACCTAAGGCGGCTTTAATTGCTCGACTATCTATGCTTTGTAATTTTTCCAGTAAATATTTGCTTGCAGAAAAATACACTTCTTGACCATACGTTAGTGTTGACCTTACTAAAGTATTGGCCAAATGTAATAAAGTATTATTATTTTGACTCCAAGGCTGCGTACACAACAGCTTCAGGAAATTTAATCTCTTCATTGCCTTGCTAATCAAATATTCTATGTGAGTTTTCCACTTTAATTTGGATGTAAAATATACACCCAAAAATTTTACCTTATATAAGATAATATTTTGCCATTAATTTCAAGTATTGGTAAAATGTCTGGATTAGCTCCATTGTTAAATAATATTAAACACGTCTTTTCAGCAGAAAATTCAAGCCCATTTGCTATCATATAAGAAATTTATTTTATTTAGTTCTAACTGATAAATGAATCGGTCATGCCTATAAAGGAAAGACAGGTTTTCAACTGGGGCTTTCCCTTTTCCCTTTATAGGTTAGAACAATCTACAGTGGCAAGATTGCTCATGACCCCAAGGGGTAGTACTATATCGAAAAGATACAAGCCTATGATAGTTGAATGTGCCGCATATAATGAAATATGTCTATATCAATGTCTTTACCGTTATAGGACTGTACAGTATTTCTCGACCTAAATAAAGATATTATAGGTTCATTTTCACACGGTTTTGGGAATAAATCGTTACAGCGGCGGATTCGTTTCTTCAAAGACACAATTTGAACCCTTTCTAGCTATAATACATTGTAACATTTTCTACCGCTTTGTTACCGATGATCCCCTTACGAATCCCCTGTGATCTTAGTGTGACATATGGCTTTAAAGAAGTGAGTGTGGTGGGAATGTCACCGCCCTGTTATCCAAAAATAAAGCATAGAACATTTTGTGTGCAAAAACTTATTAATCTGCGAGTGTTTGCAACATATTGACGCGTCCAGTTAAAAAGACTTTAAAGAGTAATCTTAAGGCTAGACCAACCGTTTACATTTACCATGCGGTTGAAACGATAAGGGCCAGCAAAATCTGAGTAGCTGCTAAATATATATTGTCTACAATATTTCCATAATTATAAATAATGATATGATTCTAATTCCATACCAGCGGCGGAGGCCAGCAGCTTGATCGGAGACTGAAGCCAGAGGGCATCCCAGTCTATGTACACGCCCCCGTATTTGTACAGCACGTCCGCTCGCAGAATGTCGCTTAGGTGCTGTGTATACAAAACCATGTGCCCGAAGATGTGGCGAGGAGGCTCCCTGTACACTACTGTCACCTTGGGATGCGCTTTCACCGTTTCCCAATAGGACCCTTTCAGGTACATGTCCGTGTGCACGAACACTCTGCGAATATAATACCAATATTATGTAATCTACAACTTTTTACAATGGGCCCATAGGCCAACGTAGTGAATCACTATATATTGATATAGCATGGAGGTTGGTGTGTGTTACGTTGAAACGAACGAAAGTGTGTCTAAAGCGCGCACGATAGATCTAATCGTTTCGTTTTGCAAAGTATTCAATAATGGAGTTTATTTACCTTTGATTTGAGTTTGCATTGTTGTTAGGAGTGGTTTTGTATAACGTTGATATGTTTCGTTGGTCGATATTATTGAAGAATTTTCATGATCTGTCGATAGAAATTTCCCGATGGATATCGAAGGTCGTGAATGTTCCCGGAAGTAGAGGAAATAGGTATGACGTAAGTCAGTGATGACGATCTTTAGTTCGATTGGTGGCAGTACGTCATTTCTACCATGTACCAAATTGTTTCAGAAGAGAGAGAGGTTATTTAATCGTGTGCCGAGTTGTTGTTAGAGAAGAGTGGCTGTGAAAGTTGTTGAGTTGAGTTGAGAATTGTATGCAGTTGTTGGTGTGTGCTGAATAAAAGTGGAAAACTTCATACGTTGACTTTGTGACTTGTATGCTGTTTGGACGGGTTGCGTGGATAAACGAATCTGAGCTACACTCATCAGTATTTCAGCATTGGGGCTGAATCCACTACTGATAAAGAAAAACACCATCATCGAACGGAGTGTAACATTTTGGGGGTCAAGCCGCGATTCACGCCATAGCCAAGGGTTCAACTGCTACAACAAGCGAGTCAAAGTTACGAGAGGCAGTCATCGAGGGTAGCCGCCAACGAGTTGCGTCGAGAGGGGCCAACATACTGGGACTACATCACCGATAGGTTCGGGTTGACTGCAAGGGCGTGTAGTCGCTGAAGAGTTGCTTCGTGAGCGAACAACAGATCGGGACTACGTGGCTACCGTAAGACTACGTCGAGGGACAGTCTCGGAGCTACATCGCCAGTGTTACAGCGAGCGTCGAGCGGACGTCGCGTCTACTTCAGCACAGGAGCGTGTACATCAACACCAGCGTGGTGCAGCGTCGCATACGACGAGGACAGCGGGGCCTGCGTCAACGAAGGCGACTAGTGACAAGCATCAGCGCTACTGCAGAAAGCGTGCTGTTCTAGAACAGTCTAGAAAGGTACAGCACAGTCAAGAACTTTCCAGAAAAAAAGAACTCTACAGTCAAGAACTTTCTAGAAGAAGAACCTTCCAGAAAAGAACTTTCTAGAAAAGAACTTTCTTGAAAAGAACTTTCCAGAAGCATCAAGATGGCTGACTTCTGGCAGAAAGGGGTTGAACTGAATCTAAAAGGCAAGCAGCTGACGGAGTACGTCAAGTCTCAGGAGAGAATACGAGAAAGAGAATTGGAAGAGAAGCGTCTAGAAAAAGAAATAGAACTAGAACAGAAGCGTCTAGAAGTAGAAGAGCAGCGTCGCCGTGAAGAACGAGAATTAGAAGAGCAGCGTCGCCGTGAAGAAAGAGAATTAGAACAGAAGCGTCTAGAAATAGAAGAACAACGTCGCCGAGAAGACAGAGAATCAGAAGAACAGCGTCGCCGAGAAGAAAGAGAGGAAAGAGAGGCTGAGCGTCAGTACCAGCTAGAGTTGGCGCGTATCCAGAACAATCAGCATGCGCCACAAGTCACCAACGACCATACGGCTCCAAAATTGCCAGCTTTCGTTGACGGGAAGGACCAGATTGACAGTTATCTGGCGAGATTCGAAAGGTTCGCTGAAAGCTCTAACTGGCAACCTCAAGACTGGGCAATTCGACTGAGTGCACTTCTGACGGGGCAAGCTCTCGAAGTTTACACCAGACTGTCGAACGATGACGCCAAAAACTACGACGTCTTGAAAGAGGCCCTGTTGCAGTGCTACAACTTTACAGAGAAGGGCTACCGTAAACGCTTCCGTGAATGCCGGCCTAAGTCAGACGAGACGCCAAAGCAGTTTGTGGAGCGCCTGTCGTCATATCTACACAAGTGGGTGGAGTTATCAGGCGAAATGAAGTCTTACGACAGTCTCCATGACCTGATTGTGAAAGAACAATTTCTCAATGCCTGTCACAAGGACCTAGCGACCCACTTAGAAGAACAAAAGCTGCAGACGCTTAAAGATGTGACTGAGGCTGCTGAAAGATATCTTATCGCTCATGGGAAAACCCTGGGGCCACCCAGCGCGACGAAACATTTTCAGAAGACTGCAAACCATGGGAACCAGATCCAAGGGAGCCAGACGAGCCAGAGACACACTGACTCCACGCCACCTCCCAGGGAAGGGCATTCAAGAGGCTGTTTCACCTGCAACGCTACAGACCACAGAGCGGCTAACTGTCCTCAAAACAAAAGTAGCGGACAGCGGAGCAGTACGGACAACGCAGCGGCGGGCAACCGGCAGAGGCGGTTCTCCAATCAACGGCAAACCAGTAGATCTGACCATCAGGTGTGCGGCGGGAGCGTCATTCTTCCGAGTGAGACCGAGCGCACAGCTACTCCTGCGGACGTGCAAGAGTGCATGACCGATGGCCAACTTCTCCTTGCCAACGGAAAATCCATCCCCGTCGTCGCCAGCGCAGCTGTGACCGTCCAGAACATGCCTGTTTCGAAGGGACGCGTCGGAAATCATGAAGTGACTGTTTTAAGAGACTCTGGCTGCAGTGGGGTCATCGTCAAAGAAGACCTAATCGCTAAAGAACAGTTCACTGGCGATTCAAAATGGACACTTATGGCCGACAGCAAATGTGTGAAAGCGCCAGTTGCAAAAATTCAAGTCAGCACACCTTTCTACATAGGCGAAGTCGAAGCGGTTTGCCTGAAGAAGCCGCTGTATGATTTGATGATCGGGAATATCGACGGCGCGAGACGACCCGACGACCCCGATCCAGAGTGGAGTCCTGCCTCAACTCAACACGTCGAAGTTGTGGAGGAGGATCCATTGCCATTTCCCGATGGAGACCTTACAGAGCTGCTACGGGACAATGTGGTTACTCCGGCTCAGCCCTGCCGACCAGAGATCATCGGTGCTGTTACTACCAGGGCCCAGGCCAAGAGAGACAAGACGTCTTCGCCACTGAAGGTCGCCGACAACTCCAAAGCTGCCATCGTGGACAGAGATAAGCTGATCCAGCTCCAGGAAGCTGATAGTACTTTAAACAAGTACAGGAGCCGCCAAGACCACGTGACCAAAGGCAGTGGTACGGTCTACTTTGAGGTGAAGGCCAAGATCCTGTATCGAATCTTCCAGCACCCGAGGGTCAACGGAGGGAAACCACTACGTCAAGTCCTGGTACCGTTACCCCTAAGGCGCCAGGTAATGGAAGTAGCGCATGACTCAATCATGGGAGGTCACCTGGGTATCAAGAAGACGTCGGATAGAATCCAGGCGGTGTTCTACTGGCCAGGACTTCATGCGGACGTCAGCCGTTTCTGCCGATCGTGTGACATTTGCCAGAAGACCATACCTCGAGGAAGGGTCCCGAAAGTGCCTATGCAGAGGATGCCTCTGATCGACCGACCTTTCAAGAGGGTGGCCTTAGACTTAATCGGCGAAATAAGACCTCCGAGTGAAGGTCATCGATGGGTACTGACTTTAGTGGACTATGCGACTCGGTACCCAGAAGCAGTGCCACTGAAGAAGATTGACACTGAGACTGTAGCAGAGGCACTAGTGGACATGTTCAGCAGACTTGGAGTGCCTGAAGAGATCCTGACAGACCTCGGGACGCAGTTCGTCTCTGACTGCATGAAGGAGGTCAACAGACTGCTGAGCATCCGGCATTTAACTACGACACCCTACCATCCAATGTGCAACGGGCTCGTCGAAAAGTTCAATGCTACGCTGAAGTCCACCCTGAAGAAACTGTGCAGCGAGCAGCCCAGACAATGGCATCGCTACATCAACGCCCTACTTTTCGCCTACAGAGAAGTACCGCAGGAGTCCACCGGCTTTTCTCCGTTCGAGCTGCTGTACGGAAGAACTATCAGAGGGCCGATGCACATCCTGAAAGAACTGTGGACGAAAGAAGTAGACACCCCAGAGGTGAAGAACAGCTACCAGTACGTGTTTGAGCTACGGGAGAAGCTGGAGCAGACTCTCGAGATAGCCAGAGAAAACCTGAAGAAGTCCCAAGACTGTGGAAAGCACTACTACGATCGTAGGGCTGTGAACAGGAAGTTTAAACCTGGCAACAAAGTGCTGGTGCTGCTACCTACTGATCACAATAAGTTGCTGATGCAGTGGAAAGGCCCGTACGAAGTGGAGACCGTGGTGGGGATCAACGACTATAAGGTGAAGGTCGGCCAGCATTCCAAGATATACCACGCCAACCTCCTTAAGCTGTACGTGGAAAGGCCAACAGAGACTGTGCACGCAGCCACAGCAGCTGTGACCGACGACAGCTTTGACAGCGAAGAACTGTTGGAACTGGGAGACTTCCACAGCAAAGAAGGCATCGATGATGTTAAGCTAGGACCACGCTTGACGGAAGGTCAAAAGATGGAGCTCAAGGACCTTATGGGCGAGTTTCCCCACAACTTCAGCGATGTCCCTGGCTCTACAACTTTGGTCGAACACGAAGTCCACCTCACTTCGAATATCCCTGTTCGATCCAAGCCCTTCCCGATCCCTTTCAAGGCCCGCGAATCCTTGAAGAAAGACATCGATGAGATGCTGAGGATGGGCATCATCAGGGAGTCCAGTTCCCCCTACGCGTCCCCTGTCGTGGTCGTGAAGAAGAAGGACGGCAGCAACAGAGTATGCATCGACTACAGGAAGGTTAATAAGATCACCGTCTTTGACCCTGAGCCGATGCCTACCGCAGCAGACCTCTTCCGCCAACTATCGGGGAGTAAAATCTTCTCAAAGATTGACCTCAGCAAGGGTTATTGGCAAGTCCCCGTGCGTCAACAGGACATACCAAAGACTGCTTTCATAACTCCTGATGGGACGTACGAGTGCCTAAGGATGCCCTTTGGCATGGTCAACAGCGGAGCTACCCTGAAGAGAGGAATGAGGAAGATGCTCAAAGGTATGGACAACGTCGTGTGTTACTGGGACGACTTGCTAGTCCACACCCGCACCTGGGAAGAGCATCTGCAGACCTTGAGGGAGCTGTTTCACCGTCTAACAGAAGCTAACCTGACCGTGAGACCCAGTAAGTGCATTCTGGGGACTGACTACGTCGACTTTATCGGCCATTCGCTGAAAGAAGGACAAAAGGGGCTTCTACTAGAAAACGTCACCAAAATTCTGAACGCTCCACGTCCCCAAACAAAGAAGCAAGTACGATCTTTCCTGGGATTGGCCGGGTATTATAGAGAGTTCGTACCGAACTACTCAGCCATCACAGCACCTTTGTCGGACCTGGTGCGGAAAGGCTGTCCAAACCAAGTGCAGTGGGGACCGTCTCAGGAGAAGGCATACCAGACCGTGCGCGACCTCCTTTCGAAGGATCCGGTGCTACGACTGCCTGACACTTCCAAGGAATTCGTCTTAAGAACAGACGCAGCGGACGAAGGCATCGGCGCCATACTGATGCAAGAACACGAAGGGAAACTATTTCCGGTCAGTTACGCCAGCAAGAAGCTGTCCAGGGCTGAGAAAAATTACTCGACCATGGAGAAAGAGTGCCTTGCCATCATATGGGGAATCCGGAAGTTCGAACTGTACCTTCAAGGAGTGAAGTTCGTGCTGCAGACTGATCATAAGCCGTTAACTTACTTGAACTCTGCCAAGTTTGTGAACAGTCGCATCATGAGATGGGCTATGTACTTGCAGAACTTTAACATGCGAGTAGAATCTATCAAAGGATCAGACAATGTTGGTGCGGACTTCCTCAGCAGAGTGTGTGAGTAAAAAAAAAATTGACCGTGTAGATAAACTGTGAACATTGACAATATCCAGGCAGATTTGAAGATGAGAAACTTTGACTATGTGTGAATGAACTGTGAACATTGACAGTATCCAGATAGACTTGCGGATGGAAGAACATTGACTCTGTGTGAATAAGATGTGAATATTGACAGTGTTCAGACAGTCTGAAATAAGTTTTAATTCTGAATTTTGTTTTGTGCATTACGTTTCAACGTTGTTGAAAGAAATTGGGTAAATTTCTTCTTGAGTGGGGGGTTATGTTACGTTGAAACGAACGAAAGTGTGTCTAAAGCGCGCACGATAGATCTAATCGTTTCGTTTTGCAAAGTATTCAATAATGGAGTTTATTTACCTTTGATTTGAGTTTGCATTGTTGTTAGGAGTGGTTTTGTATAACGTTGATATGTTTCGTTGGTCGATATTATTGAAGAATTTTCATGATCTGTCGATAGAAATTTCCCGATGGATATCGAAGGTCGTGAATGTTCCCGGAAGTAGAGGAAATAGGTATGACGTAAGTCAGTGATGATGATCTTTAGTTCGATTGGTGGCAGTACGTCATTTCTACCATGTACCAAATTGTTCCAGAAGAGAGAGAGGTTATTTAATCGTGTGCCGAGTTGTTGTTAGAGAAGAGTGGCTGTGAAAGTTGTTGAGTTGAGTTGAGAATTGTATGCAGTTGTTGGTGTGTGCTGAATAAAAGTGGAAAACTTCATACGTTGACTTTGTGACTTGTATGCTGTTTGGACGGGTTGCGTGGATAAACGAATCTGAGCTACACTCATCAGTATTTCAGTATTGGGGCTGAATCCACTACTGATAAAGAAAAACACCATCATCAAACCGAGTGTAACAGTGTGCAAGTTCCCAATCATCATCATCATCATCATCATCGTCATCATCATCATCATCATCATCATGATCGCCGTCGTCGTCGTCGTCATCATCATCATCATCATCATCATCATCATCATCATCATCATCAATTCATCAGTGAGTTTCCGAGACATTTCCTGCATAAGCTTGGTCTGTTTGAGGGTATTTGCCAGCAGGCTCATCTAGACTCTTTGTGTGAGGGCCAAGAGGCACTCTTGTTACTCCTTCGGACGAGAGTACAAACCGAGGTCTAATCTGTGCACGCACGCATTTTAACGCACGGACTTTAAAGATCCTGACGCTCATGTTCTAGATGGGCAAGAGGCAGATAAACAAAATTACAAAAATTACCCCACAAGCCCTTCCCACTCTTTCCTCGACCTCCCCTTACCCTTCTTACCTCGGCCGTTCAGGATCGCTCAGTTGTGTGGAGCGTTAGACCGTGCGCATCAAGCAGCAAGCTGGCGCTTTGGGCGGCTTGAGTTAAATCCTGTTCTGGACCAGCGCTTTGGGCAGTTCTTTGACCTGGAATGCACTTTGTGTGTGTGTGTGTGTGTGGGTGTGTGTGTGTGTGTGGGTGGGTGGGTGTGTGTGTGCACGTGAAAAACCGCACAAATGGGTTTCAGATCTTGTCTTTTCTAGTAACAAATAGGTTTATTTGCTTGGAACCCACTTTTTTCCTGACCCCACTTTTTTCCAGGACCCCACTTTTTTCCAAGTGCGCGGGAGTGCTCTTTTAGTGCATGGGAGTGCAGTTGTAGTGCATGAGAGTGTTTTAAGTACACAGGAGTGCTCTATCCGGGACGGAGAAAATACAGTCAATTTGCTTTTGCGGCGAAATTTTGAAGAAAATTTCTATTTCGTCGCCTATAGGAGACGAACTAGGTCAACTTTTTAGACAAGGGTTCGGGTATGGGTTAGTTATAGATCTATCCCTAGCCCTTGCCCTAACCCTTTTCCGTCAAAAAAATCACTTTCCGATTCCTACATTCTTAAATAAACCCTGCAAATATGTGTATGTGCGTGCGTGTGTAAGCTTGTATAACCGCACAACTGGGGATATTTTTCATATAAACGTGGTAACAAATGGGATAGTTGAAAAAAAAAATTGGGAAGCAAAAATCTTCCCCATTTAAAAAACCCACATATTTTCCACTCGAAAACAGTATAGCACAACCGTAAATATCGAAAAAAATCGCATCTTCTCAACTTGTAGAAAAATGGGGTAGACAAGTGTGTAAATTATACACACCTATATAGTAGGCTGCGCTACGGACAAAATCAAGTTTAAAGGGCAGATTTACCACTCAATCCTGTACCTCATTCATAAATCTACTTAATTTTATCAAATGCAACATTTGATGCGTAAATACCACTGAGAAAAAGACCATTCCCCAATTGTACCCTGTTTTGGTAACATTCCCGAATGATTGGCTTATACACGTATTTATGTGTAGGGGGGAGGGGAATGGGATGGAGAGGGAGGGATAATCCATGGAGAGAAAGTATTCTCACCTTTCAGCGCGTGCGATATGGATGGTTGACAGGAAGCTAAGGTACATTCGGAAGGAGAATTCGGCGGTCCCAAACCAGGCGTAGTGGACGTAGAATGGAATGGCCCCTCTCACATCCTCCTGCGTCACTCCAACCTCCTGTATGCTCACCTCGTCATCAACTACCTCAACACTTGTTGACACTGTACCTTGTAGCGCTTTGTTGCCATAACTCACACTTATACCTACAGACCCTAGATCCTCCACATTTAAGTAATACAGATCCTTCAGCATCCTCAGTCCTCCTTGATCTTGCAAGGACCAGAGATCCAGAGGTCGCAGATCCAGATCCGAGGATAGAGATGCACAAAGGGGACTTGAACTATCTGGTTGGAGTTCATTACTATTTGAAACGAGTGGAGAATTTCTTCCACTTATCTGAAGATTTCTATCTAGTCTATCCTCACCATTCTGAATGGGAAGTTTTGCCTCTAGGGTTTGGTGTGCTCTGTTCAGGCTCTTGCGAATAGTCTGACTATCTTGTGTACGGTTTTTTTCAGTAGCAGTCAGATCAACGTTCTGAACTTTCAGAGTGACATTTTCACGATAAAGAGTAGCGCATCTAAACTGTCCAACCAAGGATATTCCCTTCCAATTTATTTTACCTGTTCTGTCCAGTACCTGTAAAAATTAACAATACCTATTCGTCTACAATGTGTAAGCAAAAAAAAAATAGTTTATACTAGCTATATGCGAGACACATTGTTGAAATAAAAAAAATAGGTGATGGAAAAAGTACATTTTAAATAGATTACGCTTGGAAAAATAATATTAATTTTAAAGAATCACTTTTGAGAAAATGTCACACTGATACATTTTCAATAAAGATAAATATAGGTGATGAAAATCTCTATTATTTCAAGCTGTCGTAAACATTAGCAATCATGCAATGGACTTCTCAGTTTTTCTAATCACATCCTGGTATAAAATCCCAGTGCAAAGAAATGCTCTATACTTCCAGACTGCAACATGACCTGGAATGTTTCCTATGTGGTTTGATTTTCTAATTACTATTTTTTCTCAATATTCTTATTTGGGTTCTTAATACTTTATAACATCTAAATTATAAGTGATATTGTTAGTTCTGTTACCTTGTTAAGGTAGGGATGTTTTGACGAGCTGGCTATCAAGCTTACGTCGCTTTCTTTCCCAGAGAGCACTAGGGAGAAGTTATTTCGTCGAAGATGGTGCACCGGTTGGAGAAGAACCAGGGAGAAGTCTACAAGGATGCCTCCCCGGTCGTCGAGCACATCCAGGCCGAACTTTCGATTCTCACAGTTTTTGTCTATGGATGAGAAAGTGACGATTTGGAGGACCGGGATGGTATCGATCAGTTCCTTCAGCCATTGGTTATAATTGTCTGTCTGATAGAAACAGAACAGACAATTGTGTTCGGCTGAAAATTCAATTCAATTCAATTCAACAAATCTTTATTACCTCTTACAATGAATTATGACAGGCACTTGATCACTAAAATAAAACAAATAAAAAGTGCCCTGCGGTAATAGACTGTTCGCCAGTTTATTCGTTTAAAACCTTTCGTGGTAAACTATTAAGCCTGCCTGTTAAAACTATCATCTTAATCTTATACTTAACCAACCAGATCTGTGATAAAACTTTTCCTGTCGAAATAACCATGCCTTTAAAATCGCCATTAATTTTATTTCACTACCCTGACAGGCCTTCAGCTGACTTCCTTGGGTAGGACTAGTGCGCCCTCCCATTTCTCAATAATTTCTTGTTTAATCATCAAATTTTCATATTGTCAAAATATAGGTACAACAAGACGTATATTTCTTTACCTCCAATGAAGCAGATCGTAGCATTAACCCTCAACCCCCATTTCCTGTCCAAGACATTATTTGAATAATTCTTATCTCTAGTACTTAGCGTTTTTAACTTTGAAGGGAACATTCTTACCTTAATGTCCGTAGTACTGATGATTTCCAGCTTGTCGGGCTCCAGAAGCTTCCAGACGCTCAACACGCTCAGGTAGTGCTGGAAGGTGAAGGTCGTGTTGTGACACCACAGGTAGAACACCTGGTTGGGTACCTGGTGATGATCTGTCAGCTCCTCAATAGGCCGTTGAAACAACCAAGGATGGGTCCTACTCGTTAGGCCTAGGTCGCTTCTTTGGTTTTGGCTTGCACCTTCGTAATTGCCATTATTAGTTGATCGCATAACACCTTCAATTTTATGGTTACTACCTTGCTTGGACCCCTCCTTATACAGAATTACAGATGGTTTATTGAGACCATCATCGCTGTTGGGTAAACGTTCTCCATCTTTTACTGAAAGTCTTTTATTAAAGTTCAAGAATTTATTTACCGTAATAAAAGGTCTGTTAAGGTCGTAGTCAGTGTAAATGTAGGCTGAACTCAAGAACAATGCCCGCATCAGGTAGGCAACTGCGATGATGATGCATAATATCACAACGATACGTCGCGATCGTACCTTAAGAATTCTCCTCATTACTTTTGGTCGACACTGTCTTATGTTCGGTCAACAGACAAATATCTTTGTTTTAGCCGTGACACATTAGGCGTTCCAAGTATGTAGAAGTTCGAAGATCACAATTTTGCACTGATCCATCGCTATGCTGTTACACAGGTAGAACAAAAATGAAAAGCTCTTTCTTCTCAGAAAGCACGAAAACTTTGGCCTATGTTTCGACTCACACAAACCGAGTTTTATGGTTGCAAAAAACACATGTTTGATCGTGCTCTTCGATAAAACACGGCTGTTCGACACCGTGCTCAAAGATGATGTTCTTGTTGTAAAATTGCGAGGTTTAGGGTTAGTTAAACTAATAGGCTACTTCTTTCTACGAACAAGGCGTAGGTTTGCGCGATTTTTACACACAAGCTAGGTTAATGAAGATATATTATTTTTATTCACGCAATGCCACTTTTGTGCCATGCTCGTTAACGTATATCATGCAGTGTCGCATCTAGGTCCTTGATGCTGTTGCTATTGCAGTCCAGTTTACCAAGGTGAAACTTACTACACACTCCTGTGTTGCAAATAGAAGTGATAACTCGGTGCTTCTTTTATAATATTTTTTGCTAAGGATGGCTACACACCTATTTCTGTATACTTATTCCTGCGTTTTACACACCTATTGTCCGCACAGAAGCAGTGCTTCAGATTGTTGGTGCGCCCGCGCCATTGGCGCATATTTTATCAGAATGGCGCGTAACAGTCAACGTGAATGCGCCAGCCTGGCGCGTCATAAAAATCAAGAAGGACTAGGTGAACATACGATACGAATACCTTCGATTGTCAATGACCCATCTTTTTCAAAATTGACCCATCATTTTGCATGGTCATGGGTCATTGGGCCCATGATGTCTGAAAACAATCTGAAGCACTGCAGAAGTGAAACTGAAATAAAATCTTGTAACTATTCTATAGCAGAGACCGTTATAGTCTTTGACAATATGCTACCCGATACCTTAGTAAGGAATATATAGGTAAAAGTAGTGAGTTCTTGAATGTATAGAAGATAAAATGCCCTGAAATGTCGAGGTAAAATTTTGAAGCCCGATCACAAAGTCACTCAGCAAATGAGACAAAGTGTGCTTCTGTCAAATTGCACCACAAAAATCGTCCAACTGAAATAACTTTTATACAAATATTATGCGTTAAAAACGGCCTCGTGATCTTTTCTTAATCATGCACGCAAGGTATTTCTAAACTAAACTAAAGTATGGTCACAAAACTATGTTTTTAAAACCCAAGACTATCCTCAGAGTGTTTACCTACATACTGCGCATAGGAGATTTAACGAAACATGATATCAAAAAATACACTTTACGCGCTCAAGCCTACCTTAAAGTGCTTCGGTCATGTTGCACGCAGGATATTGCCTCACGAAAGCATTAATCTTAAAAACATACATTAGACAGTGAAGTCGGCGCTATAGCCTTATAATGATTCCTACATAATTATAGCACGCAGGATATTCCCAAAATGAAATTTGATATAAAAGATACACAATTAGATGCTCAAGCCAAAGTGTTTCTTAGCCGTGCACACAAGATATTTCCAGTTCACTGTTGTCAAACAAAATCATGTCTTCACTGGCTTCCTTTCGACGATATGCAGCATTGAGGTTTCCGTGCGTTCATTTGCTTTAGCTGCGTCTTCGTGTGTAAAATAGAAAACTCATTTCATTTCATCTATAAAGTATTGTAATATTTGTAGATTCTAAATCCATACTTCAGGCGTTAAATTCCAATTCCTATAAAGAAAGAAAAGACCTTATCATTGAAACTAAATATCTCATTAATAATTTAATTGTAAATAGTACAAATTTAGACTCTTGTTGGATCCCTTCTCATTGTGGTTTTTGATACAATGATTGGGCAGATCGAGCTGCGATAAACGGTGCTTTACGTATAAACGCGGTTTCTTTGTCATTACCATTGACTGTCAAAGAAGGTTCTAATTTGATAGTTCAAGAGGTCAAGAAAGGTTGTAATTTTAAACAACACTATGATAAACATTGTGGAATCCCAGATCTGTTACTTGCATGGCCTAGCGAATTTATATGAATTCTGTGAGAACCAAGTATTGTAAAAATGTTTTGTGTGTGTGTGTGCAAAGAAATTTTTTATTTGAAACAGGCATTATATCAATGCGACACTGTGAACGATACATTGCCTAGAAATTTAGCAAAAATATGAGAAATTAGCTTTGAAATTTGTGTTCAATTGGCAAAAGCGTTTATATCCTTTTTAATTGGCCAGTTCATATGATGCATAATTATTCTCTGATCGCCGAAATGTATTTATGTATTCATATACTGCTTTTTCTGATTACGTAAGATCAAATTTTTTTCTTATTATTTCGATGAAGAAGGCAATAAAACAAACAAACAAAGGGAAAACTCCATTTTACGTGAAAAGCCAATAAACCCGCCACGGTTTAGACCCCGTCGGAATTTCTATGTGTTCATATGCAAAAGCTGAATGATTGTTTCAAATGAGGGCTCCGTTTTAATTTTCAAACAAGCAGCCCGTCATGCATTTTTTTCCCTGGAGTAGGTTTTACTGCATTCTCACGTGCACACGTTGACTCATCGTTTTGTAACGAGAAGACAACTTATTTGCTAAAGACAGCAGCCCGAAAAGAAGACGACTTCAAGTTTCCCCAATTTAAATATTTGTTTATTTTACGCGAAAATGAGTTATCCGTGGCATTCGCATCGCTGTGAAATTAACATACAATGTAAGCTTAGTGGGCACTCGTTCGAACCCACCGTTGACCTGTGTCAATTGTTTACTTTTGTTCTGTGATAGGTAATCACAACTCTGTTTACGAACGAGACCAATCAGCAAGCTTAAACTAGTATCTATACTAGACTGGTTGGTGACCATTTCACGGAGCGTTTCATCACACACAGTCGAATAAAGCGGCTGTTGTTGTTGTTGTTGTTTTTGTTCTTGTTGTTGTAACAGTTTTCCCTCTCGGGTACATTTTGCAACGATACGAAAAGCCCCAATCGAACTTAGTACAAGTTATAACGTTACGAAATACAAAACGATACCTCAATGTGTCGCGCACAGCTCGCGATGGTGCTATCATTTCAGATCCAGATCCACGCTATTAAGAAAGAGATTACTCTTATATAGCGCACTTATAAGTTCAGAGAGCTTCTCAAAGCGCTGGCCACTACTATCCTGCAATCACAAACTAGTTTGCTGAAGTCAGGATTCGAACCCACGTCGCCCGAGACGCGCGTACACAAGTCGAGCGCTCTGACGACTGAGCTATCCCTGCTGCCACATTAATCGACACAAGCACAAACGAAAACCATTGGTTTATATTTAAAACATACTTTTGAAAGAGAAATCTAACTAATGTTGTAAGCTTATTTTCTCCGTGCGGCAAATCTCACTGTGAATATTAAAAGGATTTGTCACGCTGAATTGGCGCACGTGGGCAACTTTACCTTTACAGTGTTTAATTCTTAGCCACTCGACATGCTCCAAATCATGTATTATAATTTTGTCAGCTGTCATTACATGCTACCTTTAGTAAACTTTAAATGAATTGAATGTAGATTACATCTTGAATGTTAAAAGACTACTTTGGCCCACGGTTGGAATATGCAATGACGGGTTGAAACAGACGTAACCTATCCTTTTGTGTGAGTTAGTGTATAATTAATTGTGTGTGTGTGTGTGTGTGTGTGTGTGTGTGTGTAGGGGAGGATTAGAGAGAGAGAGAGAGGGAGGGAGGGAGGAAGGGAGGGAGAGAGCTCTGTCAGTGAATGTACGTTTGTGCTAGATATCCCCTTCTTCTTTGTTCACTTACTTCTTGTTTCCCCTAGGCCCTTCCTTGTCTTGCTTTTTTTAAAAGCGGGACGTGTTTTTGTGTTTTATATTTTTGTTCGTTCGTTTGTTAGTTGTGGACGCCTTGCAAATCTTGCATCAAAAGTTTAACGTTTTTCAAGGCATGTATAGGTTAACTAGCCTACTTGCGTATTATCATATCTAACAAAGCAACAAAAGAGATTTCAAGTGTGAGAACTGTATTCTACATTGGAGGAAAGTAGGCCTATTAAAGAGCCTGTGAACATTCTATCGCACATTAGAGAAACATAGTATTGTTGGATATTGTCTTGTTTTGGATTTTGTATTCTCGTTACCCTTGCAGGCCAAAGTTGGGTATTCATTGCTATTTTAAGAGTTATTTTGTAAAAGTTGTTTATTGTGTTTGATTTTATTTTTAACGTTGCTTTTTTTTTTAGGCTTTTGAATATGCGCTTTGCTTTTAGTTTAACTGGGGAATCGCGCTAAATATGTCTTTTATTATTAATTTTGTTGTTACTGTTATTGTTGCTTTTGTTGTTACCTTCTCCACGAAAGCGTAGCAGTAGCAAGAGCAGCGCCATCCAAGATAACGGGGAAATATGACCGCGCTGGCTGTAAGCTGATATCATTGTATCAGAGATTTTATAAGGGGAGACTCGATCCCTTAATAAATCTCTGATTTTGTCTTGCACTCACCCGTCTAGGACATGAGCACCAGTCAAGTGCGATGGAACGCATGCGTTCGCAGATTAGACCTCGGTTTATACTCTCATTCGAAAGGCTATTGCGCCTGCCCTCACCCCCTGTCGGCTGTTGTTATTGTTATTAATCGCCTCATTCCTTGCGACTCATGTCATTTTTTTCGTCGACCTATTAAAAATCTGTATAGGCATGAACAAGTCCCGATTCGAATTTAGCGACACAGAAATCTACTCCGATTTCATTTCAAGCCTACTTCAGCAAATACACAAGGGATTATACTCACAGGCGCACAAATATTTTAAAAAGAGATAGTACTACATACATTATTAAATACAGGCGCACACAATATTTTAAGATTTCTGTCTGTCTTTGTTCCTTTCATTATTTCTTCTTGTTCTTCTTCCTCCTCCTCCTCCTCCTCGACCTCTTCTTTTTCTAGCGTATGTCTTGTTCTTGCTGTTGTTCTTCTTTTTCTTGGGTTTTTTGTTCTTCTTCATCTTCTTTCTTTCTTTCTTTCTTTCTTTCTTTCTTTCTTTCTTTCTTTCTTTCTTTCTTCTTTTTCTTCTTCATTCTCATCATCCTCGACCTCTTCTTTACCTAGCGTATGTCTTGTTCTTGCTGTTGTTCTTCTTGTTCTTGTTTTTGTTCTTCTTCATATTCTTCTTTTTCTTTCTTTCTTTATTCTTTTTCTTCTTCCTTCTCCTCCTTCTCGACCTCTTCCTTTCCTAGCGTATGTCTTGTTCTTGCTGTTGTTCTTCTTGTTCTTGTTCTTCTTATTTCTTTCTTTATTTTTTCTTGTTCTTCTTCCTTCTCCTCCTCCTCAACCTCTTCTTTTCCTGGCCCATCTCTTCTTTTTCTTTCCTATGCACTATCACAGGCGGCGGAAGCTGCTCAGGATTGGGGGGGCACACACACATTTTATTCACTGACATCAGGTCCGGACCTGGGAAAAGTCGAGGGGGGCCGGGGGCGTGTGGGGGTTACAGATTCAGCGAAGGCGCGAAGCGCCGAGCCTTGTAGGGGGGGTCCGGGGGCATGCACCCCCGGAAATTTTTTTTTTCAAGGATGCAAAATGGTGCATTCTGGTGCAATCTGAACCTTGAAAAAGCCTTTTGTGATGGTCCGGGACTTTGAGCTTTTTGAACAATTGAACTAACAAACTCTGGGGTACAAAAATTATCTTCTGCCCCTCCCTTAAAAGAAAAAAGACCAACCAAACACACAAACATTTATTTATCAGCAGAGATGTTTTGTTTACTAATATTATTCACTACTTTTTGTTGTTTACCTTGTAGTTTATGAACATCACCGCCCTGCTTTCACTTAATTCAGTCTTGCTGCACTAGGTTCCTCGGCATTAGTACCATGTGTGAATTGTATCTTCTGGCAAAACCGTTCACTGCCTCTTTGAAGTCAATATCAACATCCCTGTGCACTTTTAGTAAAGCAAGTCCATTGAGTCTCTGTTGCCCCATTGTAGAGCGCAGGTAGTTTTTCAGGTTGCGCAACTGACTGTTTGAACGCTCACACTTGGCAGTAGTGACAGGCAGGGTGCAAAGGTTCTTTAGCATGATGAACAGGTTGGGATAAAAATCCCTGTCACAATGTTTCAGTGCTTCTGATGCCGTGGATGGGATGACAGCTGTCGCATTCTCAGCAGCACTTCGCCATTTGCAAACACACCGTTGGTATTCTGCATCAAGGGTATCGTTTTCTGGTAGGTCAGACTCCCACAACATTGCCAGTGTCTTCACCCCTTCTGGAAACTGCATGAAACCATCCTGGTTGTCTATTAAAGTGCTTGGCACCAGAGACCATCAACTGCTAGGCCAGCATTTTTGAACCTCGAGTCCAATTCGGTTGACAAGAAAGGAATGGCAATGCTAATCTTGAAATATTCTTCTGGAGTGGCCGCAGGTTGGTTGTCACGGAGAGTCTGTTGGGATGCTTGACGAGGAACAATAACACCAGTTGTCAAAGAATTTGCCATTTTGCTGACTTCACCAAACCAGGCAACGAACGCTGTGTCGACATCTCTTCTAATAGAAGACATGCAGTTACTGACCTCTTTGATTTCCCTGTAGGCATCGACAACATCTTTTGTCCTTTTCTGCAGCTTCACTGTCAAGGGTTTCCATTTCAACGATATTTTTGGACGATTCAGCGATGGTCGTTTCAGTGGATGTTCGTTACAACGAATTGTCATAATTATCAACTTAGCATCTTAATTACTATTTCTAAAAAGTCGTTTTTGGTGGATTAGGGCAGTATCAAGGTGAAGGTGCTGGAAGAGGCTTGCGGTCAGAACAAGAAATTATGTCTGCATTTACTAATTTAGGCTTAGGAGTTGGGTTACTTGGTCGTTTCAACGGGGAAACGCTTTGGACGTTTCAACGGATCCCTTGAAAAGGATTTCCGTTGAATTGACTATAAAAAAACTCTGTACTTTGGACCAAAAGTGACTAAAACCTGCAATGTTTTAAAAACAATTTTTTTAAAATTGAAACTTTTTGCATTTAAAAATTTTTTTTTTTTAATTTGGAGGGGTGGGGGGGGGTTCTGGAACCCAGGTAACCCCCTCCCCCTCCCTCCCCCCGGTCCGGCCTTGGACATTTACTCCAAATAATTGGAACTATTTTCATAGACACTATGTGAAAGAGAAAAAAAAGATATATATTTCTACAACTGTGCATATAAGAGAGAGAGAGAGAGAGAGAGAGAGAGAGAGAGAGAGAGAGAGAGAGAGAGAGAGAGGGGAGGGAGGTAGGCGATGGGGGGAGGGTAGAGAGAAAGGAAGAGAAACTAACCTGACAATGTTGATCCATCACAGTAACAAAAACAGCAGTCATGCATGTCATTTGGCATGGGAAATTACACCGTTAATTTTCCAAAGTATGCCTGAGGGCGTTCATTTCTATTGATAAATTCGTAAGCAGTTTGCGCTAGGTCTAGTTGATCTACTTTGTCTTTGAACACATGCATTATGAAAAAAATTATTTAGACGCTCCTGCGTCATCGTTGCCCAAAGGTATGTTTTTACCCGCTTTAGGGCTGAAAAACTGCGTTCAGCCTTTACTCAGCATCCGTCGCACAGTGTCAGAAGCTTTCAGTTCATCCGGCAGTGCTTGGAAGATGGTGATCCTAGAGTTAGTCGCCTCCTGGTGTCACCCAGTGCATATGGGAGGAGTTCTAGCTGAGTTTTGAGTCTGTCCAAGTCGATGTCAGCGGAATATGTATCTTTGATTTCTTGAGGAATTTCTGGTCTCTTCCCTGCTGCTCCATCACTTAGAAGAACTTCAATTTTCCTTGGTAAGTCGAGAGCTATTTGATCAAACCGGCTCTTTAAATGTTCCTTGATGTTGTCAATGGCCTCACAGTATTGCTGTCTGTAGTAAGCAGATGGACAAGAGTAGCTGTGACCCTGTGAGCCATCGTCCAGTCTTCGTGGAGGCAGCTTCTGTCTAGGAACGCAGGGCTCATCACTCAAATTTGCAGCTTTCGTTGTGATGTCAGCAAAAAATGTCTCATAACAATCTTCATTCCGCATGCTTTCCAGTGTTCTCAGACAAATGTCAGCAGCGTTTACTGCGTCATCAAAAGTCGTTTGTTTTCTTTGAAGAACTGTCGCCAGCTCTTCAGTCACAGCAAGGATATCATCTTTGAATCTTTTTGCAACTCCTGACACATGACCCTGAAAATTACTCGCCCCGTCGTAGGCCTGGCGCAGTTTTGCACAGGCAAGTCAAGTCTGATCAAGCAGTCCTTCAGTGCTTTGAAAATGGTCTCAGCACAGGTATTGTTAACTTGCATCAGTCCAGAGAAAGGGGGAAAATATTGGTTTGAACCTTCAAATAATGTTTTTTTGAGGGGCTGAATATTGGGGGGGGCAAATGTATAGGTTTGCCCCCCCAATATTTTTCTGGGAGGGGCCAGTGCCCCCCTTGCCCCCCCGCTTCCGCCGCCTGTGACTATACATGAGAAGGGTGCGAGTACGTTTGTCGAAGTTTCACAACAGCTATGTTAGTGTGTAGGTCTGTAGTTTCTGTTACTACATAACTCCGCACTCCCTATAAAGTATATTTTTCAAACGCACAGCACTGAACTGACATGATCCGCTAACGCGAAAAGAGCACACGAATGAGCAACAAGCACGACAAACAGGTGAAAAAACAACCATACCCACATCAGCAGAACCAACAACAACTACAAGGACAACAATACAATAATAATCCTACCAAAAAATTCAATGACAAAATGTGCGCTTATTTGGCGTAATAGCAACAACAACAACAACAACAACAACACGCGCACACACACACGCATACACAAAGAATTAGAAGAAGAAGAACAACAACAACTATGCTAAAAATAATGATAGACAATATTGTTATAATCTTCTCGTGCGTGTTATAAAATAATTAGCTTCATTCTCAGAAGATTCCTACAAACTTGATATTAGTTTGTAAACAGTATTTAATGTTCCAATTTCACGTATACACGCATTCATCTAAAGACCTTTCTTATACAATTACACAAGTTGAGACAGAGATAAACCTGAATCACTGAAGACGTAAAATACACAACAGAGAGAACTCAGCACCAATATACGTTTTGCTAATTTTATGGTTCTCTTCTTTCTCACTCAAAGTAGAATAATAATTAAAACGGAACTCAAGAAAGCTATATTCAAGAAAACTATAAGTCCTAGAGTAATAACATAAGAAATAGCTGAACTATATTTTTTTTTAAAAATCTCTATCTAAAGCCATCCCGTTCCCAGTCTGACATAAAAGGTAAAACAGGTAAAGGTAGTCCCATAGCCTTGTGGCCGTAGGGGAGCGCTGTTGTTTGTTTGTATGTAGATTATAGTCACACGACACTTTCGCATATAGGTGACTACTGGACCGATTTATACTGCACCAGCGGGCCAGTTGTTGGTAAAGGGGAAAATAATATGATCACACGTTGACCGATCCGGGATTCGAACCAGCGACCTTTCGGTTACTAGCAAGACGCTCTTACCAAATTTAAAAAAAAAAAAAAAAAAAGAGCCTTCTGTTGTTGTTGTTTGTAGATTATAGTCACACGACACTTTCGCATATAGGTGACTACTGGACCGATTTATACTGACACCAGCGGGCCAGTTGTTGGTAAAGGGGAAAATAATATGATCACACGTTGACCAATCCGGGATTCGAACCAGCGACCTTTCGGTTACTAGCAAGACGCTCTTACCAACTGAGCTACCCGGCCCCACAGCCTTCTGTTCTCCAAACAGTCTTTATATAGCTGAGTCTCATCACCATAATATTAATGAACTAGGAAATATAGTACCAACACAAAGCGAATACATACGCCACGTGCCTAATTTTTGAAAGTTTAAAAACAAAGGTATGATTGACGAATAAGTCTTTTAGATTCCAGTCGTTTCGGCGGTACTGAAGTGCAAGTAAGGAACACAGCTGAAATATCACAAAATAAGAATTGTTGGTGGTTATGATGGTGATTATGATGATGATGATGATGATGATGATGACGACGACGACGACGACGACGACGATGATGATGATGATGATGATGATGATGATGATGATGATGATGATGATGATGATGATGATGATGATGATGATGAAAGAGAATAAAAAAGGTAAATTATACAAAAGAGGAATCCAAGATCGAGGAAGAGAAGATTGAAAGAAAGGACAAAATGACTGACACAGGAAGGAGACAAATGTATGGATGACGAAAGAAGAAGAAGAAGAAGAAGAAGCAGAAGAAGAAGAAGAAGAAGAAGAATACACACACACCCACATACACCACACACACAATACACACATACGTACACACAATATTTAAAACGTAAATATTATCTAAAGTGCATGATTGTTTGTGTCTACAAGCACTACAAATTTAAAACAAAGACCAGTCATAGAAAAATTTAAATTCGTGCTCGAAAGAAGAAAAGAAAGATAGAAGTAGACAACAAACAAATAAAAAGGTAATAAATGAAACTATCAAAAACGACAGAAAAAAAAATAAAGAAAGAAAGAAAGAAAAAGTATAACACAAACACACACACACACGCACACGCACCCCCCCCCCCCCACACACACACACACATACTTGCGCAGACACCGTTATTTGGACTTTCCTCTATCGCCACATACGTTCTGTGGACAATGGGTCGTGCTACGACCCCGTTTTTAAGTACTTTAAAGTGTTCTAACCCTAACCCTAACCCTAACCCTAACACTAGCCCTAACCCTAGCCCTAACCCTAACCCTTACCCTAACCCTAACCCTCACGGATCATTAAATGGACGTCCCAACAAGGAGGTCTGTCCAAAGAACGTATGCAAACTTGCACTAATTTGTCCCAATAACGCCGTGTAAACATCCTCACACACACACACACACACACACACACACACACACACACACACACACACACACACACACACATACACACACACACACACATGTACACCTATAGAAGATGAAAGTAATACAATACATGTGTAATCTCTGTTCACTTCCGATTATCTATAGTAAATTTTTTGAAACGTTTCATTTAATTTAAAATTTAAAAAAATCCTCCTCCAGACGTAACACTATCCCTTTAACATTTGTGCCGTAATATTAACAACGTCCTTGACATTTTCCATGACAACTTCCCTATTACGTAGAAGAGTTTTCTTTGCTTGTTAACGTAAAAGACGCGCGCACACTTTAGAAGTCATCGCGATCGTCTTTTCATCTTAGAACTGATGGAAGTCGCATCACAGGCGCAGGACACATGCAGTCAGTTTTATAACAACAGTTAAAGAACAGCCAGCACTAGTATCCATCTGTTTGTTGGCTTTCTAGGAGCAGAAAATAAGTCGTTTTTTAACTACAGAACTTAAACTAATTATCCTTCTAAAGCATAACGCACTTGCCGGGTCAAGAACGTGCTGCTCCAAACTTTGGCCGAACATAGGATCTCATTCTGTTTAAGACGCCCAAAGGGGCTAGCTTGCAGCATTTATCGCACTGTTTAAAGCCCTGGACAACTGAGAAACCCATGAACCATCTACATTATTTATTATGCGCGTGTTTCTCTCTATTCCAAAAACAGATTGGCTGGAGAGAAACAAGATCTTAAACAGCTTGTACAGAGGTTTGACACCACCTTTAGAGCCTATGGAATGGAAATAAGTGCAGAGAAGACCAAAATGATGACCAACAACACCAAGGCATCAATATGGACATCAAAGTCCAAGGCCAATCCCTCAACACAAGGCATAGCTTCTGATATTTATGAGCCATTGTATCAGACAATGGGTCTCGACAGGAAATCCTCTTCAGGTTCGCACAAACAACAGTTGCCCTGACAAGGTTGAAGCCCATTTGGAAAGACAGGACCACCAGTCTACATTCCAAGGTAGGGCTGCTGCACTCCCTTGTGATCTCCATCTTCCTGTACGCTTGCGAAACATCGTCCCTCACAGTAGATCTACAACGAAGAATACAAAGCATGGAGATGAGGTACTACAGAAGACTTTTGGGCATTTCCTATACCTAGCACATCACCAACAACGAAGTCCGACAGACCATCACACAAGCGATTGAACAACACGATTCATGCTCACAGTGGTGAAGAAAGTGAAACTTCAAAGATATGGCCACGTCACCGGAGCATCAGACCTTGCAAAGACCATCTTGCAAGGCACGGTGCAAGGAGGCAGAAGAAGAGGGAGACAAAAAAGAGGTGGGAGGACAACATTAGAGAATGGACTTGCTTGACACTGAGCGAAGCCATGAGGATTGCTGTGGACAGAGAAAGATGGAGTACGCAGGTGAAACGATCAACTGTGATGCCCCAACGACCTTCGAGTTACGGGATAGGATATGATAGGATTCTCTCTATTAAGCTTATAGTCTACATCTGTCATCTACCATTGGGGCAATACGAACGGATTCTTTAAACGTACCGCTTGCGGCAACAAGAGGTAGGTGAAAGGTGAAACACCGTATAAAGAGTCACATACAGAAAGTCGATTCCTGTCAGAAATTAAATCTCCCATATCCCTTGCCGATGCAAACCAGAAACTCTCGCACACCATGCGAGCGCTCAGCCACTACTAAACCCCTCGATACTCTGCTACTATAATAAACCACAACGAAAGGAACTGTCTAAATTTTTTTCAGTGCCCTTCAACCGGCCATTTGAGTGGTTTGCGTGTGTGTGTGTGTGTGTGTGTGTGTGTGTGTGTGTGTGTGTGTGTGTGTGTGCTGTAGTAGTTGTTGTTGTTGATGATGATGTTTCGATGAATCATTTTAGAGAGAATGAATATAGTAGGCCTATTCAGTCATGTGTGTTACTAGTTCAGTGTCCGCTTTCACCTAAGTGATGTAAACAGCGGATGTGAGTAAATGAAGAAATTGTTTTTAGGTCCCGAGCTATTCACAGATGTCGGGACCAATTGTGTTTTTAATTGTTATTGTCTATGATTTATGCCATTCCCAGATGCGCAAAGCAAATTCTTCTGTGTTGACATTTGAAGCGAATACAGAATCTTATGTCTTATATCTTATTTCGTTTTGAATCTATTAAAGATTAAAGAATGTTACTATTTAGTTACTGTGGTCCGTTTCCTGCACGTTTGAGTCACAGACTCCCGTATCTGAAAGTGGAAGATGCCGAAGCCTAGTAATGAGCCTAGGGGCGCTCACCTCTATACTATTATCTATATATAAATTGCTTAGCCGGAAGTCCTTCTTCGCCTCTACTGTAAAGTTTGTCCGGTATGGACGCTGATCTGGGCAGGTGCCGGTGTAACGTGCTGAAAGCGTCCCTGGCCTAGTTTAACTCCCGGGAGTAAAACCAGGCCGTCCCAGATTTACTCCCGGGAGTTATTCTGGTCCTGGACCAGATTGACCCCCAGCCTGTTCAGGAATGACTCCCGGGAGTAAAACTGGATCACAGGACCAAAACAGCCCCCCAACTTCTCTTGTCTTTTCAATGTATTCTTAGTTTTTAATATGGGAGTTAAAAACGGACAGGCCCAACATCGCCCCCTCAGCTAATCAACGTAAGTAGGGGAGTCAAACGGGGACAGGACCAAAACCGACCCCTACCGATCAGGTGCATCAAACACTGCACAAGGGAGTTAAAAGGGGACAGGACCAAAAACACCCCCCTTACACATCAGATGCAGAAAACACTGCAAAGGGGAGTCAAACGTGGACAAGACCAAAACCGCCCCCCTTACACATCAGATGCAGAACACACTGCATAGGGGAATCAAACGGGGACAGGACCAAAACCGCCCCCACCCATCCTATTCATCAGAAGAAGCAAACACTGCACAGGGGAGTCAAACGGGGACAGGACCAAAACCGCCCCTCCTACACAATTAGTTGTAACTACAAAACACTGCACAGGGGAGTCAAACGGGGACAGAACCAAAACCGACCCCTACCGATCAGGTGCGTCAAACACTGCACAAGGGAGCTAAACGGGGACAGGACCAAAAACGCCCCCAATACACAACAGATGCAAAAAAACACTGCATAGGGGAGTCAAACGGAGACAGGACCAAAATCGCCCCCCTTACACATCAGATGCAGAAAACACTGCATAGGGGAGTCAAACGGGGACAGGACCCAAACCGGTCCCTCCCTCCCCCCTTACACATCAGATGCAGAAAACACTGCATAGGGGAGTCAAACGGGGACAGGACCAAAACCGCCCCCCTTACACATCAGATGCAGGAAAACACGGCATAGGGGAGTCAAACGGGGACAGGACCAAACCCCCCCCCCCCGCCCCCATACACTTCAGATTCAGGAAATACTGCATAGGGGAGTCAAACGGGGACAGGACCAAAACCGCCTCCCTTACACATCAGATGCAGAAAACACTGCATAGGGGAGTCAAACGGGGACAGGACCAAAACCGCCCCCCCCTCCCTTACACATCAGGTGCAGAAAACACTGCATAGGGGAGTCAAACTAGAACAGGACCAAAACCGCCCCACCCACCCTATTCATCAGAAGAAGCAAACACTGCACAGGGGAGTCAAACGGGGACAGGACCAAAACCGCCCCTCCTATACAATTAGTTGTAACTACAAAACGCTTCACAGGGGAGTCAAACGGGGACTGGACCAAAAACGCCCCACCTACACATCAGGTGCAGAAAACACTGCATAGGGGAGTCAAACGGGGACAGGATTAAAACCGCCCCCCCCCCACCCCTTACACATCAGATGCGAAAAACACTGCATAGGGGAGTCAAAGGGGGACAGGACCAAAACCGCCCCCCCCCCATATTCAACAGATAAAAGCAAACACTGCACAGGGGAGTCAAAAGGGGACAGGACCAAAACCGCCCCTCCTACACAATTAGTTGTAACTACAAAACACTGCACATGGGAGTCAAACGGGGACAGAACCAAAACCGCCACCCTTACACATCAGATGCAGGAAAACACTGCATATGGGGAGTCAAACGGGGACAGGACCAAAACCGACCCCCCCACTCCCCATCCTATATACATCAGATTCAGAAAACACTGCATAGGGGAGTCAACTGGGGACAGGACCAAAACCGCCCCCCTTACACATCAGATGCAGAAAACACTGTACAGAGGAGTCAAACGGGGACAGAACCAAAACCGCCCCCCCCCCTCATTTACACATCAGATGCAGAAAACACTGCATAGGGGAGTCAAACGGGGACAGGACCAAAACCGCCCCCCTTACGCATCAGATGCAGAAAACACTGCATAGGGGAGTCAAACGGGGACAGGACCAAAACCGCCCCCCCCCCCTTCGTATTCATCAGAAGAAGCCCCTCCTACACATTTAGTTGTAACTACAAAACACTGCACAGGGGATTCAAACAGGGACAGGACCAAAACCGCCCCTCCCCCAGCCCTTACACATCAGATGCAGAAAACACTGCATAGGGGAGTCAAACGGGGACAGGACCAAAACCCGCCCCCCTTACACATCAGATGCAGAAATCACTGCATAGGGGAGTCAAACGGGGACAGGACCAAAACCGCCCCCCCCCCTTCCTTACACATCAGATGCAGAAAACACTGCATAGGGGAATCAAACGGGGACAGGACCAAAACCGCCCCCCCGCCCCCCTTTCTTACACATCAGATGCAGAAAACACTGCATAGGGGAGTCAAACGGGGACAGGACCAAAACCGACCCCTACCCATCAGATGCAGAAAACACTCCACAAGGGAATCAAACGAGGACAGGACAAAAACCGCCCCCCCTCCCTCTTCCTACCCAGGACATATAAATACAGGTATAAACATGTAAATACTTTCATGGAGAAACATGCTCTTTTTCATCCATTCCAATCTGGTTTTCATAAAAATCATTCGTGCCATACTGCTTTGGTTAGATTATGTGATACTTGGCTCTCTGCAATTAATAAGAATGAAATTACTGGTGCCGTTTTTCTAGACTTTACAAAAGCTTTTGATATGGTTAATCATTCCGTATTGATCAGTAAATTATCTGTGTATCTGAACAATTCTGTAACTGTAAATTTTTTCCAATCTTACTTAAGTGATAGAGAGCAGACAGTGTTAGTAAATGGCCATTACTCAGCAAAAGGTACAGTAAAATGTGGCGTTCCTCAAGGCTCGATACTGGGCCCTCTTCTATTTTGTATCTATATAAACGATCTCCACCTCCAAATATCAGATAATAACGTAATCTGTGATTTGTTTGCGGATGACAGTACAATACATTGTTCTGGGAAAGACATTACGTCCATACAAACATCTTTACAAAATAGTTTAAATGATGTGATAAACTGGTGTCTAACTAATCAAATGGTTCTTCATCCTAAAAAAAACAGAGTGCATGATAATCACAACAAGACAAAACATCAATTACAGCCTTTACAATTACATATTACAATAGATAACACTTGTGTCCACCAAATAACAGACCATCGTGTACTTGGAGTTACTATTGATTCAGAATTCAAATGGGATAAACACATTAATCAAATATGTAAACGCCTTTCCCAAAGTACGTTTTTGCTTTCAAAACTACGATGTTTTGTTCCTGAATATGCCAGGAAAGTGTTCTTTCATGCACACTGTCTTTCACATATTAACTATGCTTCCACTGTGTGGAGTGCTGCTAGTCATAATCAAATACAAAAAATAAATTCATTGCATCGACGGGCTATACAATTAATTTCTAACTGTACAACTATTTCAACAGATGAAAAATTTATAAAATTAAACATTTTACCTCTAAATAAACAATTTCAATATAATATGATCATGCTTATGTTTAAAGTTCACAACAATATTGCACCAAACTATCTAACCCGATTTTTAACTAAATCATCAAATGTATACCATTCCCAAAATTATCTCTTACCTAAACCAAGAATTGATCTATATAAGACTAGTTTTGGGTTCAGAGTACCGTCTTTATGGAATGAACTTCCTCCGATCATCAAACAAAACAAAACAATCAAATCATTTAAATTAATGCTTTTTAACCATAATAATTCATAATTTTTCCACCCACAGGTCACCATATTATAATGGTATAATATTATATTGTTCAGATGACGTTTAGATATGTTAAAAGTTCTTGTTTTGAAATTATTATAGTTTTACTTTTATATATGTAACATGTGGCAGGTTTAATTGATTGTATAAATGTATTATGCTTGAGTGGGTGCATGAAACAAGGACTAATTGTAAGAATAAGCTGTAAGCTTAAAATTATTATCCTTGTAACATGTTGTAATTGCAATAAACGTTTAAAGTCTAAAGTCTAAAGTCTACCCATCCGATGCATAAAACAGTGCACAGGGGAGTCAAACGGGGACAGGACAAAATCCGCTTCCGTAACTAAATGAATACAAAATCTCGGCCCTTGACTTAAACGGTGACAAGGAAAAAAAAACCGTCCCCCTACTTCTTCAGATGCAACAATGACTGTACAGGAGAGTTTAAATTGGCACAGGGCTGAAATCGTTCCCCTCACCTAACACACATACATAACACACTTCACATGAGAGTAAATCGACCCTTGCACACAAGATGTAATGGAAATATTTGTATTAGCTTTGCACTACATTTGTAAGTCCACTTTGAATATTACTGATGCTGTTGTACGGATACCTGTTGTACGCAAGGTCATGTTGATATTGTGTATGCATGACTATTTAAACTTTAGGCATATTGAGTCTCTTTATGCTATTGTGTGTGGGTGGGTGGGTGGAGAGGGGGTGCGTGTTGGTTGGTGTATGCGTACGAGTGTGTGTACGTGCGTATGTGTGTGTGTGTGTGTGCGTTTAATAAATTTAATTTGTTCTGATGATAATAATACAGGATATTGATACGCGCAATTTCTCAAATTAATACTGACTCAAAGCGCGGCGCCCGTACAAAAATACACGCTCACAATACATCACAAACAATGAACACAGAAACAGAACAGACAAGCACGTGGTGGTGTTACGATGAAACGCAAAGGATAGTATGTCTGAAACGCGCACGATAGATCTAATCGTTTTGCTTTGCAAAGTATTCAATAATAGAGTGTATTTACCTTTGATTTGAGTTTGCATTGTTGTTAGGAGAGGCTTTGTATAACGTTGATAATTTTCGTTAGTCGATATTATTGGAGAATTCTCTAGATTTGCGTGTTTACGGTCGATCGAAAATTCCCGATAAATGTAAATATTTGTGAACATTCTTGGAATGTATAGAAAGATGTATGACGTAAGTCAGTGATTACGAACTTTATTTTGATTGGTGGTAAAGCGTCATCGGGAACATTCTGACGATATCTCGATCGAGAGAAAAATTATAAAATGGATGCTCTGTGTGTGGGTTGAGGAGAGTGAAAAGGCGATTGTATGCAGTTGTTGATGTGTGCTGAATAAAAGTGGAAAACTTCATACGAAGACTTTGACTTGTTGCTGAGTGAGCAGGCTGCGTGGATAAACGAATCAGAGTTACACCTATCAGGATTTCAAGCATCGGGGCTGAATCAAATACTGATAGAAAAACACCAACATCGAATGAGTGTAACAGGTGGCAGTTCGCTATTGAGCGCCCATACACCAACACACTCTTACAATACATCACAAACAATGAACACGGAAACAGAACAGACAAGCACGTGGTGGCACGTGGTGGCAGGTCGCTATTAAAATTTTTATGGAAAGGAAAATTGATTTGTATTTTAAAATTTTGTTGACTGTATCTATTTTGATGGGAGGGAAAACCGGAGTACTGTGACGAACGGACCAGTTTACCCTGCTTACTTTACTATTTAGCCTTGTTTAGTCAATGTAATCTTAGAATGTTAATGTTAGGCTGCAGCAGGCGATGGAAGTAATCAGGCGTAGCAATGATATACTGCCGTTTACACACAGTGGTAGCTGACGGTAAGAGCGAAGGCAATGACATCATCGTAGATACGTTAGGCGAGTCGATTACCCGCCAATGGGAACACAGTTTATAATGGAATCAACCAGGTCTGGCTGATTCAAATAGAGAGATAGAATGGCAGTCGAGTTGTGGGGCCGGGTAGCTCAGTTGGTAAGAGCGTCTTGCTAGTAACCGAAAGGTCGCTGGTTCGAATCCCGGATTGGTCAACCTGTGATCATATTATTTTCCCCTTTACCAACAACTGGCCCGCTGGTGTCAGTATAAATCGGTCCAGTAGTCACCTTTATGCGAAAGTGTCGTGTGACTATAATCTACAAACAACAGTCGAGTTGGAAACGAGGAGCAGAAACCAGCTACACAGTTAGCAGTAAAATCTCTCCACACATAGACCAGGAAGCAGGACTTGCAAATCTTAGAATTCAATCAAGTAGCCACGGGCCTGACTTTGTCAAACAGGTAAATGAACATACTTCTGTTTCATCGTGATATATTTATATTATTGTTGAAAGTATGTTTGTGGAATTTGCTATGCATAGATTTGAAGTGTTAATCCGAATTTGCCTTACCACGTGGAGAAGCCGAACACGTGTTAAGCACGACCGGTTTGGACGCCATGTTGTATACCTGACGGAACCACTGTTGTTTAACCTATATGTATGTTTGCTGACCAGTGGCTGTACCAGTGAATGTTTATAATATTTTTAATTCTTTATGTGTATAATTAGCCACGAGTCATATTTATGTATGTATAGGAAATTAGAGTTGAGATTCCAGTGGACCACGGACGTAGCAGAATGTTCGTCGCTTATGTATAGAGATGTGGAGCTATCACTGAGGGCTACTTTGGCTTTCAGTGAGACGCTCTGCACAAACCGATTATTCAGGGTTGTGCAGAATTCCGTCTCTTATGTTACAGACGAACAGGCGAGATATACCGTGCGCCCAACTCCACAGAAAAGACGAGTTGGCTGTTTAGCCTCTACAGCACAGGACTGAGAGAGCTCCCCTGGAAAACACTCTCCAAGACAACACAGCTTGTCAAAGAACCAAACTACACGACGACCCAGCGTGTACCAGAAGCTACCTCAACGAAGGGCTTCAAACCCGCTACACTACAGTTAAGTGCATAGGAAAAAGTGCACTAAAACTAATAGCAAAAGGACCACAGTAGTCTACTCTTCAGAAACTATAGTAAAGAGGACCACAGTAGTCCAATCTTCAAGAACGTTAGTAGCCAGTGCCCTATGAAGACATAACAGCTGCCTAGACTATCAGTGATCGAATCATTTGCATTGACTATGACTTTTTAAGATAGATTAATTAGTACATCAAAGATATTGTATAGAGTAGAAGAAATAAATGTGTGATTTTAACTGTTATCAAGTGGCTGGACTACATATGATTCATAGCCGTGTGAAAGCTAGTGTGACAGTGATCTTTTACCATTTTTCTATCTATCTCTGTATCCCAGCCTTAACACAGACCGAGCTAAACAAATAAATGTATTAAAGTAATCCCCAGGGTGACTCACTAGCGGTTCCCATAGGATAAAGCGTGAGGGTTACCGCATTCCATTGTGCAGAGCCCAGCAACAACTAAACCCCACGTTACACTTTAACTGGCGAGCCTAGTCAGGATCTGTGTATAATAGGAATTGGGTATAACCGGATCTAGGTACAATAGAATAAGATAACAGTAGTAGTAGTAGAATAACTTAGAATAGTTGTAAGTGTAGGACAAGGATACAGTTTTGGTGCACTATTCTTTATTTAAAAACTTTTTTGCTTCAATTCTTTTTGTGCCTGTATGTTGCATTGTTCTTTTGCAGGTTTTGCTTAAATAACTGTTGTATGTTGTTGTTTGTAGATTATAGTCACACGACACTTTCGCATATAGGTGACTACTGGACCGATTTATACTGACACCAGTGGGCCAGTTGTTGGTAAAGGGAAAATAATATGATCACACGTTGACCAATCCGGGATTCGAACCAGCGACCTTTCGGTTACTAGCAAGACGCTCTTACCAACTGAGCTACCCGGCCCCACAGCTGTTGTATGCCATTTGACTCTTGTTTTATTCTATTATTGATTACGAATTTTATGGTCTTTGCATTGTTGTTATTGAATTGCAATATTGCTAGTGTTTTTGTATTCCACGTGATTCAGAAGATGGTCATAGACACGTTTGACAATGTCGGACCCAGTGGCCTTGAGATTGCGCTTCAAGGAATTAGGAGAAGCTTTGCACTTAGCAGGAGGAGACCTAATTGCGTATATCAATGAAGAGATAGAGAAGCAGGAAGCTAAGGCAGAGAGGGCAGCAGAGAGAGAACAGAAGAAACTCGAAGCGGCAGAGAGAGCAGCAGAGAGAGAACAGAAAAAAGCAGAACTAGAAACAGAGCAGAAGAAACTAGCATTAGAAGCAGAGCAGAAGAAACTAGCATTAGAAGCAGAGCATAAGAAAGCAGAATTAGAGGCAGAGCAGAAGAAACTAGCATTAGAAGCAAACCAGAAGAAACTAGAGCTAGAAGCAGCGAGAGAACAGAAGAAACTAGAAGTAGAAGTAGAACAGAAGAAGGCAGCAGTAGCAGCAGCAGAGAGAGAGGCGGAAGTTAGGAGATGGGAGTATGAGAGGGCAGAAAAGGAAAAAGGCAGACAGCATGAGTTAGAGCTAAGAAGATTGGGATCAGGAGCTTCAAGTTCTTCCTCAACCCCTCCCCACTCAGATCAACTAGAGGTAGCATCCAACCCCGTATTATGGATGTCATTTCCACTGGGGACATTCAATGAAAGAGAAGAAGTCTATCTGACTAGGTTTGAGCGTCTAGCAACTGAGTATAAACTAGATCCCACTCATTGGTCTTTCAAGCTTAGTCAAGGGCTTAGAGGAAAGGCATATGACATCTACAGTAAGCTACCGACTGACAGAGTGACTGACTATCACAAAGTAAAAGAGGCACTCCTAACGGGATTCGAACTAACAGGAGAATGCTACCGGCAAAAATTCCGCACCAATCGGAGAGTGAAAGGAGAGAGCTATGCGCAGTTCGCGGATCGGTTGTCCACAATGCTAGATAAGTGGATTAGCCAGTCAGCCACGGCTAAAACATATGATGAACTGACAGAACTGTTAGTATGGGAACAGCTACGGGAAACCATGACCCCCGAGCTGAGAACATTCTCAGTAGAGCAGGGCGCGGAAAGACTGGAAGATCTGGTCAGTCAAGGTCGCAGATAGGTACGTGGCCGCCCACGGAGAAGCCAAGAGCTTCAGGCGAGACCTAAAGCCTAACGGGAAAGAGGCACAGAAACGAAGCCCTCACCGGGAAGAGCGCAACGCGAATAAGCCAAATCACCCCAGACCAGGGCAGAATAAAGGACCCAACACGGAATTCGGGAAAAGAGGTCCCGCAGAACAGAAACGGTATTGCTCGTTCTGCAACAGAAATAATCACTCCACCGCAGAATGTTTCAAGTTGGCCGCACAACGTAGGGAAGAGCGCGAAAGCCGGCCAGCGCACAGAGTTCTAACTCAAAGCAGCGGTAACAAGCCACACACTATCGGAGATCACCCTTCGGTGACAGACACGGTCAAGGTCAACGGTAAAGAAGCGAACTGTCTGTATGACACAGGTCTATCATACGACGCGATAGTTAGCGAATCTCTTGTATCGCGCGCGGACTTGACGGACAAGACAGTCGAACTACAAGGAGCAGACTTGACGAAACCGACGACTACTTGCCCAATAGCTTGGATAGAGGTAGAGAGTAGGTACGTCACAGGACGAATCCAAGCAGCTGTTTTACAGAAACCCCCGTATGATCTAGTGCTAGGTTGTAGTTATGTGTTCTTAGGCACGCCCCCTAAAACTGTAGAGATAGCTGCAGTGCAAACCAGGGCCCAGGCTAAAACCCAACCACCCCAGCCCGAGTTAGCCCCGAATCCAGGACTCGAAGAGATCAAAACAGCACAGAAAGCCAGAAGCTACCCAAGGCGCACCCCCCCCCCCCCAACCCCGCACAAAGGAGACTTCTACATGGAAGACGGAGTTCTACATCGACAAGGAGATGGAGATCACACCCAACTAGTACTACCAGCCACCCTTCGAGCCCAAGTACTAGAATTAGGCCACAGCATGCCACTCAGCGGACACATGGGAATTGGAGCCACAGTGCAGAGAATCAGCGCACACTACTATTGGCCAGGAATCACGGAGGATGTCAAGCGCTACGTGAAATCTTGTCACCAATGTCAACGATTCTTCCCCGCGACATCACACCGTACCAGTTACCTTAGGACCATCAGTAGTAGTCGGCGTGCCATTCCAGCAAGTCTCAGTAGACATAGTCGGACCACTGCCCATGACCAAGAAGCGGAACAGATTTCTACTCACACTCGTCGACGCCTGTACGATGTGGTGCGAAGCAGTCCCGTTGCCAGCGATCGACACCAGGAAGATTGCAGATGCACTCATCGCCATCTTTACCAGAGTTGGATTCCCGGACAGCATTAGAACGGACAACGGATCTCGGTTCACTGGCCGCCTGATGCAAGACGTGTTCGAGTTGATACAAGTTCATCACATTCGCACACCACCGTACCACCCAGCCAGCAACGGACAAGTAGAAAGACTGAATGGAACCCTTCTCACCATACTCAGGAAAGTCGCCGACGACAATCCAGAAGCGTGGGACACCTACGTGAATGCGGCACTGTTCGCATATAGAGAAACGCCCCATGCAGCCACAGGCTACACCCCGTCAACATTGCTATTCGGCAGACCTCTAGCAGGACCGCTAGAAGCCCTACGCAGAAGTTGGACGGAAGCCAAGATAGACGACACACCAAGAGGTGCCACCAAGTACGTCGCAGACCTGCAGGAAACCCTCAAAGCAACGTGGAAGAAAGCTGGTGAAGCACTGAAGAAGGCAAGAGCCCGTCAGGCGAAGTACTACAACCGCCACGCGAAGGACCGAGAACTGCAAGTCGGCGATCAAGTGCTACTCTTACTTCCAAGTGGAACCAACAAGCTGGACATCGCTTGGAGAGGACCGTACCGGGTGACTGCCAAGAAATCCAAGACAGTATACCAAGTAGAGGTAAACGGGAGAGCCCGATACCACCACATCAATCTCCTCAAGAAATACACGGACCGACCAGCGACCCCCAGCACTCACAACTTGCTAGCCATCGCCATCGCGGAAGAAGGAGAAAGCATGGAGACCAATGCAGTAGAGTATCCCCTGCACTCCAAAGAAACCTACAAAGACGTGATACTCAACGGAGACCTAGCCGCCAAAAGCAACAGCAAGTACTACAGGTCATTCGACAACATCAGACTGTGCTAACAGACCGACCAGGGTGGACAGACCTCGTCGAAGTAACCTTAACAGTGACCGACCCAACACCCGTCCGCCAGAAGCTCTACCCGATGCCACTGTCGCAGCAGCGTGCCATCAAGGAAGAGATAGACACCTTACTGGCAGCCGGAATCATCTCAGAGTCTACTTCACCCTACAGCGCAGGCACGGTATTGTTGCGAAATCCCAACGGAGAGCATCGACTGTGCATCGATTTCAGACTCCTGAATGCGGTAACGCAGTTCCAGCCAGAGCCACTCCCGGACCGGACAGACCTATTTGCCAAGCTACAGCGAGCGAAGTACTTCTCACGCATCGACCTCAGCAAAGGATACTACCAGATACCAGTGCAACCGCAAGTCCGAAAGTACCTAGCGTTTAGCACTATGGAAGGACACTTCGAGTTCAACGTGCTTCCATTCGGACTCCACAACGCACCCAGCATCTTTAGCGCCATGATGCGGAAACTCCTGGCACCCCTGAGTAGCGAGCACCTACACTCGTTTATGGACGACATCCTCATCGCAACACCGACGTGGGAGGAACATGTCACGCTCCTACAACAACTTCTCGCCCGCCTCAGAGACACTGGATTGACCGCAAGACCCACCAAATGTCAGATTGGATTCACCGAACTAGAATTTCTGGGACACAGTCAAGGAAGCCTGCGACCGGTAGAAAAGACCGTGAAACGCCTACTCGACGCTCCTAGGCCCAAGACCAAAAAGGAAGTGCAGTCGTTTCTAGGACTCTGCGGCTTCTACCAGAAGTTCATCCCCAACTACAACAGCATCGCCGTGCCACTGACAAATGGAACCCGGAAAACAGCCCCGGACAAAGTAGTTTGGACAGCCGAATGCGAGACAGCAATCCAAACACTCAAGGACAAAATGACATCGGCGCCAGTACTTCACCTACCCGATTTGACTCAGCCCTTCGTTCTTCGCTCCGACGCCAGTGACTTAGGACTCGGAGCAGTACTGCTACAGCGCGACCCCAAGAATGCAGAGACGCTATTCCCTGTCGCCTACGCCAGCAGAAAATTGAGACCCGCCGAGACACACTACGCCACGTCGGAGAAAGAATGCCTAGGACTAATCTGGGCCATACAGAAGTTTCAACTCTACCTGTATGGGACACACTTCACAGTTCAGGTGGACCACCAACCACTATCGTTCCTGGCAGCCTCCAAATCCTTGAACTCTCGCCTGATGAGATGGGCACTCACCCTTCAGACATACTAATTCCAAATCGAGTACATCCCCGGCAAAGAGAACCACGGGGCCGACTACCTCAGTCGCCATCTCGTGGAGGACACAGCAGCTGTCGCCCACCCAACACAACTAAGGGCCACAGCACCAGAATTCGTCCCCGTCCAGTAAAACCCTGGCACTAGTGTCCATAGCTACCTGGCATAGCATTGCAGCGCAGGTAAAGCAACTTAACTAGTTTGTAAATAGGACCCCAGGGTTAAACTAGGCCCGGTAGTAGAAAAAGGTCGAATCCAGTAGTCATCGCCTTTTTTCAGTTGAGGGAACCTGTGACGAACGGACCAGTTTACCCTGCTTACTTTACTATTTAGCCCTGTTTAGTCAATGTAATCTTAGAATGTTAATGTTAGGCTGCAGTAGACGATGGAAGTAATCAGGCGTAGCAATGATATACTGCCGTTTACACACAGTGGTAGCTGACGGTAAGAGCGAAGGCAATGACATCATCGTAGCTACGTTAGGCGAGTCGATTACCCGCCAATGGGAACACAGTTTATAATGGCGGTTTTGGTCCGTGTCTCCGTTTGTTCCCTTGTGCAGTGTTTTGTAGTTACAACTAATTGTGTAGAAGGGGCGGTTTTGGTCCTGTCCCCGTTTAACTCCCCTGTGCAGTGTTTTCTTCATCTCATGGAAAGGGGGGGGAAGGGGGGCGGTTTTGGTCCTGTCCCCATTTGACTCCCCTATGCAGTATTTGCTGCATCTGATGGGTTGGAGGGAGGGCGGTATTGGTCCCGTCCCCGTTTTACCCCCCTGATCAGTGTTTGCTGCATGTGGTGGGTAGGGGGGGCGGTTTTGGTCCTGTCCCCGTTTGACTCCCCTGTGCAGTGTTTTCTGCATGTGATGGGTAAAGGGAGGGGGGGGGGCGGTATTGGTCCTGTCCCCGTTTGACTCCCCTGTGTAGTGTTTGCTTCTTGTGATAGGGAGGGGGGCGGTTTTGGTCCTGTCCCCTTTTTACTCCCCTGTGCAGTGTTTGCTAGCTACATGTGATGGGTAGGGGGAGGGGGGTGGGTTTGGTCCTGTCCACGTTTTACTCCCTGTGCAGTGTTTGCTGCATGTAATGGGTAGGGGGGGCGGTTTTGGACCTGTCCCCGTTTGACTCCCCTGTGTAGTGTTTGCTGCATGTGATGGTTAGGGGGGGGGGGGCGGTTTTGGTCCTGTCCCCTTTTTACTCCCCTGTGCAGTGTTTGTTGCATGTGATGGTTAGGGGGGGGGGGGCGGTTATAGTCCTGTCCCCGTTTGACTCCCCTGTGCAGTGTTTTCTGCATCTGATGGGTAAGGGGGGGGGGGCGGTTTTGGACCTGTCCCCGTTTGACTCCCCTGTTCAGTGTTTGCTGCATGTGGTGGGTAGGGGGGCGGTTTTGGTCCTGTCCCCGTTTGACTCCCCTGTGTAGTGTTTGCTGCATGTGATGTGTAGTGGGAGGGGGGGGCGGTTTTGGTCCTGTCCTCGTTTTACCCCCCTGTGCAGTGTTTGCTGCATGTGATGGTTAGGGGGGAAGGGGCGGTTTTGATCCTGTCCTGGTTTGAATCCCCTGTGCAGTGTTTTCTGCATCTGATGGGTAAGGGGGGGGGGGGGCCGGTTTTGGTCCTGTCCCCGTTTGACTCCCCTGTTCAGTGTTTGCTGCATGTGGTGGGTAGGGGGGCGGTTTTGGTCCTGTCCCCGTTTGACTCCCCTGTGCAGTGTTTTCTGCATCTGATGGGTAGGAGTGGCGCGGTTTTGGTCCTGTACCCGTTTGACTCCCCTGTGCAGTGTTTTCTGCATCTGATGGGTTGGGAGGGGGGGGGGGGCGGTTTTGGTCATGTCCCAGTTTGACTCCCGTATGCAGTATATGCTGCATCTGATGGGTTGGGGGGGGGGGGTGCGGTTTTTGTCCCGTCCCCGTTTGACTCCCCGGTTCAGTGTATGCTGCATGTGATGGGTAGGGGGGCGGTTTTGGTCCTGTCCCCGCTTGACTTTCCTGTGCAGTGTTTTTTGCATCTGATGAATAGGGGGGGGGCAGTTTTGGTCCTGTCCCCATTTGACTCCCCTATGCAGTATTTGCTGCATCTGATGGGTTGGGGGGGGGGGCGGTTTTGGTCCCGTCCCCGTTTGACTCCCCGGTTCAGTGTATGCTGCATGTGATGGGTAGGGGGGTGGTTTTGGTCCTGTCCCCGTTTGACTCTCCTGTGCAGTGTTTTTTGCATCTGATGGATAGGGGGGCGGTTTTGGTCCTGTCCCCATTTGACTCCCTTTTCATTGTATTTTACATGCATTTTGTTAGGGGACCTGTTTTGGTCTTGTCCCCGTTTTATTCCCATGATTTTGTCTGATGAGATTACTGACGCCGTCTTCAATTGCTCCTTTTAATAGGCTAGAGGGGGGGCAGTCTGGGCCGGACCCAATCTGACTCTCATCGGTACTGAAAAATGTGCGCCAAACTAACTCCCGGGAGGCTTATCTGGCACACAGTAGAGTGCATAACATCAATTGTTCCTATGTAATCTTCATTCCCCAGAGAGTGATTTTGGAACAGGCTGGGGGTCAATCTGGTCCAGGACCAGAATAACTCCCGGGAGTAAATCTGGGACGGCCTGGTTTTACTCCCGGGAGTTAAATTGGGCCAGGGACGCTTTCGACACGTTACACCGGGCGCGGCGGATCGGCCTGCTGTGTGCTCAAAACCCACGAAATCGTTATAGCCGACATTTCCTTACCGAACGTTTAACCGTTTCTGAGATAAATAAATAAACAAAATGTCCACAAACTGCAATAGCCTCATTCCGCGCGCGGTTTCCATTCAACCGTGTCAAGAATGTGCCGTTTCGTAATACCGCAAATTTTGTTTTATTTCCATTCAAAACACTTTTGCACTCTGGTCATCAATCTTACAAAATTTTGTGTTTAACTAATTAAATTTGCTTAATTAAAAATCGAATCGAGGTTTCAGCATGTTTTCCCATATAGACCAAAAAATTGATGATCTTTATACGAAGACTTGGTAGCTGATTTAGTAAGACATTCGCCTACCGTGCCAGACGACCCAAGTTCAAACCTCCCGCGAGCCATTTTTTCTTACACTACAATATGAATATTTTTCTTTTTAATTTAGGCTTTTTACTTTTACCTTATTTATTATTATTATTATTATTATTATTATTATTATTATTATTATTATTATTATTATTATTATTATTATTATTATTTATAAACTAATACTAATAATAATAATAATAATAATAATAATAATAATAATAATAATAATAATAATAATTATTATTATTATTATTATTATTATTATTATTATTATTATAATTATAATATCTTATATCGAATTTTATTTAAAACCTTGGTGTTTTTTATGATTTCTATTTGTATTATTCTATATTCGTTGTTATTATTATTATTATTATTATTATTATTATTATTATTATTATTATTATTATTAAGACATTCGCCTACCGTGCAGGCGACCCAAGTTCAAATCTCTCGCGGGCCATATTTTTTTATGTTTTTTTTTTACACTACAATATGGATTTTTTTTAAAAATTTAGGCTTTTTACTTTTAACTTATTTATTATTATTATTATTATTATTATTATTATTATTATTATTATTATTATTATTATTATTATTATTATTATTATTGTTATTATTATTATTATTATTATTATTATTATTATTATTATTATTATTATTAATAAACTAATAATAATAATAATAATAATAATAATAATAATAATAATAATAATAATAATAATAATTCTTATTATTATTATTATTATTATTATTATTATTATTATTATTATTATTATTATTATTATTATTATTATTATTATTATTATTATTATATCTTATATCAAATTTTATTTTAAAACCTTGGTGTTTTTTATGATTTCTATTTGTATTATTCTATATTCAATATTATTATTATTATTATTATTATTATTATTATTATTATTATTATTATTATTATTATTATTATTATTATTATTATTATAATATCTTATATCGAATTTTATTTAAAACCTTGGTGTTTTTTATGATTTCTATTTGTATTATTCTATATTCGTTATTATTATTATTATTATTATTATTATTATTATTATTATTATTATTATTATTATTATTATTATTAAGACATTCGCCTACCGTGCAGGCGACCCAAGTTCAAATCTCTCGCGGGCCATATTTTTTTATGTTTTTTTTTTACACTACAATATGGATTTTTTTTTAAAATTTAGGCTTTTTAACTTTTAACTTATTTATTATTATTATTATTATTATTATTATTATTATTATTATTATTATTATTATTATTATTATTATTATTATTATTATTATTATTATCATTATTGTTATTATTATTATTATTATTATTATTATTATTATTATTATTATTATTATTATTATTATTATTATTATTATTATTATTATTATTAAACTAATAATAATAATAATAATAATACTAATAATAATAATAATAATAATAATAATAATAATTATTATTATTATTATTATTATTATTATTATTATTATTATTATTATATCTTATATCAAATATTATTTTAAAACCTTGGTGTTTTTTATGATTTCTATTTGTATTATTCTATATTCAATATTATTATTATTATTGATATTATTATTATTATTATTATTATTATTATTATTATTATTATTATTATTATTATTATTATTATTATTATTATTATTACCAAGGATTGGGATGGGGTAGGTATAAGGGGGCTACGCGTAGGTTTAAAGGGGCATGGGTAGGCATAACGGGGATACGGGTATATATAAGGGGGTATGGTGATGGTCGATTCCTTTCATCCATACCTGCGAAACGATCAACGGGGAAGTATAAAGGAGGGTACAGGTAGGTAACAAGGGGGGAGGGGGTACGGAAGGTATCAAGGGGGTATAGGGAGGTATCAAGTGGGTTCGGGGAGGTATCAAGGGGGGTATGGTGAGGCATCATGGGGGGGACAGGGAGATATCAGGGGGGGGGGTATGGGGAGGTATCAAGGGGGATATGGGGAGGTATCATCGTCCAAATGAAACTCGCAGACAACAGTTGCCTCTCTGTCTACATTTTAAACAGCAACCTGTGTACAAAAACCACTAGTACTAGAATAAATGGGTGACCTTGCTCCGAGTGTTTCACACAAATATCTAGTCTCCCAAAAAATGTAGTACCTTTCATCTCTTTTTGAGCTCAGAAGGCAGTACGTTCTTAGTCGTATGCTTTACGTACTAGTACCATTATCCAGCGTCTGTTCATAATCTTTTCTATAAATAACAGTTTTGTACTAAAATTCCTAGTAGATACCACTATAGTTTGGAAAGAAAAGTAGACCTATTCAGAATGGAATACCATCGGTATGTTGGACTCCAGTTCATTCATCATGGACCCATGCAATGGAAGTAGCCTAGAGAAGATTGGGTTAGCCAAGTTGACAATAAGAAGATTTATAACACGTCTTTCTCCATTGTACAAAAATCCATATCGAGTGTTAGACTATAAATAGAGTAATAATGCAACATCGACAGCCTTCATTTATGTTTACCGGTAGGGAATAATCAGTAAGAAGTGCGAGTCTGACTTCAAAATAGCAATAATGGAAAACACCGTAATTGTTAAACGGAAGATTTATTTCCCTTAAAAAAAAAACGCTTTTAAAAAACAAAAGTGCATTTGCTGGGTGCCAAGGATGTAGTAATATCTTTTATAAGTTAAATATTAACAACAATCCTTGCGTAGACTAGGTTAGGTGCGAGGTTGAGGTGTTTGGCTGTGCAGTATACGAACTCCTGCTTTGATTATCTCGATGGATTTCCTCATGGCTAGATATTGGCTTATGGAGTATAATGTAGGTTTCTTTTGGCATTTCCTTGAAACCGTAAAGTAAAATTGAGAAACGTTTCCTTGTTAATTTCGAAATAGCACGGGGTAAATCAAATTCCTTCCGATGTAGCTGTTAGACGGCATCATTCGAATACAGAATCATAATACAGACTACAGAAGCCTTTATTGTCCTTCGTAAACGTTACTTAAAAAGAGATTTCTATTCAATGTCCATCTGACTGGAGTAACTCCATGCGCTATTTGCTGCCAGTTTAAAGATGCTCCTCATTATTTTTTCATTTATCTTTTCATTTTTTATCTGTTCTCTTAATGCTTGGTACGATTCTCTTCATACCAAGAACCTCCCCGACTTCTGCTGTCCACTTCCATCCCTCAACCCCCACACCGCACTTTTATATTTCCTATCGTTTTTGTTATTTCTTATTTTTCCTTTTCGTGCACTGAGCATTCGACAATGGATGGAGATACGAGTGTAAGAAGTGGACATCATCGTTATCCTTCCAATCCAGTCCTATCCTATCCTATCCCACAACTCGAAAGTCGTTGGGCAACCACAGATGATCGTTAAACAACCATCTTTTTCTGTTCTCAGCAACTCTCATGGCTTCGCTCAGTATCAAGCCAGTCCATTCTCGAATGTTGTCCTCCAACCTATTTTTATGTCTCCCTCTCCTTCTGACTCCTTGCACCCTGCCTTGCAGGATGGTCTTTGCAAGCCTTGATGCTCTGATGACGTAACCATACCATCAAAGTTTACTTTTCTTCACCACTGTAAGCATGTCATCGTGTTGTCCAATGGCTTGTGTGATGGTCTGTCGGACTTCGTCGCTGGTGATGTGCTGTATATAGAGAGTGCCCACAGATGTTCTGTAGCACTTCATCTCCATGCTTTGTAGGCTGTTCTTTGTTGTAGGTCTGCTGTAATCGTCCATGTTTTGTAAGCGTATAGGAAGATGTAGATGATAAGGGAGCGCAGCAGCCTTACCTTGGAATGTAGACTGTTGGTCCTGTCTTTCCAAATGGGCTTCAACCTTGTCAGGACAGCAGTTGTTTGTGCGATCCTGGAGAGGATTTTTCCTTCGGGACCAATTGTCTGATACACTGGCTCCTAAATATTTGAAATATGCACCGTGTTGAGGGATTGGCTTTGGACTCGACTTTGATGTCAGTCAGTGTTGATGTCATTGGAGTTGTTAGTCATTAGTTTGATCTTCTGTGCATCTATTTTTATTCCAAAGGCTCTGGGGGTGGTGTCAAGGCACTGTACCAGCTGTTCAAGTTCTTGTTTTTCTCCAGCCAATCCATCAATGTCATCCGCAAAACGGAAATTAAAGATTACTCTACCCCCATGCTGACTGTGCCTTCGTGATCTGTAATAGCATCTGACATAATGCGATCCAGCAAGATGTTGAAGAGTGTTGGAGAGAGTAGGCATCCTTGACGCACGCCGATTGTTATTCTAAACCAGTTGCTGTTGTGGAGGACTGCATTGGTAGTCTGGTATTACAGGCATCATCATCATCATCATCATCATCATCATCATCATCATCATCATCATCATCATCATCATCATCATCATCATCATCCTCATCATCATCATCATCATCATCATCATCAAAATCTAAAACTATTAAATTGAGTGATTGTATTATTTAGTGCAGCGATCTGTTAATTTGTAACCTCCCTCCCCCCTCACTCCTCCCGGCCCTCCCCGTCACTCTCTCTCTCTTTCTCTCTCTCTCTCTCAACACCAGTCAAACACAAGAAACGTATAACGATGCTCCTTGCTGTATCAAGAACCCCCGTTGGGGTGCCGGGGGTTTTAGTATAAATAGTATCCCCACTTTCTGGAAATTTAGTGCTTTAAATTCCCACTGTTGCTGTCTTTCTCATTTGCTCTTTCTCAGTCCTGCTCTGTTCTATCAATCTGCTATATATCTTCTTCTTTGCTAGACCAGTCACCTACCTTTTTTCTTGAAAACTCTTCCGGGACAAGACTCCTTGTTTGTGTATGAGGTCTGTTGGATCAGCTTGGGAGTATTGGACGCTTTCTGCCGGGTGTTCACTAGGGCTTCCTATGATGTTATTATTTAGCAATGTAGGCATTTTATATGTATATGTTTTGTTGATAATTTATAATGATGTTTGTATTCTATTTTGTTTTTGTAAACGGGGGTTCGATAAGTTGGGGTGAAGCCTCAGCCGTCCCCTGCGTGGGATGTCTTTATTGTAAAGTGACTGGCTGGTGGAGAGCTTTCGGTTTTACCACTAGGGATTGTTTCAGCAGATTTTTATGCGGATCAGGGGTTGTCCGGTCCTGATTTGGCTCGGCAGAGTCCGCTGGACCTAAAGCAACAATTATGTAATGTAATGTAATGCTGTATCAAGAGCTGGCCACCGGTAACCGATTCATGATGTCACGAGCCTGTGACTGTAGTTTAATATTATTGTATTGAACAAATCCTCGATGACAGCTGGTTGCACGCGGGTATTTTATAATATAATATTTCATTTACCGCTTTTGGCTTGAAGATTACGAAGTCATTTTTGCGAGTATACTGTTGAAATGTAGTAGCGGGTGCTGCCATAACATGTTTGTGAAATGGAATAATGTTATGTAGAGGTAGACATCCTTCAAGATGGAATTTGTTTTCTTTTACTGTCTGATAGGAAAAGATCACAAGCGCAACAATCGGACCACATACACAAATATATAACAAGACTAGTGGAAACCGTGTAGAAGAAAAACAAAGAAAATTAAGAAGAAAAAAGAGAGAGAGACATACAGACAGCCCAGCCAGCCAGCCAGCCAGCCAGAGGGAGAGAGAGAGAGAGAGAGAGAGAGAGAGAGAGAGAGAGAGAGAGAGAGAGAGAGAGAGAGAGAGAGAGAGAGAGAGAGAGAGACTCATACACACGCGCGTACATACAGCGAGAGAGGGAGACAGCGGACACAGAGAGAGAGAGAGAGAGAGAGAGAGAGAGAGAGAGAGAGAGAGAGAGAGAGAGAGAGAGAGAGAGAGAGAGATGCACGCACATACAGCGAGGAAAGATGAAAGACGGAAAGGAGAGGGAGAGAGAGGAGAGAGAGAGAGAGAGAGAGAGAGAGAGAGAGAGAGAGGGAGGGAGGGAGGAGATGTATACAATCGTGTCAACCAGGAAAAAACAAGAACCAAAAATGACCCCATAAAATTAGAGGCTGGTAGAATTTCCTAGGATAAAACTAGACATTTGACTGCCTAATTCATCTTTTAAAAGCGATAAAGACTTTTACAAGTTTGCATTATTAAAGTTTTAAAAAGACTAACACACATTACAAAAACGGAGCTGTCCAAAATTATTTTTTGGCCTAACGAGAAAAACTGTGCCTCATTAAAATAGATGGTGAAGGTATTTCATCATATTGGGTCTCATTCAAGATAAAATCATTCGAATTTAATTTTACCTTATTTATCGCAATTTGTGTTAGAACTGTCAGTGTCCGGAATTTCTTTGAGATAATAAAGTATTCTTGAATCTTGAATCGTTGATTCTTTTATTAGGATAAAAGCGCGTAGATTATATAGCATCCATTATTATTATTATTATTATTTATTATTATTATTATTATTATTATTATATTATTATTATTATTATTATTATTATTATTATTATTATTATTATTATTATTATTATTATTATTATTATTATTATTATTATATAGCCTGCATACATTATACAAATCCAGTTACAACATAATGCACGAACGTCAAACGCCGCAAAATACATTACCATCAAACATCACCATGCATTGACATCAATATACCACAATTCATCATCAGTCGTCTCCGCGCGTGTTTTACCTAGGTTGCATGTTATCTTGATAGACCTATGTGGAAGAACCGGCACTAAATCAAACATAATAATATGACGCACTAACACTATTACTAACAGATTGTTTCATCAAAATACACCAACATCAATAGTAGCAATGTTTTCTTCTTTGCAATTGGACTCACCTGCGTTTTGAAGTAAAAACTGACCATGTATGTAGCGAGTCCCTGTAGAATATAAAATGACTTAAAATCTCCAGATGAAACTGTTCCAGCGCCCATCACAAAAGTCAGTGATCGATACACATCTGTAACCTGCATATTTTATAATTCTGTAGTATCGAAGATCTATCATACCTGTATTGACAGTTATAGTCGTATCACAATGCACACAAAATACACAGATATATAATTATGCTATAGACCATATCGTCTTATGTATCTGTAGCCCTATCCTGTCTGTCCATCTGCTGCTGAATCCATTCTTTTTTCTTTCTGTTATCTGTTATGGAAGACATCAAATAAATAGTTCTGCAGAGAGCTGTAAGATATATGCGCTATTTGATATTCCATGTACTGAATTCTTGTGCACCCCTGCTTATTATCTGTTACTGAAGTAGGCCTGTAGTAAAAAAAAGAGCTTCTCTATATGCCCACAGTGATGGATCGCATGTAACGTGCATGGCACCTGATTGAAAAACAAGCCATGCCCAGATCAAGAATGCATAATTGATGGCAGAAACTCATCTATCTAACTTTATTCCTGGGAGGATTCACCATGTAGTCCTGCCTTCAAGGACGATCAAGGCTGCTAAACCATATTATCTTGGAATGACCTAAAAGTTTGCGGTTACAATTTTATTTTAAAAAAAAATGCTAGAACAGTTTTACCTAGAAATTTAGCGTAATCGTATCTTCTTCTGGAACTCTGTCAATGCCTGATGAATGCTGACAAAGCAAAATAAGATTATATAGATTCTTTTTGGGTTCATGGGTTTGTGCCTGCTCAGCCCCAAATATCTTTTGAAATGCTGAATCCAATTTACTTAAACTTAGCGCACTTGACATGAACAGACTTAAAGAAATTCATCAGTCAATGCATTGCGTGCGCATGACTAGACTTCGGCTTATCCTCTCATCCGAAAAATATTATTCCAAAATATTATCGAAGTAGCTGCAAGTGTATGAATATTGTGCTGCAAGTAGCGCAAAAATTTTGCATTGCCCATTGTGTGATTACTTGAGTGCTTATAGAACAGATTATAAAATTAATAATAGTGGTTAGTATTTATTTATTTATTTATTCAATATTTCTTTGTCGTTTTGCTAAGTACTGTAATTTTGTTATTGCGAATATTTTTTTTCTTCTAATTATTATCACGGTTACTTCAATGCTATATAAAGAAACGTTATTAGGTAAATTAAACGACGAATTAATTTATAGTTGGGAAATATGATTCATAAACAGATCATTACGTTTTGATTATCTTTGCATTTAATGAAATTTTTTAAATTATTTTCAAAATTGTTGTGATTCTATAAATATCAGTGTCTTCTGGGAGTTGATAACTCTTGATCGCATTATTATTGTTTAGTTAAAAATGCGAACTGAATTGATGCACAAATGACGCAAATCAAGCTACTTTGTTAATGGTGATACTAATGTTATAAATCATCTGACCTACTTTTAAGCTTCTAAGGAAACTAATCGTGTAACGATTACCACAAGATGGCAAGTCATTCAAATAGGCTTATATTTCCAGACACTCGCAAACATAACTGAAAATCAGCACTCTCAAAAGTGTTAATTGACAACGGCCACTTAATGACTGGCCTTGAGTTGAAGTAGATCTACATGTGTACCAAAATTCAAACTGGTTCTGCAGTTTTGAGATATTGAGCTAAAAGTGTTTAGCAACAAAGTGACCTTAGCAACCTTGACCTTTGCGATAGATCAAATATGATGGCACGGGAGGCTGACCACTAGCCTAGGTAACGTTGTTATGAAGCTTGGGCAAAATCCGTTCAGTGGTTATGCAGTTATGGCGTACAACGGACCGAACCACCTGCAGATAGACATTTGGCTCGCTCTGATTCCCTACTAGTCTTAAAGTATTTCCAGATATTATTAGAAAATGTGGAAACAATCATACAAAGGCTGACAGAGTTATTGATCTAATTATTAATGATAACTAAATAAAATATTTGGGGGCGCCAAACCGAAGTCAGTACTCCGTCAATAATCTCTTCCCCCCCCCCCCCCCCCCCCCCCCCCCCAAGGTAAATCAAACAATATTTCGATGCGTAGAGAGCAAAACCTATGTTAACTCCTATTCCCGTTTTCGTACCAACTGGCTTTATAAATAGAAAGACTTTTGAGACAAATACAAATATTTAGTTTGTTTTTCCCCATCTTACACTATTGCTGTTTGAAGTATTAATTAAAGATTCGCTACGAATTTTTATCATTTATGCCATTTGCAATATGAAGCTTTTGTATACCTCTTCGTGTTCATTTCCCAACGCATCAACGTTTTGCTTGGATATTATGCTTGTCTATGCATGAGTATAAGTTTGTTTGTTTGTACTATTGAACATTTTAAAATGTATGTTGTTGCTGTTATTGTGTTTTTTGTAAACTCTTGTCATTAAAACAGATTTAAAAAGGGTACTTCATCGACCTTTTAATAGTTTGAAATAATCTTTCAAGTTTGTATCATGTTAAAAGATGATTTTTTAAAATTGTTATTTATTTATTTATTTTTTGGAAGGAAGGGTGCGGGCAGAGGGAGAGGGGGGAGGAGAGGGTTGACGAAACAATATCAAGAATATTAGGCTATTTTGGAAAATAGTCACGTACGTTTGAACAAACGAGAAAGAAGAAAGGATGGAAAAGAAAGAAAGAAAAGTGAAGATGTACTTGGAAAAGCACAGGAAATACAAATGAAATAGTGATTCAACTCAGAAAAGAAAGAAGGACCGGTCGAAAGAAAGAAAAAAAACCCACGTAGGCCTAATTCAAGGAAGCACATACCAGACGGACAAAACAAGGAGACAGTACATCTACAGACACTCAAACACACACACACACACACACACCCACACACACAACCGTGTAGAAACGCCGTTGTGATGACATTCATGAAACTCTACATACGTTACTTTGACATTTTTACAAATTTGTCCATTTTTTGAAGCTAACCATAGGTCGTATTTGTGACCCCCGAGGTCGGATTAAAAAAGTCATGAAAATCCCCCCAGGTAGCTCAACCACCCACCTAATCGATCCAGGGGGTTCTTGGTATCCTACCACAGAGCAAAAAATCACGGTCCCCGAGGAATTAAGTCTAACCCAAACCCTAACCCTAACCCTTAACCTAACCTTAAGCCTAACACAGCCCTAACCCCTTAAGGAACACTGTTTTGACGTCAAAATAACGGGGTCTGTCAAAAGGAATGTATGTCAGAATAAAGGCGTTTCTACCTAGCCACACACACACGTAAACCATGTAAATCGTTTCACACACTGTTTGGCCGAACAATCGAAAGACAAAGGTTATTTTCAACATAGAATTTATTTCTCAACAACAAATATATAGATATAGATATTTATATATAAATTCGCATGAATTCTTAGAATCACAACATGAACTGATACAAACCTTCAAAAGACCAAAGAACACAGGCCTTGACAAAGAAACAAAATTGAATAAATATCACACTCATGTTAACAAATATAGCGAATAGTTAAGGAGACTGTGTGCACAGTGTTTCAAATTTATATTAATAAATGCAAATTCAACAAGTAACAAAGACATAATTAAAGTATATACCAAAAGCTTAAAGGCGTAGAAATATGATGCTTAGAAATTGTAGCATGTTCAAAGAAAACAGTATAAAGTAGACCGTTTAGCATGATTTGAAGTCTTTTAATGCAGACACGTTGTATATAAAGCGGTAACGATGAGCAAACGAAGGCTGGGTAGAGTTATTTAAAATCAAATATGGGCACAGAAGCAATTAAATGTTATAGTATACAGCAAAATCAAAGACACAACTTTATGCTTAAAATAAAATAAAATAAAATAAAATTTATAATAATAATAATAATAATAATAATATTTATTATTATTATTATTATTATTATTATTATTATTATTATTATTATTATTATTATTATTATTATTATTATAACTATTAGCTAAACGTGGCCTGGCAACAAAAGAAGAGCAAGTGTGAGTATTGTGTGCAAGATAATTAAAAGCAAAACCAAACTGACCTTCAATTAGCTACAATTATGCAAGAAACTAAAAATAAATCTCTTTAAAGTAAAGAACGGCACAATATTTGTGAAATAAAGCATTGTACGTATAGGAATTAAAGTCTGTATTATCATAAAAAAGATTTGTATTATTAAAAGTAATTATTACAAAAATGGCTATTTATTTATTTCCATGTTTAATGCACAATACTACTACTACTAATACTAATATTACTACTACTACTACTACTACTACTACTACTACTACTACTACTACTACTACTAATGTATCATTCACCAGTAATAATATTGCGTGGATTTTGCGCATGATTTCTCTTAGGCACACAAAAGCTTTTTTTTTCTCTTGAGCAACATGGAATGTACACAAAATAAGGTAAGCATCCACAACAGGCTTTGAACTCAAGCCAATAAGCTTTAAAAATAAGGACTGGCCGGGTCGAAAGTATAGGCACCAAAGTTGATGTTTTCATTCCAGGGATCTTGAGTATGACCAATACAACCTCCCTTCATACTATGGAACCAAGCACCAATACAACCTCCCTTCATACTATGGAACTAAGCACCAATACAACCTCCCTTCATACTATGGAACTAAGCACCAATACAACCTCTCTTCATATTATGGAACCAAGCACCAATACAACCTCCCTTCATACTATGGAACCAAGCACCAATACAACCTCCCTTCATACTATGGAACCAAGCACCAATACAACCTCCCTTCATACTATGGAACCAAGCACCAATACAACCTCCCTCCCTACCCTGGAACCAAGCACCAATACAACCTCCCTTCATACTATGGAACTAAGCACCAATACAACCTCCCTTCATACTATGGAACCAAGCACCAATACAACCTCCCTTCATATTATGGGACCAAGCACCAATTCAACCTCCTTCCCTACCATGGAACCAAACACCAATACAACCTTTCTTCCTACTATGGAACCAAGCACCAATACAACCTCCCTTCATACTATGGAACTAAACACCAATACAACCTCCCTTCATACTATGGAACTAAACACCAATACAACCTCCCTTCATACTATGGAACCAAGCACCAATACAACCTCCCTTCATACTATGGAACTAAACACCAATACAACCTCCCTTCATACTATTGAACTAAACACCAATACAACCTCCCTTTATACTATGGAACCAAGCACCAATACAACCTCCCTCCCTACTATGAAACCAACCACCAATACAACCTTCCTCCATACTATGAAACCAAGCACCAATACAACCTCCTTCCCTACCATGGAACCAACCACCAATACAACCTCCCTCCCTACTATGAAACCAAGCACCAATACAACCTCACTCCCTACTATGGAACCAAGCACCAATACAACCTCCCTCCCAACTAACAGATTTTTGTGTAGTGGAGACACTCGTGTGGACACCATTTCCCCTTCCCGCCACTCCATCTCACCCATTTCCCCAACCCACCCCTCACTACCCAACATCATAATAACATATTTGTGTTGCCTGGAGTTTGAGTCAGCCCCTATTCTTGTGTGCGAAGCTGGCTTTAATCTTTATGCGAAAGCAACTATATACGTAAGCAGCGTTATTATATAAATGGCAGTTGTCACAAGTAATACTGATCTGCAAGATCTCATGTTTTCAAGTTCCTATTGCATGTGACCACGACAATGCGTTGAAGTTTTTAAAATTCGAATGCAAAGAGTCTTTAACAATCTATTTTCAAATAATAAAATATAGAACTTTAAACACAAAAATCCACAATATGTAATTTATAAATACCAAGAGAACGGAAGAAGCGGGTATGGAGTAGAAGAGGTGAGGGGGGTGGGGAAGAAGAGAGTATTGTATTAAATTTGCAAGCAAGGACCCACA
>CM072512.1:100635900-100655900 GCA_036898135.1 Oncomelania hupensis | reverse complement strand
GTATTTACATGTTATACTTATTCGAGAGAGAAAGGAAAGATTACAGCCATTTGCAGCTGAAGTGACTGATCAGAATCCATTCAAAGACTCAATTACACTTCCTATAATAGTATTAGTATTAAAATATTCTTTTTTTAAATTTTTTTATATCAGTTGAAGTGACTCAGAGAGAAAGAGAGAGACAGAGACAGAGAGAGAGAGAAAGAGAGAGAGAGAGAGAGAGAGAGAGAGAGAGAGAGAGAGAGAGAGAGAGAGAGAGCAAGATAACAAGCCAGTTTCAAACTAACCCCCACCCATTTACCAACCCGCCTCTCCCTTTGTCCACTCCCTCCTGATGTATGTACAATCCCAAATTATCAGTTTCTGAATAGTTTCATCATAGAAACCTGTAGGTCAGGGTCCAATACGAGGATCAGAACAACCGAAACAATGTATGTATTGTATTGACTGCATAAAGTATACGTGTCACAGTGTACACCGTAGAACTAACCCATACAGTTTCATAATGAATGTGCTATTTGACCTTGTTTTGAATGGACTTACTGAAAAAGTACACTACAAACAATGGGCCGGTCAGTACTCTGGATACGTGGATAATTAATCAAAGCGATAACCAACGTTTCTTTTGCAAGTTTCTTTTTTTCCCAAGGAAAAGGGAAGTTAAAAATTTTTTATAACGAGAAACAAATATCTCTCATTATTGTAAAGTTTGAATGCTAGCAATTCTCTGCTGTATTCCATTTTAATAGTTAGTGTTCTCCTTTGGTTTTTAAAAAAAATGAACGTGCGTTCATATAGATTTTAAAATGTTGTTTCATTCAGATTCAGATTCAACTACTTCATTTCCAAGGGACATACAGAGCAAAAGAAATACACACACGTTTCAAAATCTGAACAAAGCTGTTATTGCCATCTGTCTGTCTGTCTGTTACTCTCTCTGTCTCTGTCTGTCTGTCTTCCTCTCTCTCTCTCTCTCTCTCTCTCTCGTTCCCATTCTCTAAAGCTAAATGATTTTACTAAAAGCGCTATATAAAAGTGATTAAATAAAATTAATAAATAATTGAGAACAAAAAAAGCCAGTAATAGTTATTAAGAAGGCTACCTTTACCATAAGGTTGACAGATATATATATATATATATTAATAAAGTGCAAAAACAACAGAACCTTCCTGTACTAAGAAGGAAAACAAAACAGAACACACATCTCCAAGGATGTCTGAAGTTGAATGATGTCTGCATACATTAAGACGCGTTCGAAACATAAAGTATAATTCCATATGATTAACCACACTGATGAAAGTGCTTGATAATTTCAGTTAAAAATGGCATTATTTTAATCCTGCTACATGTTACACTTATATCGCAAAGAACAATCGAACGCTTGTAATGAGGTAGGCTATATTAAAATAATAAAGTGCAGTGGCAATCTGATTGCCTTATTGCCTTACTTCTACGCCATGCGGAATCGAAACTAACGTAAGCATCAAGAGTCCACTCAGAAAACAGGAAGTAAATATACAGTGACCGGAAAACGTGAGAAAATGTCGTCTGCACTGAACAGCTGAACCTGAGTTTCGTTTGCACAGAATCAGCGAATCTTCTGAAAGCGAAACAAACTGCATTCAAGAATGTGTCGGAAACAAAGACGGATGGCCACACTTTTCTTAACAAGTTTCTATAGTAGATTACATTTAGTGGATGAGTAAACATAGCTTGGACAAAACGCGCGGTACCAGCGTTCACGTTCAAAATCAGTAAAATTACTATTCGTTAAAAAAAAGGCCAAAACTGGTGCACCCTCTTTCGAGAACTACCGTTTAGTTTTAGGCTAAAACTAGTTCACTGTACGCACCATATCGTGCCTTTTAAGCTTTCACATCCTGCTGTACAAAACCAGCCGTTTAACCATCTGCCCATGTGCCATCACGTTCTCTCCTCTCTCCTCTCTCCCACCCTCACTTTCTGCTCTCCAAAGCTACATGCAGGGTCTGATTCTGTTTTGGTTTTTGGTTTCCCTGTTTGTTAGTTTGATTCTTTTGTTCTGCGCCCCCCCCACCCCCCCCCCTCACCCCTCCTCCACTCCGCCCTGTGTGTTATTTTATTATCTTATATTACCTCAGCTATTATTATACTCTGTAAATTTGACTATCGGATGTATTGTTTTCTTGTCATGAGTTTAGTCCATTCATGTATTTTTAAATGTATTATTTGCCCTTGGATTCTGTTGCATTCCATTGGGTTTTTGTGTGTTTTAATGCTTTATTTGATGTAATCGTTTGGAACAATTGTCAATATATTTTTGTTGCATTGTTCCTGTTCGCTAGAGACATAGAAGTGTTATCGTTTGTCCAAAGGGTAGCACTCATTTAAGTTTTGCTTTGTGGCTTCCATATTTTGTTTGCCTGTTTCGTGATAGCATTTTGTTTAAACCAACCATCCTCCCAACCTCACCAAGATTAACAGTGGTGCTTAAAATTCTTATGACGCTTCTTTAGTTGTATTATATTAAAAATAGCAAAGAAAGGTGCTAATAAAAAAACACACATACACACACACAGGGTGTGCTTTTGGCACTGTCTACTCAGTGCGAGCTAAGTCAAACTCAATTATGATCGCCGAGCTATCAATAAAAGGTCTAATCCTCTTCACCTTCCTTTACTTCCGTTCAAAACAAATTCACAATTTCCTGTCTACAGCTTAAGAACCAAATTGTTTGCGCCTCAGCACGATTTGAAACTGAAACCGGCAGTTGGGTATGCATGTACATACGCATGCACGCGCAAGCACGCACACACACAAACACACCCACACACACATACTTGCACAGACACCGTTATTTGGACTTTCCTCAAACGCCACATACGTTGTGTGGACAATGGGTTGTTTTTCGTCCCCCTTTTTAAGTACTTTTAAGTGTTCTAACCCTAACCCTAACCCTAACAGATCACTAAATGGACGTCCCAACAAGGAGGTATGTCCAAAGAACGTATGTAGATGTGCACTAGTTTGTCCAAAGAACGCCGTGTAAACATGCGCACGCACACTCACCCCCCCCCCACCCACACACACACACACCATTCGCCATGAGTTGCACTGGCTGCAAATCCCTTGTTAAGGTGATGATGATGGATGATGAAGCTGCAGCTTCCCGCTAGTGGTGGCAACGATTGATGATGATGTTTCACATTTTTACTGGAGTTACACATCTCGCACTTGGCATTCTATAACAGCGAAGATATTAACGGTATACACGATCCCAGTCTTGCAATTATTAACCTGTATAAACGTACCTGAGGTGAGTACCGCAGCTGCAAAGAGGGAAAGCTCGCCATGCGTGAGTCTCATGGCCCGCAGCCTGTCCCCCACTGCCAGTGGTCGTTGCAGCAGCTTCTGCAGTTCCTCACAAAGGCGCGGGGAGTGGCGGTAGATTCTTAGGCTGCCCGCACCACTGTCCAGCTTGATCAGATCGTTGTCCACTACCGCGTGGAGCTGAAGAAAGAAAGAACCAAGATTGAGAAAAACGGTTTCGCTTACATTTTGTCCAATGATTGTAAAAAAAAAAAATATTAAACAAGGCCGCGGATGTGACATCCGCGGCCTTGTTTAATATTTTGTTGTTTTTTTATTTTGTTATAGTATTAAGTAATAGTTAGGAAAATAACCATGACTAATAAACAAATTATGCTTCACTTACATTCCGATTCAAAGATTGAATTTCCAACTACATAACCAACCTGTATTTTCATCTAAGTACAGATCTACAAGCTTAACCAAACAGGCTAGGCACGACCACCCCGCGCTTGTCTGAGCTTTATCGTTGTTTGAGATAGTCATAGCTTTGGTGTTTGTGTTTTTCCCCCCACAACAATTTTACCCACGCCGAACACCAACCCCTCTAAATCCCCTTCAATTCCATACATTCATTGGAACAAAGACAACCCCGTCACTAATCAACTGCGACTACCGAAACAACAATAAATGTTATACAGACCGCTAAATGGACGACCATGAAACCGTTCTGTTTCATGAGCTCTATCTGGTCTGGCATAGGGAGGCGAGTGAAGCCAGGTAGACGTTTGGCAAACTTGACGCTGGCCTCCATTACAGGGAGGATGACCTCCTGGAACTGCCCAAAAGTATCCCGCTCATGAAACTCCGCTGTGGTCATGCTGTGCACTACGTCCACTGGACTGGACATGACGGAGAATGGCCCTTCGCTTCCTCCCATCTGTTGAGGCAAGACAAGAAACCATTACAATCTACACTGAACATGCTTGTAGGTATATTTGACACCTATCATATATAATTATCACTATTATTCATTGTATATTTTCAGACATTTTGATCTACACCGTTCAACGGCACAAAACACACATGGTCGAACAAAAAAAATCTGTTTAATAAAAAAAAAAGAAAACCCATTAAGCTTACATCAAACGAAGAAGATGAAGACGAGGACGAGGACGACGACGTGGCCCCAACGTGAGACATAGAGGACAACGAAGATGATACGGAGGGATAGAGAGGAAACATCCCGCCGAATGGTACGCCGCTCCCACTGAAAGGGGAACTGGAGCTACTCACAGCATGAGCACCAGCGGAGGTAGGGATTGGGGAGGAGAGACAGGAGGAGTTGGAGGAAGAGGGGAGAGGAGTAGGAGTGTAGGGGTGAGGTTGAGGCTCGGAGCAGCTGGACGGAGCCCCAGGACCGTGGACGGAGGCTGGGAGGTGAGTATGCGGGTGAGGATAGGAGTGTTGACGAGGAAGGTGTTGCCCTCTATCTTCCTCTCCCTGATGTTGATGCTGCTGGTACTGTGGCTGTGGATACTGATGGTGGTGGTAGTGAGTGAAGATGATAGTGTGCTGGAAGACGTCACGAAAGGCGGCCTTGATCAGGTCCGCGAGGGAGCGGAGCTCGACGATGCGCCTGCTGCTGCTGAGAGACAGTTCCTCTTTGTCGGCCATCAGCTTTTCCCGTTCCGTTTTCGGCATGCGTCCGAACCGCACCGCTGTTAACAAATAATGGGTCACTCTATATCATCATTGTCTCATACAAGGCAAGACATCTGCACATGATGAAGCTCTCATTTTCCCAAAATTCTTAAATATTTTTTTTATAAGTTAGAGAAAGTGAGGTGGAAGGACCAGGGAGGAGTGTGAGGAGTGGGGAAAGAGAGGGAAGGAGACAGACAGACAGACAAACATTATAACATTATAATATGTATAGAAGGACACACATATTACAACAATTTCAAGAGATTGAAACACTTTCTTGGAGATAGCAAAACTATCCTATTCTATCCTATCTTATCCCGTAACTCGAAAGTCGTTGGGGCACCACAGTTGATATACCCAGCGTACTCCATCTTTCTCTGTCCTCAGCAACTCTCATGGCTTCGATCAGTGTCAAACCACACCACTGTCCTCCCACCTCTTTTTCCGTCTCCCCCTTTTGCCTCCTCCTTGCACCGTGTCTTTCAGGGTGGTCTTTGCAAGGCCTGGTGCTGTGGTGACGTGGCCATACCATCGGAGTTTCCATTTGTTCACCACTGTGACCATGTCATCGTGTTGTCCGATCGCCTGTGTAATGGTCTGTCGGACTTCATCGTTGGTGATGTGCTGGATATAGGAAATGCCCAGAAGTCTTATGTAGCACCTCATCTCATTACTTTGTATTCTTCTTGTAGGTCTGCTGTGAGGGTCCATGTTTCGCAAGCGTACACAAAGGAGCGCAGCAGCCTTACCTTGGAGTACAGACTGATGGTCCTGTCTTTACAAATAGGCTTCAACCTTGTCAGAGCAGCAGTTGTTTGTGCGACCCTTTAGAGGACTTCCTGTCGGGACCCATTGTCTGATACAATGGCTCCTATATATTTGAAGCTATGCACCGTGTTGAGGAATTGTTTTTTTATTTTATTTTAACAACTTTTTTTTATCACCAAAGTGAAATTCGGGCACTTTCATTTTCGAAAATACAGAAGCCCCTAGTGAAGCGCTTTACCCAAGGTACTTGCTGGGTGTGTTCTTGTCACCGGCACTAACCCGTTTAGGACATGAGCGTCAGAATCTTTAAAGTCCGTTATGATGGAATGCATGCGACACAGACTAGAACTCGGTTTATACTCTCATCCGAAGGAGTAGGAAACGGGAGTAAAGTGTCTTTCCCAAAAGACACAACACAATGCCCCGGACTGGGCTCGAACTCGGGACCTTAAGATCCGCTAGCCAACGCTCTAACCGCTCGGTTACCGCGCATTCCGATTGGCCTTGGACTTTGATGTTCGACGATGCGCCTGCTGCTGCTGAGCGACAGTTCCTCTTTGTCGGCCATCAGCTTTTCCCGTTCCGTTTTCGGCATGCGTCCGCACCGCATCGCTGTTAACAAATAATTGGTCACTCTATATCATCATTGTCTCATAAAAGGCAAGACACATGATGAAGCTGTCATTTTCCCAAATTTTTAAATATTTTTTATAAGGTAGAGAAAGAGAGGTGGATGGACGATGGAGGAGTGTGGGGAGGGCGAAAAAAGAGAGGGAAGGAGACAGACAGACAGACAAACATTATAAAATTATAATATGTATAGAAGGACACACATATTACAACAATTTAAAGAGTTTCAAACACTTTCTTGGAGACAGCAAAACTATCCTATTCTATCCTATTTTATCCCGTAACTCGAAAGTCGTTGGGGCACCACAGATGATATACCCAGCGTACTCCATCTTTCTCTGTCCTCAGAAACCCTCATGGCTTCGATCAGTGTCAAACCAGTCTACTGTCCTCCCACCTCTTTTTCCAAAAGTTCAGGTGTGATCCACAGCTTCTTCTTTGGCCGGTGCTTTCCAAGGATCTCCGTGGCGGCATCTGTCACAGCTGAGTTGAAGGTGGTGGTCATGGTGTTGACATCTACTTCACCAGCTCCCAAAATGAGCAGTGGTGCAAATTTCTCTCCAAAACTACATTTGCCATAAACATTTCTTCAGCTGCTGCTGTTGTTGTGTTGTTTTTGTTGTTTAGGATTGGAAAAAAAATAAAGAAAAAAAATAGTAAGGTCACGACTGACACCACCATGGAAAACAGCAAAATATTAAGCCTATATTTATTGATCATCCAGTGAAGACAGAGGGTGGATATAATAGCTTTCGCCCATTGATTTTCGGTTTAGTGTATATCACATAAAAAGGGAAGACGCTGTTGCCATCACTTCAAGTTAATGGGTTTCACAATGATTGTACGTATTTAAGCGCTTGTTTGTTTATTTATTTATATTGGGAAAAAACATTATCAAGGAAAAAAGAAGGCAGTGTGATCAAGAAGAAGAAGAAGAAGAAGAAGAAGAAGAAGAAGAAGAAGAAGAAGAAGAAGAAGAAGAAGAAGAAGAAGAAGAAGAAGAAATATGGAAACGTTAGCCGAAAATAATATTTAAAACAAAACTGACCATCTTGGGACATGCCGGCATTTAGGCATCTCTGGTAGCGACAATACTGACATTTATTTCGGGATCCTGTGTCTATTTTGCACTGGCTCCCCATCTGGCACGGCTTATACACCAATTGCTTTTTCAGAGTGCGTCGGAAAAAGCCCTGAAAAACAGCAAAGAACAATGAACAATTTGAAAGCAACTGATATTTGAATTAAATGACATCGCAATGATTTACTACTTTGAACAGGGATTAAAATAACAATTACACTTCTTCGTAAAAAGTGCCACTTGTTCAATTACTTTTTAAAGTGATAGTTTTTAGACTGTTTTAAGTTTTGAGTACATGACTAAAAACTGAAAGGCACTTAAGAATTAGCAATTTCCACACATAGTTTCATGTCTTTCAGTTTATAGTTTTATTTATTAATTTATTTATCTTTAAGTTTTTGGTCAAATAATTGGCTGCCAAATCAACAGCTTTAGTGACTACGATCGAATTTGGATATCAGATCAACAGATCCACTGACTTTAGACTAAGGTCAACGATTAAAAAAAATTGATGTGTGCAAACTGGTCTGCCTAGACTATCAACTGATGCCCTCAAATAAGATTTTGATAATGTATTTTGCGGTTTCAATTGTAAACCACATATTTGCAGGTATAACGAGTTCAGTTTTAGTAGATCTCTAATTCTGTCAGCAAGGTGTCCGCTTTTTTTCAAACTGAAACTTAAAAAAAAATATTTTATGTATAAAAGTTGCTGTTGAATCAATTTTATTCATCAGATTAACATACGTTGTACTGATATAACATAAACAATTGTCAAATTCGACCATGCGTACATCATAAATATTTTCCAAATTAATGAATTAACTAACCCTATAAATCATTATAATAACTACACGCCATAAACACTTTTAACAATATACTTTTTTAACATTCCCTTGTAACAATTCGTTCATATTAGGAAACAAAACAAAACAAAACAAGACCCCACAAAATCAATCAAAAATAAAATAAAACCTTTCAACTTCACTTGTGAAGAACGAAGTATTTATAAATGTCATTTTGCGTCTTACAGAAAGTCGAAGTCGTGATTGGGACCGCAGCATTACCCCCATAACCTCACCTCTACCCTCCTCTCCTTCACACTATCCTCTCCCCATAAAGAAAATTAAAAGAAAAGACAAAGAAAAATAATAAGATTAAGAAATCAAAATTGAAACGAATTAATAAATAGTAAAATTACCCCTCGTATATATAACATTTGTAAAAACTGACGAATTATCCAAATAATGTTTTTCAATGATCTCTTATTGGTATTTCTCATTCCACTGATTCCAAGCATCAAGTTATATTTGATTATTAATTTCATTTGTTGTCAAATTGAAAAAATAGTTTAATTGATTCGTCTGAAGATGCAGCACTTTTTGCTATGAGGTCAACAATTTTATTTTCTCGTATATTTAAATGACTAGGTATCCAAATATGTAGAAGAAAATAAACTCATTCAGTCAGTCATTATTTCATTTATTCATTAGCTTACTCATCACAGCAAAATTCGCTTTCATCCTATCCGGGGAACAAAAATCGGAATAACTCATTTGTGAAATTCATACTCTTCGGTATGATATATAGTTCCTAGATCTCATCTGTCTTATAAAACGTTTTCCAAGTGAAAGATGGCGAATGTACCTTGCATCCTTCGCACGAATGCACCCCATAATGAAATCCTGAGGCTCTGTCGCCGCATATCCTGCACAGTACGTCCAGCTCCGCCGTGTACTGTGGCTTCAGATTCTGCACACACAACGCACAATGAAACACTGCAGGATTGAACACAATATAGTGACGGGACAACGAAATCAATCGTATCACTCAAGGTGGGCTTTTTTTTTTTTGACTTCGTAGTATATCTTGAAAATTAACTGGTACACAGTAATGGTCCAAATAAAATAAAAAAAAAGAAGAGAGAAAAAGAACAACAATAACAAAACAACCACAACAACACTACTGCTGCTGCTGCTGCTGCTGCTACTACTACTACTACTACTACTACTACTACTACTACTACTACTACTACTACTACTACTACTACTACTACTACTACTACTACTACTACTACTACTTCTACTACTTGAGTACATATTATAAAAAATTTTTAATAATTTTATATAGTCTAGTGTGTACAATAGTGACAAAAGTTTTCAAACTCGATTAGTTTATTCCATTTACCACGCGGAAACCTCAAGACGCTAGCTCTAATACGGGATAAAGATGAAAAGCATGAGGATAAGAAGCAATAGTGATAAACAACAGTAGGACGATGATGATGGTGATGATGAGGGTGATGGCTGTGGTGGTTGTGATCGTGATGGTGGTGGTGATGATGATGATGATGATGATGATGATGATGATGATGATGATGATGATGATGATGGTGGTGGTGGTGGAGGTGGTGGTGGTGGCTGTGGTGGTGGGGGTGGTGGTTGGGATGGTTGTGGTGGTGAATATTACTGCTTTTGTTAGGCTATATCAGACTCTCCCCCCTTCTCATTCCCTACTCCTCCACCTCCCTCTTCTGACTCCTGCTTACTCCATCCCTTTACACACCTTCCCGCTGTCGGACAGAGCGTTAGGGCTTCGGGTGGAGCAGTAGTCATAAGATGGTGAGGAGCTGGAGGTAGAGTAGCGTCTCAGCGGGGTACTGGAACCCAGGGACATGGAGTGGCAATCCCCAGACCCGGGGGCCATCTCCCTCCCTCCATCCATAGTAGCTAACACTTCTAGGCACATGGCTGAATCCGGATCTACGGGGTAGGCATAGTAATTGCTCGACGGCTGCTCAGGGAAAAACTCGGCTGCAACACACAGACAGAAAGGCAAACATCTTAAGAGCTGATGATGAAGGTAGAGAATGTAATAATAGCCAATCAAAACATAAAGAAAGTGCTATCATCCCCTTCTTCTTCTTCTTCTTCTTCTTCTTCTTCTTCTTCTTCTTCTTCTTCTTCTTCTTCTTCTTCTTCTTCTCCCCCTCCTCCTCCTCCTCCTCCTCCTTCTTCTTCTTCTTCTTCTTCTTCTTCTTCTTCTTCTTCTTCTTCTTCTTCTTCTTCTTCTTCTTCTTCTTCTTCTTCTTCTTCTTCTTCTTCATTTGACAACGTGCAATTCTAAATTTTGTAGTAAATAATCAAATTATTCTTTTTTTTTTTGTTAAAATGATTCGTATAATAAAATGAATTGAAATAAAAATAAATAAATAAAATTAAATAAACAAAACAAAGCAATATAATGCAATCAAACATTACGATTCAATGATTTTTTTTAAAATAGGAACAATAAATGTATTAAAAAATTTATTAATTTAAACTAATGAATGACATAAAAACCAATCGATACAAAATAAAAGAAATGTGTAATATTAAATAATGCGATAAAATAAAACAAATTAAATAACGATTAATATAGATTTTTTTAAAATACTGGAAACAACTTTAAACAAAATCAATACAAAACGCAAGAAAAATAAACACATAATTAAATTAAATATTTTAACAAGCAAACACGCAACAACAACAACAATAAAAAAACAAACCGCAAAAAGAGAAATTATAACAAGAACAACAAACCCTGAATATATTGAAATTGAAGTACATTAAATTATTTTTTTTAAAATTGATGATCACAATAAGGTAGAATGTATCATAGCAGCTAAACGCCACAGAACTGGGTGTATTTAAACTAAAACAAATACATTTTTTTAATGATACGAAATGATAAGCGTCAACGTTCAAAATCAACACACACACACACACACACACACACACACACACACACACACACACACACACATACACCCAAAATAAAGAAATAAAACCAACTAAATAATAAATAAATAATCCAGCAAAAACAAAATAAAATAGAATTTACAAAATGATAACGTAAACTAAACTGAACTACTACTACAATCAAGTAAAACAAAAGCAGAAAAATTAAGGCAAAAAATATCATGACACAAAATAAAAAAACAACACATAAATTATAAAAATAATATTCAAGGACATTTAAAATAAGTAATTAAGTTAAACAATTAAACCAGATGAAGTCAACTAAAGTCAACGAACAGCACACCAACACTAAACTACCTGCATAGTTCATCGTATCTGCAATGCACTGTCAGGACAATACGTCTTGCATACGGATATGAACTAGCGCTGCCATTGACGAGAAAGCCGGACCGGCCACTACTCATTCACAGAGGATTGGGTTTAACGAGTGATTGGTTCTTAAGTCAGTTTTTTTTAAAAAAAATCTCTTTTGTAGTTTATTAGCCTACACTGACCAACTGACAAGGCGGTCATCATAATGCATTTGTTTTCTCTTCTTCTTTGTCGGGTTTATCCATTTCGAAAATTATTTGGGATTCTAAGTACGCGTCTGCCTGACTGCCCGCTTTCATCCATCTCTCCATCATCAGTCTATATAGAGTCTCTCCAAATCTCTGGTCCTCTTTGAGCTCTCTCTCTCTCTCTCTCTCTCTCTCTCTCTCTCTCTCTCTCTCTCTCTCTCTCTCTCTCTCTCTCTCTCTCTCTCTCTCTCTCTCTCTCTCTCTCTCTCTCTCTCTCTTGTGTATTTTGATGGCGTCTAGTAACCCGAATATAATTAGGAAACTAAGTATATACCTGTACAAAGCCTTTAAACTAAGAGAAATTGCTCTATCGTGATTTAATCGGAATAAGAATTGTATGGTTGTTTTTTTATATGTATAATGTGATGATGTACACACCCTTCATGAAGGGGCGATGCCTAAATGAATAAATAATCAATCAATCAATCAATCTCTCTCTCTCTCCCACTCTCTCGTCTCTCGTCTCTCGTCTCTCTCTCTCTCTCTCTCTCTCTCTCTCTCTCTCTCTCTCTCTCTCTCTCTCACTCTCTCGTTGAGTTGATTAGACGATGGCGAAAAGTATTAGAGAATAATATTATTAGAGCCATTAGACGATTGATTGATATAATGGCTTCACAGAGTAAGGTACAATACAAGTGATAAAAAATTAGTCGATGTTTAGGTTTAGATAATAGCGGAAAGTAAACAGATTTTGCGAAAAGAATTAAGAATTAATTTCGTAAGTGTCTTCAAAGGGAAAATAACACTACAAAAAATATATATTAACAAAACAATAATAATAATGTGGACCATTGAAAATAAGAGTACAAATGTTCTATCATAATTCTTTTATTCCACTATCGCTTACTAACAAAATGCATAACAGATTCCAACATCGCTCCGCCTCCTTTCAACAACAACAACAAAAAATCAATAACGACTGAAATTAAAAACAAATACAAATGGGGAAAATCGTGGGTTTAGGGTTGGGCGAGCTTGGGTGTGTGGTGCTTGACACAAATATGTGTATTATTTCGCTCGCTATAGAAACTCTACTATAATAGGTTTATACTCAAATTTCTTGTAATCACTAAGCGTTTTCACCTTTATATTATAGACAGTGATATGCAGCTATACCTCCTTCCTCTCTCTTTCTCTCTCTTTCTCTAAATCTCTAATCATCTCTTCCATTTTCTCATTTCTTTCTTCACACACACACACACACCCTCACACAAACACACACACACACACACACACACACCACCATCACCACACACACCCCTTTCCCTCCTACGTCCTCCTCCCCACTTCACTCCCCTTCTTTGTACGTCTTCCGCCCGGACCCACAGTCTAGATGCGCTTTAAAATATGCAGATTGCTCGTTCTTATTGCTAAAGCTTAGACAGACGAATTTTCACGGGTCACAAAACCGACATGCCATTTGGCTACCTGCCCAAAACTGCGCTTTTGTATATTCACCAGCCTTCAAGGCCGCCCAACCGGTTGTTTCTTAATAGCGGACATGCCTTTTTAAATTCTTTTTATTGCGACCGAGCCCACAGCGAGGGCTTTGAACATTCTTCGCGCTGCAACCCTGCACTGTTACGCGAGACAAAGCAGACATGGAAAACGTGAAATGGGAAGTGAAAGTAGGGCGAGGGAGAGAGAGAGAGAGAGAGAGAGAGAGAGAGAGAGAGAGAGAGAGAGAGAGAGAGAGAGAGAGAGAGAGAGAGAGAGAGAGAGAGAGAGAGAATACGGATGGGAAGTAAGAGACAACGAAGCAATGGAAGTTTGATTGCATAAAAAATTGCGCGCATTGCAACGCGGGCTGGGAGGGGGAAGGAGGTGGAGTGTGTTTGTGTGGGGGTGGGGTGGACAAATGGAGTGGATAAATAAATGAATAAATAATGAAATAGATACATCTCGCTCACAAACTAACACAAGCTCACGTCATGTGCCAATCCTGACTTCAACATACTCTATGGTGTGGTTGCTGGATTTTAGTGGCAGTGACTTGAGAAACTCTCTGAGCTTGTAATTGCGTTATATAATAGCAAAAATGTGCAAGAAGAAGAGTGAGAGAGAGAGATAAAGAAATATTCAGACTCTCTCCTCCCCATCCCCCCCCCTCATCTCTATCCAGGAGGAATGGAAAAAGAAATGAGGTTTGGAAAAAGAATTTAAAAAAACGAAAGCGATGTACTCTTTGCATACAGAAAGTGCCAGACAAGCACATTTTGTCTGGGAACCAAAAAACTGAAAATAGTTTGCGAAGTTAAGCGGTCAAACTGGCAGACTGTCTAGTCAGGAATCAGCAGATGTGATTTAAAATAATGAATCTGAACCACAATCTAGTCTGGCAGCTACCTCTTTTTGCACAGATCAAGGGTGAGAGAGAGAGAGAGAGAGAGAGAGAGAGAGAGAGAGAGAGAGAGAGAGAAGTAGGCAATATAAATTATAATAAATGTAAGAAAAAAAAAAAGGAAAATAAATAAATAAATAAGTAAATTAATAAATAAATTAAACCGAGGTTTTAACATACACATCTTCCGCCACAGAGTTAACAGATGACATGTACACAGAAGGCGAGACAATATGTTGCGCTATAGTGTACGCTGTCCTTTGTACATGTACACTTCATAGTCTACAGCTCATAGGCAAGAAAGTACAGAAGTTCAAACATAACAGAGAGAGAGAGAGAGAGAGAGAGAGAGAGAGAGAGAGAGAGAGAGAGAGAGAGAGAGAGAGAGAGAGAGAGAGAGAGAGAGAGAGAGAGAGAGAGAGAGAGAGAGGAATAAACACAAACACACACATAATCATTCCCTCACTTTACCACTTCCACTCCTCCTCCCACTCCCCACAACCTCCCACCCACCGCGATAAGAAACACGCTATATAGCCATATCTACTCTCGTATGAGGGCGGAATTTCGTCAGAGTGACGTCGGCTGGTTGTTGGTACACCTTGACACACGCCGCAGACTGCACGCACTTTTTCAGGGCAGAGCAACGCCATTGACCCAGTGGCCCACTGGCCTACTGATCCAGTGAACACTGCTATTTTTACCCTCCTCTTCAGTCAGAGAGTGCCCTTGCCTCCCGAGGTCCTAGCCCCTCTCTGTCTCTTTCTCGAACGCTCTCCTTCCACCCACTTGGCGTAGGCCTTACAGTAGAATGGGAGGTTTTGCTGAAGACGCGTCCAGGAAATGGCGATGGAAAGACAGAAAGGTTTTTCACTATTATGGAATGTTCTTCAGGGACAGTGTCTACGAATGACAATAAACCGTTAACAGAGGCGAAGAAGAAAACAAACTGGCAAGCCATTCACATGTATTTCAACACACAAATAGCTGAAAAATGCAGCATTTTCATGAATTTTCGTGATCCCAATCACTTTATAGCTTACATCAGAACATGTCCATCAATCAGGCTGGAGTCACGCACTGTTGTTTATCATTTTCTTGATAATTGTTGTTTATCTCTGTAGGATAATGCTTGTTTGCTATCTCTTCGTGATACAGCTTGTTATCTATTCGTCATAACGTTTGCTGCGTATCTCTTCATAATAATTAGACCTATTTGTACGATTTTTTCCCCAATTAAACGGGTCTACTACAGAAAAATGGGACATCACAGCAACTCTGTTTGACTACATTGTTTTAAGTATCATACGTCAAGCTCTATGAAGATATTTATTATACATTTCTCGTGCAAAAGCACATTCAGGGGTTTTAAAACAATCCATTGCACAAAGCGTGCTGCAGCAAAATATATTTTATAGTAATTTAAGGCCCCTAACCATAATGTTATTACAGTAATATCTGATGTCTGTTCTTAAGGTGTATGAAGAACCTGCCACTCTCTAACATTGACAATTTGGATTTTTGCGAAATGGCTGCTGCGCTTTTGTTGAGAAATGTTATCCTACTTTCACCTGCATGAGTAGGAGGGTAGTAGACTCAGTGATTTAAACGAGTGGAGAACACACAGACACACACACACACACACACACACACACACACACAACCACACAACTGGCGTATACAATGCTAAACGATAATATTGCAGGCAGTGGTTCGAATCTGATTGACGGCTGGAATGCCGAAATAATATCATGACCCTGATGCAAAGGCAAATATCCCATATTCTTCGAATGAGAATATAAACCAAGATCTAGTCAGTGCCTGCACTGCATTCCATCGCATGGACATCAAAGATCTTGACGCAAATGTCCCATAGACGAATGAGACCATCTTAATCTTTCATTCTTCTTCTTCTTCTTCTTCTTCTTCTTCTTCTTCTTCTTCTTCTTCTTCTTCTTCTTCTTCTTCTTCTTCTTGCTTACTTGTGGCTGTCTTTCACCTTTCTTTCTCTTTCATTCTTCTTGCTTACTTGTGGCCGTCTCTCACCTTTCCTTCTCTTTCGTGATGGATAAGGCCAATGCTATATTGAAATATCTTCGTCTTCTTTTTCTTCTTCGTGGTGGACAAGGCCGTCTTAATCTGTCCGTATAGTTTTCTTTCTTCTACTTCTGCTAGGGTAACTGTGGCTGTCTCTTTGTTACATCACTAACAAGAAAGACCTTCACTCAGCCAGAAAGTTGCCTGGGGAGATTTTTTCCCCTTGACAAGGGAATGGCGGCAGCCGGCATACAGAGCATTTTGAAATTGCTTTTTTTTTTTTTTAAAAGTGCATGTTGTCACACTGCGAGTCTTGCTATTCTATATGTTTGTGTGTGTGTGTCTTTTTTTTTAAAATTGAACTTATTCATTAATGTTATTAAATACATTATATTGGTCTTTTGTCACTATCATCATTTTGTGTTCACAGACAATAAATATGGAAAAAGATTATAACAGTGATAGAAACGATTGATAGATAAATATGTATGGTAAGCGCGCAGGCAGATTTATCTGCCTATGCTCTTATAATCAGTATGAAGCCGGCAGACTGGATTGTTTTATCTCCATCACACCACCGTGGCGCGGCAGGCAAAGGTGTTTTTTTCCCTCCCAGTTTTTAAAACCCTTCTGTCTGCGTACTGCTGTGCATTGCACTTTCCTTCAATTTTAAAAAAAAAGCCCATACAGGTTCATAGAAACCATACTATAGCGGATGCGGTCGTGGCAAAGCATGCATAATGTTTCCTGATCACTGCATGAAACCCGCAACAAAGAGCGAACAACTATCCTGAAGTTAAACGCGTTCACTGCATGATAATGTAAAAACATTAACCCATAAAACACACACACACACGCACACACAAACATACACACACACAAGTATGTAAAACACCAAGAATGGGTTTTACTAAGAATGTAGGAATCGGAAAGTGATTTTTGACAAAAAAAAGGGTTAGGGCAAGGGTTAGGGATAGCGCTGCAACTAACCCTTACCCTAACCCTTTTCTAAAAAGTTGACCTAGTTCATCTCCTATAGGCGACGAAATAGGTCGAATTTTGTTCAAAAATTCTTCGGAAATTCACTGTATTTTCTCCGTCCCGGATAGAGCACTCCTGTGTACTAAAAACACTCTCATGCACTACAACTGCACTCCCATGCACTAAAAGAGCACTCTTGCGTACTTAGAAGAAAGTGGGTGGTTGGAAAACTCTGGGTGACTAATACACTCACACATTTCCTGCATAAAAAGCAAGCTTAGACACCCATTTTAAGGCTTATACCTCCGCACCCACACACACAACCACCACCACCAACAACAATAACAACATCATCATTATCAAATAACATGCGTAATATTTAGTTCAGTGCATCCCAATCACTTGCCTTGTCTGACAAGACTACCAGTGCAGTCCTCCACAACAGCGCCATCGGGAACTGGTTGAGAACAACAATCGGCGTGCGTCAAGGATGCCTACTCTTTACAGCACTCTTCAACATCTTCCTAAAGCGCATCATGTAAAATGTCCTTGCAGATTACGAAGGCACAGTCATGTCAGCATAGGAGGAGGATGGGGGTGGGGGGTGGGGTAGAGCAATCTCCAACCTCCGTTTTGCGGATGACCTTGATGGATTGGCTGGAGAGGATTAAGAACGTGAATAGCGGGTACATAGCCTTGACACCACCTTCAGAGCCTTTGGAATGGAAATAAGTGCAGAGAAGACCAAAATAATGACCAACAACACCAATGGCATCAACATGGACATCAAAGTCCAAGGCCAACCCCTTCAAATAGCTTCAAATATTTAGGAGCCATTGTATCATGCAATGGGTCCTCTCCAGGATCGCACAAACAACTGTTGTCCTGACAAGGTTGAAGCTCATTTGGAAAGACAGGACCATCAGTCTACACTCAAAGGTAAGGCTGCTGGGCTCCCTTGTCATCTCCATCTTCCTTAACGCTTGCGAAACATGGACCTTCAAAGCAGACCTACAACGAAGAATACAACTCATGGAGATGAGGTGCTACAGAAGACTTCTGGGCCTTTGATATACCCAGCACATCACCAACGACCAAGACCGACGATCATCACACAAGTCATTGGACAACACGATGACATGCTCACAGTGGAGAAGAAACGTAAACTCTGATGGTATGGCCACATCACCAGAGCATCAGATGCAAAGACCAACCTGAAAGGCACGGTGCAAGGATGTAACAGAAGAGGGAGATAGAAAAAGAGGTGGGATGACAACATTCGAGAATGGACTGCCTTGACTGAGCGAAGCCATGAGAGTTGCTGAGGAAAGAAATAGATGGAGTACGCTGGTCAAACGATCATCGGTGTTGCATCAATGACTTTCGACTTATGGGATAGGATAGGAGGATATGATCCTAAACACTGCATGAAATCTATAAAATACATTAAATGGCATTCATATTCTTAAGTTAAAATGGATCTGAAGTCATTAAAAAAACCTTTTACATTAAATAGTATGATTATAGAGGAGATTATTAACCTACTTGGGTTTTGTGTTTGTGTGTGGGTGTGTGTGTGTGTGTGTGTGTGTGTGTGTGTGTGTGTGTGTGTGTGTGTGTGTGTGTGTGTGTGAAAACTCAGTAAACAGCTTAAAACGACAGATTTTAACGGCCCTAGTCCAGCAAAGGGTTCCTTTATCCATTGATTACGCATCGTTCAATACCAGCACAGACTATACCACATGCCCACAATACTCTTGGTTTTAGCCTCAGACTCACTTTAATAAAATGTCAATGCATGACAAAAGTCTATCAAAGGTACTATTGGAGCATGAAAAAGGAAAGGTGCTATACAAATACACTAGTAATTATTATTATTATTATCATTATTATTATTATTATTATTAGTAGTAGTAGTAGTAGTAGTAGTAGTAGTAGTAGTAGTAGTAGTAGTAGTAGTAGTAGTAGTAGTAGTAGTAGTATGCCTGTCAAAACCTTTTAATGGTAAATCGTCAAAGAGCCCACTAAAATATTCTCGAGTTAAAGGCGTTCACTGCACGACAAAATATGTATAGAGGCATATAATACATTCAATGGCATACCTATAATCTTTCGTTAAAGAGATTAATTGCATGGTGGCCTTGGAATGACATACAATCCCGTCCTTTTTCCAGGAAAGATTCTGCCGGTTGTACCATTAAGTTAAAACAGATTGAATTAATGATTTTGTAAAAGTACATTTTGGATAAATGAATGAAACAAAGAAAGAACAAAAAAAAGAACAAAGGGAAAGAAGAAAGAAAATATGAAAATAAATAAATACATAAATAAATAATCCTTATGTTGTTATTTTTCATTCTTTATGATAGCCTTGGTGTCTTCACCACAACAAGCATCTCGAACATTCCCAGTGCTTTTAAATGACACTTTAAAGGCAAAAGTCGTTTCCTTTTCTTTCCGCATGCATTCAAGTAGCATCTTTCTTGCCTAGGTTTGCCTATATTCTTCGCCCTAAAATATCCCTCCTCCGCACTGACAGAAATCTCACTCATCACACGCACACGTTACCCTTTGTATCGAATCTAGCATATCCGTATGATGTACCTCTCATTTCACATCTCGAACCCATTTTCCACAGGATAACGTTATAATGTCTCCTGCGTATCACTTCCCTCGCCCGTATTCTCTCATCCACATCAGCTCAGCTCTCTCTCTCACCCCACACATACAAGCATCCCAGGCCTGCGGAGCTCAAAATAGCTATCTCCTTGAAAAAGATGCTTGCTCGCATAACTTCCCATTTGTCG
>CM072512.1:100628400-100630900 GCA_036898135.1 Oncomelania hupensis | reverse complement strand
TGCATAAGTTTGGTTTTACCTTGGAGGCACAGGTAATAAAGTCTAAGTACATACCAAACTTGAACCAAATCCCTCCACTAGTTTGGGAGAAAATAGGATTAGAAAACAAAACAAAACACACAAAACAAATTATGACGTTACCATGATGACGTCACCCAATATGCATAATTGTTTTTGCCATCTGGTAGAGTTTATTATTTCCTAAGATAAAGATAATAGTGTTTAAAAAAAATAGTGACGTCATCATGATTACGTCAATCGATTTGCATACGTTTAGTTTTACGTTGGTAATTAAAAAAACGGAAACTCCGATGGCATAGCCACGTCACCAGATCATCAGGTCTTGCAAAGACCACCCTGCAAGGCACAGTGCAAGGAGGTAAAAGAAGATGGAGACTGAAAAGGAGGTGGGAGGACAATATTCGAGGATGGACTGGTTTGACACTGAGCGAAACAATCAGGGTTGCTGAGGACAGAGAAAGATGGAGTACGCTGGTTAAACGATCATCTGTGGTGCCCCTACGACCTCCCAGTTACGGGATAGGATAGGATAGCCTACGTAAAGTCTAAGAATATACCAAACTTGAAACCAAATCCCTCCAGTAGCTTGGAGAAAATATGATTAGAAAAAAACAACAACAATTTATGAAATTACCATGATTACTTCATACGATGACGTCATTCAATATACCATAGTTTCGTTTTAGACCCAAGGCATTTGTACACCCTATTTACATACATGTACGAAGTTGTTTTTTTTAAAATAAAAATCTCTCTCTCTCTCTCTCTCTCTCTCTCTCTCTCTCTCTCTCTCTCTCTCTCTCTCTCTCTCTCTCTCTCTCTCTCTCTCTCTCTCTCTCTGGCAATGATTACTTCACTCGATTTGCATACGTTTGGTTTAATTTGGAGGAACAGGTACAATCTAAGAGTAAACCAAACTTTAAACAAATCCCGCCAGTAGGTTGGGAGAAAATAGGATGAGAAAAACAAAACAAAAAAATCGCAACGAATTATGACTTCACCATGATTATGTCATCTGATATGCATAATTTTTTGTTGTCAACTGGTAGAGTTAACTATTTCATCACTAAATACCAAGTTTAAATTAAATCAGTCCATTAGTTTCAGAGAAAAGTGCGCTAATGTCAAATCCGGACGGACGGAGGGACGCCGGACACTGGGCGGACTGACAAATCCAAATACAATACCTTTAAGCTCAGCTCGGGAACTTAAAATATTAGCACAAAGGTTTTTAATGGTGTCTGGAAGCAAACGTAAGAAATGAGAGTAGTGGAAACCGGATACAATTGATCCGGACTTGCATAACACACACACATACACACACACACACACACACACACACACACACACACACACCGTCGCACGCACACACACACACACACACCATTAGAAAAATGCACCAGAAGAAGTTCATGGTCGTGAAGAAGAAAGGAAGTTCGCCGAGTTCAGTAATTCAAGCGGACCTCTTCAATTTTAAAGCATAACCAGCGTAGTATGATACAGAGCATACGTCAATCGTCAGGACAATAAGAAGGTTTCGTTTCCTACGTGAAAACCTCCAGCGCCACAAAGCGCGAAAAGTTAGATGGCATCGGAGACTTCGAACTTAAGCGTTGTTGGATCTAATGCCGTTCGCTCACACCGATCACCCTCACACCACGTCATCTTGAAAAATCGCAAGAACCGTTACAATATCACAAGCTGTATCAGTTTCTTCTAATGAACACGACATTGCGCACTGAACTTCAGTGTACTTAGCTGTCTCTAGTGCAATGTAGGGTAAGAAAAACTATATTTTACATTTTAATTTTTTTTTAATATTATACAAACTAACGATTTTTGTATCCTTGTGACACTTTATACCTACCGTGTTTTGCTATTGTTGTGGTGGTGTCGTTAGTGTTGTTACTGATGGTGGTATACTACTACTACTACTACTACTACTACTACTGCTGCTACTACTACTACTACTACTTTTACTTCTTCTACTACTTCATCCTTCATCTTTCATCCTGTCTAGGCTTGATTATTTTAAAGCCCTATTCTATGGTTGCACTCAATATCTGCTGCACAAGCTGCAAAAGATTTTAAAAAAATAAGCTGTTCACCTTATTTTGCGTGTTCCATAATCAAACCACGTCACTTTTCATTTGAAATCTTTGCATTGGCTTCCCGTGGAGAACAGAATACAGTATAAAATTGCAATCCTTTGCTTCAAAGCTTTTACCCTGTCTGGTCCATTGTATTTCTCCGAGTTAGTCCACTTTTATACACAATCAATATTTCTCCGTTCATTTTCTGACAGTCGCCAGCTTCGTATTCCCCGTATGAAAACAAAACACTTTAGGCGAACGGTCGTTCTGTTTTTAAGCTCTTCAGTTTGAAATTCTCTTCTTTTAACTCTGCGCTCTGTCCAATCTTCTGTTTCTTCTCGCTCTGGACTGAAAACACATTTTTCAAAAGTGTCTATCTTTAAATC
>CM072512.1:100488400-100625900 GCA_036898135.1 Oncomelania hupensis | reverse complement strand
TATAATAGCACGTCTGCCAAAAAAGATCGGAACAAAAAATATTGAAATAAATGCAAAAGGTTTTGTACATGCACTCTTAGAATTAAAAGTTTTGTATTATGTAATGTAATAATGCTTCTTGTGTGGATATGTTTATGCCAATTTTCCCATCAAGTTTGTGTGTTGTGTTTTTCTCTTAAAATGTATTAAACAGGTGCTTATGCTTAAATGTTTATGCATATTAAATAAACTGATCTTATGACATCAAAAAAGAAAAGGGGAATACATTTTTGTTAATATATTTTGAGTTGAACGACCGTGTTTGAAAATAGGGCAGTGAAACATGCACGCAGACAAAGTACGCGCGACCTGGTTTCTCTAAGACGAAGTACGCGCGACCTGTTTTTTCTAGTCCACTGACAGCATCAACTGTAATATTAAGCATCTCATGAAACTGCCTGGCGGCGACAAGGTTTCACATTAATTTCAATACTAGTTTGTCGTGACCTTGGGTGCGGCAGCGACAGTTTTTATTTTAATTTGTTTTGGTTTTGGGACGTCATGATACGTCCTTATTAAGAGTGACGATCACAGAACATCAAAGCATGGGGTTTGAATTTCATGGGTAATACTGTGAGGGAATGTCACGGAGTTAGAATATATTTAATTTTGCAATAGTTATAAGGCTGCCCGCTTCATTAACAACAACAACAACAACAACAAAAACAACAACAACAACACTTACCACAACAACAACACCTGACCATATTTCTCCTGTCTGCAACAAAGTAAGCAGCCGTTACTAACGTCGTAAGTACCATGCCAGCTGCATGATCCTGAAATGTGGTAACACTGATAAAATGTTTCGTGAAATATTGTCGGCGCGATTATACCACACCGCAGGAGACGATCGACAACACAGTTCTCATGGTTTACTTCTGCATAATAAACTATGTAATCAATATTTCATCTTGATACCTATTATATCTTCGTTGCCTTCATGCCTAATGCGCTAACAACATTACATTGCATACACTTTAATCAGACTTTATTTATTATCTATTAATATCCGATGTATTTAAATGACGTGTCATGTCTTTTTCAAAATGAAAATGTTTTTAGCTATCACGTTTGCATCACAAAACAGTATTTAACTTTCTGCCATTTTTAAAATGCACATTTGAAAACAGATTTGATTTTTGAGCATTCTTTGGTTTTAAATCTGGTACGTGCGCAATGGAATTACACGCTACTGTACTTTTAATACTTTAAGAGAGATGTAGAGCGAATATCAATTGAAGACTATAATACTAAAATTAAGAATTCATATTTAAAACAACAACAACAACACGTCAAAACCAAACAAGAAAGGCTGGATTAACGGGCCAGCGGAGACAACCAGGTTGTCTGAAATGGAGCCTAGTAACACGAACACAATCTTCAGCTGCTGATCGATCATGGTGCATGAGAGCTTTTGTTTTCTACATTAGCCTATGCATAAGATGGCGCCGCAGACTACATAATTATGTAAGACTAATCTTGCAATGTACACAAAAGGGTTTCTCCATGTCTTACGTGTTTGAACTTGTCAAAACTGTCGAACAGTGTGCATTTCTATTGCTCGATGGCATTGAACCTTTAACTCGTAGTCTTTAATTTTAAATTTTAGTCCTAGTCTTTAGGAATGACTGATTGTATACGTCGTTCACTCAAACGTACTAATGTTAAAGATTTAAAACAATAAATAAAACGAAATCTAGGTTTTTTTGTCTTTGTCTTGAGTGGTTTTTGTTTTATTAGTGTCCTATCTTCAGGATGGTTCCTATTAACTTTAATGTCCCCGCTTTAGAAGCGTGACTATAAAGGTAAAGTAAATGACCTGTCCTTCCGTAGCGCATTTACCAGCTCAAAGAGCTACTCATGGCGCTAGCCGAAAGTCAGGATGGAACTAAAACCGCGCAAGCCTGTGCTAAGACTACACTCTATCTAACGACATGGTCCAAAGAGTTGGCGCGGCCTGCACGGATGCTGTTTGTTTGTTAGGTAAATTAACGTCCCCGGACACATGTAGCCTATAGGGGACTATTTTATTTTTTTTTTTCAGTAAAATTTACGTCCCCGGACACATTAAGCGTATAGAGGACCTAGGGGACTTGTTGATGTATAGGCTTATAATTATAATAAACCTTTCCCACACACAGCGTATTTGAGACTGGCCGTGGCTGACGTTCGTCGCTACACCATGAAAGGCGAACGTTAAGCCTTGGCCAGTCTCAGGAACGCAGCGTAGCATGAGGCGATGTGGTGAGTGGAGTCTCGTTATTACAGAAAGTCGACTCCTACTAGAAGTTCTAGTTAAAAGGGAAACTATTGCCACTTGCGGGAAGAGACCCTGCAGTCTCTGTGCTTGCCAGATGAACCGCAGAATAACCAAAGTCCGTCACTAATGGCCTGCGCACACGTATAATAATCGCTGTGAAACTGGGTGGGAAAGGCGATGTAAAAAGATGTACGACTCGTGTCATGGCGTTGAAATGGTATTGAACGAAATTGCAATTCGATCCCATTTTTATATCGATGAACGAAAACTACAAAGCCCACGTAGGATAAAAGCTGGTAGAATTTGTGTGTGTGTGTGTGTGTGTGTCGAAAAGATACTTTGCATCCGCATCTTTCCCTCTATCCCCCTCCCTCCCTCCCTCCCTCCCTCTCTCTCTCTCTCTCTCTCTCTCTCTCTCTCTCTCTCTCTCTCTCTCTCTCCTTCTTTCCCTCTCTCTCACACACTCTCTCTCTCTCTGTTTGGTTTTCGTTTCCCGTCGGCAATTATTATAATTACAATGACTGTGCCTGCCTCTTTAAAAGTCGTAGTGACGTTGTCAGCCATCTTTCGCTAACTTTACAACATCCACATCACAGGACCAGGTGCAACGACTGGATGGCTATGACAATACTATAGGTCAAACTGAATTTCGACATAAAGTCACGTTGAGACGTTCAACGATGAAACACGATGCAGATGGAATGCGATGAAACTTATAGGCCTTTACTCAAACTGAAATGCACACGTAAACCTAGGTCATCGCATTGCACAGAGTGCAGTGGTATATTTGAGTGGAGGGGGGCATGCAGTGGCAAAGGCTATGAATGTAAACGGTGCTTCGTAAAGGTATACTATTACTTGCGTTACACTTTCACTGTTTCAGACAATGAAGTCTATGGCGTGAGGGTTGTGTATCATAATCGGTGTGGGAGTAACGTGTGTGTTGGGGAATGAGAATATATATGTGTGTGTATGAGTGTGTGTGTGTGTGTGTGTTTGTATGTGTGAGAGAGAGACGTATAGTAGTAGTAGTAGTAATAGTAATAGTAGTAGTAGTAGTAGTATGTGTGTGTATGAGTGTGTGTGTGTGTGTTTGTATGTGTGAGAGAGAGACGTATAGTAGTAGTAGTAGTAGCAGTAGCAGCAGCAGTAGTAGTAGTAGTAGTAGTAGTAGTAGTAGTAGTAGTAGTAGTAGTAGTAGTAATATGTGCGCAAAAGAGTGTCTACCTGTCCGTCTTTAAAACTTGCATGGATATAATATATACATATTACATGCACAATTATCATATAAAATCTGACCGAATAAATGTTAAAAGTATGACGTCTTTATACAATTGTCAGACCGCAAAATACACTTTTTCTTATGACATTTTTTTTTGTACAACCGTAACTAATGATGCAGGGTCTGTAGTTCTCAACATGAGTTGTAAAAGAGTAATACCAGGCACATAGCATAATTACGTACCAATAACACATCGCTTTACTGGAATGCTCCCTTTCACAACCTCGCGAACCTTATCTGTACGCATTATGTGACTGAAGGCAAATGACCTTCAGACATCGTGTGTTGTTGCAACATTTGTTTCACGTCAGCTTTTTGTGCTAGCTAACACAGAAACTTGCATACCAACTAACAGCCATTCAACAAAGCAGCGACTCTGATCACTGTACTACACTAACATTTCCCTCAGTTTTAGTCATTATCCCTTCCATACTTGATAATAGAATCAGGCTAATCAGTATAATAAGGTAGATAGTTCTAAATAATTTATTTTAAAAAAAACTAATGTATGAACTTGAAATAATTTAACGTTAAAAAAAATGTGTAGCTTTTTCTTCTTGTCGGTATCAATGTGTCAAATGTGTATGAAGCTATCAGTCCCGCCGCGCCCATATTAGAATTAGCTGCGGTGATTGTAATGTAGTATAGCAGCTGTGCAGCAGTGCATACCACACAAGTAGTTATAGTCGGTCAAGAATGTGGCATTGTACAGTATCTGGTCAAAGGTCTGCATTTACAAACGTCACTGTGACGCAATACTCTGCGTCTTATCACCGTAATCAGATACGGTGGGAGGAATTTCGAGTGGTCCGAGAACTGGGTGGCAAAAAACCGGGGTAGGTAGGCGCAGTCCTTCCGTACAATAATGTCAGCTGATACTGAGCCACTGTATTGGATTGCAATGCATTGTATTGTTATCACGTGATTGATCTTCAACCTTGGGCTGGGAAGTTCTCTCATCAGAATAACTGACATAGAAATATATACATGTAAGCTAACAAACATTACCAACTACATACCCGATCAGCTGCGTTACTTCGGGGGTTCTATAAAGCAGTCCATGTTCTCCAAAACTCAGTTCACAAAGGTTTTTGAAACTCAGTCCACGAGCCTCTCTGAAATTACTCAGTCCTCCACGACCTTTGAAACTAGGTCATCAGTACTTTTCATGCCAATAACGGGATTCGCGAGCAATGTACTGTTACCCAAATTACATCTCGGTCGAACAGTCCGTATAATCAGAAACGACCCAGATTAATACACGCATGCTTATGCACTGCAAATCCCGCTTCATCCAAGGCCAACATAGACATGTCCTCAATGTACTCTATGGGGACAGTAAATACTACATAATGCTGATTTGCAGTGAGTGTTAATTGTAATGGAAAGAACTTGCCAGTCTCACTGGCTCTGTCCTGCACTAGCATCCGCCCTGGAGAACTTCTTTGAGCTGGTAAGGATAATAAATGATGGTTATTGTTCTTTTTCTTGACCGGAACCTGCATCTTGTTCTTTACACTTAATGCTATACGCTATCCCGATTCCACGCGATCCCTCGCTCTCACTCCCGTTCCCCTCCTTTGAGGCTCCCAAAGTCCCCACCTGACACACATCAGTTTGCGGTCTCGACGGCTGAGCACACAGCGGGTTGACAAGAAGGAGGACAGCCAAGCAGTACAGACAGACAGATGGCAACACGCCGAGACCTCTCTTTATCAGGATTTGCCCACTTACTGTGCACATTTGATGGGAAAACCGACAATGTGTTGCACTATAGTATAAACAAGTAGATTATTTAATTTCTCTTCAGCTTCTGCACAAAGACAAGTAAATTTAATTCCTTTTGAACTTTTGCAGAAAAACAAATAACTGTTCTTTTCAAGCTTTTGCAGAAAGGCAATTAGGCAAATTTTATTCATAATCTGCAAGATATAAATACAAAGATCCTGCTTATCAAGTCTTGAACTGAAATGCTCTAGAGGAAAACCGGGAGCTTTAGAAGCCAAAGGAAAGTAACTGTCAATCCTTTCAAGCTTTTGCACAAAAGCTTTTAAAACACATTTCATTCGTGTAGTTTAGACGCATGCGACCCAGACTAATAACAATGAATTTGATCACGTTCTGAAGCAAAAGTTAGGCCTAGAAGTCACGTGACAAAATTAACGGATTTCAAGGCAAGATAAAGCCTCACTCGCACCTGTGTGCTTAAAGTATACATTAACATGGCGGAATACCAATTAAAATTCAATAACATTATGTATGGTCTGGAGACATTTCGTAAAAGTGTCTTAAAGTAGAGTACAATGCAGCTTACAGTAGGCCTACTTAAAATGCCTCCACATAGAAAATGACACTTAGGCCACCATTCACTGGGTATAAATGCTACTCAGAATACGTTTACATAGCAGAATATCAATTCAAATACATTAATGAGATAATGTAGAACAAATGCCTTCACACAAAACTATTACTTAAAATACATTCAAACTGTAACTGAATTTTTAAAAATGTAAACAGAATAAATTAGAATAGCTGCTAATAATACTTTTTTTCAATATGGATTAAAATATAACGACTAATATGACAGCAACACGACAACGACAATAATTGTTGATTGTCATATCCAATGAACCAAATAAAAAAATGTTGAGTAAAATGGATGCGATTAAAAAGGAAGTTACTTCCCTTTGATGTACACAGTGACTAACAAACCCAAACGTTATTTTAATGATTGCAGTTAAATAACAATATTATTACAGTTCAATAAATGTGGTTACGGATGTGGCTGAGTTTGCGCTATCTTATAATTAATTGCTGTATAATATATAGTCAACAACATCCGTACTTTGGCCTTTGTTCTTAGCCTGGCCATTTTACACACAAAACATGGTAATGAATATGGCGTAATATAATAATGCAAATTCACGGCCTATGGCCTTTGATGTTTACCTGGGAGTATTTATTATATATATATAATTAACATTGCAATAGTATACCGCAAATTCAATCATGGAAACAGTGTTTTAAGCTGGGATTAATTTCTTTTCTAGTAATGGTAATTAATACACCTAATAATGACGAGTGGAGCTTATTGTAATTATTTCAGTTCCATAACAGGTTAAAAACAACTTTTTCTACACCAAAACAACTGTGAAAACAAAGCCAACAAAAAGACCAAAATAATATTGTCAATAATTAAAATATCTCAAATTATCAGCAAAGGCAGTCAACGTGCGTCAAAAAATTTACATGTTCCTCGGCACACAAAACAGCAACCTAATTATGAGTCTAAATACTATTTACATAATTTTGAAAGAGGTTAGTTAATGACTTGATTAGAGAGGTTAGTTAATGACATGATTATAAAGCAGCGAGGGAGAGAGTTGGGCATCACCCTCATTACGCTGGCCCAAGATAAGTGTGATCTCCAACATCACGCTCCCCTACGGCCACATGGCTATGGGACTACCTTTACCTTTTTTTTTTAGTTAATGACTAAATTTAAAAAAAAATCTTATATCTTCGATTTTTTTTAATAATTGCACTACTTAGACGAAGATCTGGTCAGTTCTTGACCTGCAGTAATATTTACACATCTATTTTTTTAACGTACATAAACAGTTTTAGGCAATGACCGATCATGATCTGAGCAATACCTCTCTCTCTCTCTCTCTCTCTCTCTCTCTCTCTCTCTCTCTCTCTCTCTCTCTCTCTCTCTCTCTCTCTCTCTCTCTCTCTTTCTTGGAATTATAGCAATTAGGAAAGACGTCAAATTGAGTACTTGGTCACTAGATTCATAAATTATAATGTTATAGTGTAATTATTTACACAACTTAAGTATGTGTGTTTAACCTTCACAACATGCTTCAGCTCAAAATAGAATTCTGCATTTCTATCTATCTATCTATCTATCTTTCTTTCTTTCTTTCTTAATTTCTTTCTTTGTGCATTTAATTTAACATCTATTAACATCCTTGATATTAGACAAATTAATGAAAAGCACTCGGATTCTGTATAGAAATAGCTCCATTTATTCACATAAACATACAATACATTGAAGTTTTGTTTAGCAATGTGATATTTAACTTAACGCAATATTTCGTAATTAAACATAATCATGACAACATATTTATCATGATTATAAATACAATACAAATGCGCTTAATTCCTTTTGAGAAGCGAAGCTTATTATAGGTTTCTTACAGCGCTGATATCTGGTCTGTATTAATTATTTAAGTATCGAATTTTTAATTTATAATTCTATCATTGACATTTATAAGTCTTAATTCCTTATTTACCTTTTGTAGTGTCAGGTTTTGTAATTTTTATTTGTTATTGCAAATTCAAAAACAACAACAACAACAACTAAACGAATACTGTAGGCATTTCAAGTTGCATCATTCACCCGACCTGATTGATCATCACGCTAAGTGTTTATTGTGTTATTGAAAACCACGGAATTAATTGTTACTAATGATAATGTAAATTGTTACATTTATATTTGCAAAAACTATGGATAAAATCAATGAAGGTGACCTTGTGAATTATACAAGTTCTTACAAAAAGTATACACTCAAGAAGTACATTTACGATAACTCTAAAAAAGCTAATTTAATAAGGGTTTTCTTACCACTGACTGAGACAAAGTTTGACAAACTTATTACAAACTAAATGGAGAGAAAGAGGAGAGAGAGGGAGAGAGAGAGACAGAGAGAGAGAAATAGAGAGAAGAATAAAATGAAAGGGGAATAAAAGCACAACGGTCTCCCTTCTGTAGTCGTTTAGATTTTTCATTTATCGACATCATTTGTTTTAAAATTATTTGCACTGTGATTTGAAAAGTGATGGGGTGTGATGACGATAATGGCAGTCTCATTAGGCGCAGGACTCAATGAAGACGTCGTGCTCAATGCACACGAAAAAAAAAAGAAATAGCAGTTAGTTCAGCCATCAGCTACAAAAACTCATGTTCAGAAAGCGGAAGCGTGGGTGTGTGTGGGTGTGTGGGTGTGTGTGTGTGTGTGTGTGTGTGTGTGTGTGTGTGTGTAATGCTACTAGGGCCTACTACTACTAGAAATAATAATAATAATAATAGTAATAATAATAATAATAATAATAATAATAATAATAATAATAATAATAATAATAATATTAATAATAATAATAATAATAATAATAATAATAATAATAATAATAATAATAATAATAATAATAATAATGATGATGATTTTTAAAGCGGACCAGTCTCACACAGAAACAGTGATTCAAGGCGCATCCACATCATTCAAGAGCACGAAGCAGCACAGCAACTCACCCAGATCTACGGGGCCGCCTGGGTTCCAGGTCGCTAGGAGACTTGTCTCCGGCAGCAGCATTGAGTTGAGTCCCGTGGCCGAGCGGGTAGCGTAGCGATCGCTGGTGGGGACCGTCACTGCTTCCACGTTCACATTGACTGTGGCGTAGCCCAGGGGTACGGATGCTGTGGGGAGGGTCGGGGTGTGGGTGATGGGGCGGGTGTCGATGACAGTACAGCTGTATCTGGCCTCCCCACCACTACAGTCAGGCACGTCTGACTCGCGTTTGAGGAGGCTGCTGCACCTCAGACTCTCGGCCAGCTTTCAGTTTTCAGGCCCTCAGCCAAAAAAAGTTTATACAACAAATTTTTGGAGCCTGATTGGCTAAAGTAATTAATTTGACCCGGACTGCGGCTGTTGCAGCAATGACTGGCATGAATTGGGTCAAAGTTGTTCAATCACTGGATAATTTTCGCTGCCTAGCTGGGTCCCCGCATTAAAAGGTGTTACCACTTGTTTTGTTTTGTAACTTTTTGTCTGAACTTTACACACATTTCCTTCAGTTGTTTCGTGTATCTTAGTTCGATTCTTGTTGGTAAACGACAATACTAAGTAGTAGGTCTCGTCCTCAATACGTTGCTGTTCACTACTGCAGTGTGGCCTAATTACCACAGACCAAAGAAAAACATTAATTAAGTCAAACTGTGCAAATGTGTTGAAAATTGTAGAATGTTTATTGAAGTCTAGAAGACAGATCAGAAATTAATTTAATTAATAGTACGTTATTCGTTGACACGAAGCTGATCAGGCGAGGCTGAGAATCAATATCAACGCAAACTAGAGTTTGCCAAGCGCGCTGTTCCAATGAAATCACTCAATTAGTTCATTGTGATTAACATTTGATAACGCATGTACTAATGTACAAAGATAACACTTTAATCAGGTACTCTTTCACACTCATTTAAAGGTATCTGGTACTTGGCGACGACAAGTCTAATTGAAATGAATAATGTATACAGCATCAAGTCAGCCTTTGGGGCATAATTAGGGTAAAAAGGTTACAATACAAATGCAACGCCAAAACAAAGCTAACTAAATTCTTAGGATGTTAAAAAAATGCAATGTTTGCAAAATGTTTACAGGATCTAGGAACATTAATTTCATACCAAATTTAGGCAACATTATATTAGGCAGAAGACAAGGAAAAACTCAAAGTGAAAAATAATTCATTACCTTTGTACATGTAGCGCTAACATTAGCCACGACACAAGGTTGACAAATGAACACCTCCAAAAAGTTCCTCATGAAGAAAAGGGCAGATTAATAATTACCAAAATTAGGCACAATAAGCCACCGTTGCTTGCCAAGGCACAATTTTAAAACGTTGTATTCCCTTTGCTTTAAAAATGAGAACTAACACGGATCACCACAACCACACTTTCAGAAGAACACAAAGTCTGAGAAAAACTGTTGACTGACAAAAAAACCACCACCTGGTTCCGCCAGAGATCCGCGTTCGAGTGACGAAATGTTGGTGAAGATGTGCTTTCAAAAAGGCTTCCTAAAAGGCGAGCGAAGCATGGAATCAGACTGGAGAGCCCGTCGCTGGCTTGCGGTAACGCGCTGTGACCTTGTGCTTACGTCGCGCCGCTGCCGTGTGTTGCGCGCCTATACAGGGAGTAATGCACTTCTTATCTCACCACTGACCCAGTGAAACACTAACACACTGACACACATCACGTCAGCTGCGCGCGCAACCTCGAATTGCCCCGAGCCAACTGCCGCACAAGGTCGGGGCAACTGACGTCACTGCGCACGCTCAGACGAAACGACGGTACATGGACTGCCTCTCTCTCTCTCTCTCTCTCTCTCTCTCTCTCTCTCTCTCTCTCTCTCTCTCTCTCGCTCTCTCCCCCCCCCTCTTCTCTCTCTCTCTCTCTCTCTCTCTCTCTCTCTCTCTCTCTCTCTCTCTCTCTCTCTCTCTCTCTAACCGTGTCTTGCTCCGATCGATCAAGGCTTGTGCACACCATTAAAAAAAATGCACCCGCCGGCAGTAATCTCTCTCTCTCTCTCTCTCTCTCTCTCTCTCTCTCTCCCTCTCTCTCTCTCTCTCTCTCCCTCTCTCTCTCTCTCTCTCTCTCTCTCTCTCTCTCTCCAATTAATTATGTATTTATTTACCAAATACGGAAGTGTCTGTGGCAAAAACCTTGGAAACGTTAAACACGTAACTAATGCAAAAGCTCTCTCTCTCTCTCTCTCTCTCTCTCTCTCTCTCTCTCTCTCTCTCTCTCTCTTTCACACGCACACAAACACACACACACCAAATTTCATTTCCCAGATTTATCTAAAAAATACAATGAAATTCGCAGTACGAACCAAATACCGGTTTGTCTGCTCTTCCGTCCGTCTTTCTGGTCGAGAGAGAGAGAGACAAACAGACAGACAGACAGACGAGAAAGAGTGACATCAATCAGGGACCCAGACCTAGACAGGAAAGCTATAGACAATAAACACACACACACACACACACACCCACACACCCACACACACACACACACACACACACCATAGACAGATATGATATTATCCCCAAGGCCCACTCTCAAACACACATACACACTCACAAACAGGTTCACACACGCACCAAAGACATAATTATGATATCATGACCAAGACCCTTAAAAACACACACACGCACACACACACACACACAACCCCACACCCACCCACCCACCCACACACACACACACACACACATACACTCAACTCTTCGCTCCTTACCTACCCAAGCCAAAACATTTGTGTTATTTCCCAAGGGCAGAGATTGCAATATGTAATACGGTACAGCTGGTGTAGACGCATGTAATGTTGGGTTGCTCCCACTATTAAGCACGGCCCGCGATTAGTTTAATATATAATTGAAACACGTTTTGGAACGGCGTACAGATGACATCAACAAGTTACTGAATGAAAATAGATCTAGCCGACCATGACGATAGAGTGAGAGATGGCATGATGTAGAGGGGGAGAGAGAGACAGACAGACAGACAGAGACAGAGTTAGAGACACAGAGAGAGACTTTAAACGTTTATTACAATTATAACTTCTTACAATTATGATAATAATTTTAAGCTAACAGCTTAATCTGCTGGTTTGACACTGAGCGAAGCCATGAGGGCTGCTGAGGACAGAGAAAGATGGAGTATGCTGGTTAAGCGATCATCTGTGGTGCCCCTACGACCTTCGGGTTATGGGACAGGATAGGATAGGATAGCTTAATCTTACACTAATTAGTCCTTGAGACAGAGACAGAGAGAGAGAGAGAGAGAGAGAGAGAGAGAGAGAGAGAGAGAGAGAGAGAGAGAGAGAGAGAGAGAGATTGATTGATAATTATTTATTCATTTAGGCATCGCCCCTTCATGAAGGTGTGTACATCATAACATTATACATATAACAAACATACATTTTCATTCTGATTAAATCACGATAGAGCAATTTCTCTTAGTTTAAAGGCTTTGTACAGGTATATACTTAGTTTCCTAATTATATTCGGGTTACTAGACTCCATCAAAACACACAGTCTAGATGCACATGGATTTCTATAATATTTTTCAGCAATAAATTGCACTCTTAAGTTATGTAAGACTGGACAACATAACACAAAGTGGACTTCATCTTCTTCTTTTTCCATGCAAAGTGGGCATTTTACAGCTGCTTGTGTGTCATTTCGATATCTGTGATAATGAACACCACTATCTGACACACCAAATCGAAATTTGGTCATTATAAAAACTAAATGCCTGTCAAGACTTAATTCCAAATAAGTTTTAACACAATGATTACTGCCCCCAAATAAACAGTACATTCTATACCTGTCACTATTTTGTACATGATTATGCCAATCTTGCCATCTGCAATCCACAAGTCGCTGTTTAAATTTTCTTAAAAAACATTTGATCTCTTGCTCACCTTGATTTAACCATACAAAACCATATCCATACATAAAAAGACATGATCGCACATTTGTTGCCCATGTATTTGCTCCCCTATCATCTAACGTCCTCAACATTACACACGCCTTTTTAATGAGACGATGAGGTTCCATGCGTGTTAACTTTAACCAATATCGCACACAGCTTACAATTGCATTGATCTGAATAGGGTACCGGTTTAATTCACCGTATACAAAATCATTGGGGGTGCGAGTATTAACACCTAAAAACCTTTTTAATGCAAATAAATGTACTTTCTCACAATGAATCGCAGCCCTGTCCATGCCCCCCATATTTCCGAACCATACAAAGCTATGGGCTGTATTTGAGAATCAAAGAGAGAGAGAGAGAGAGAGAGAGAGAGAGAGAGAGAGAGAGAGAGAGAGAGAGAGAGAGAGAGAGAGAGAGAGGATGTACTGGGTAAGGAGATCTAGTTGTGGGGTGGAAAGGAGGGAGAGGAGCAGAATAAGGCAGGGATGGGGTCGGTGGAGGGAGGGGAGGGGGGATGATGTGAGAACAGTAAAGCTAAAGCGCTGTGCTACGTATTGAAATATATTTTACAACCAGAGCTCACATCTCAGTGATCACCGGCACCCCACACACCGCTACTCACCCCTTAAACCCCACACACAGCCCCAAATTTATAAATTAATTAAATTAATAAAATTAAATAAATAAATTCAATTCTTTCGATCAGAATTGACAATAATTGTCTCAACTGCGCTTTATATTACGAAGGTGTGGGCTACAAGAGCATTGATAGCACAGCGGTAGGCAGCCTACCTATGTATCATAGATAGAAAGGGGGAGAACAGATTGTGTCTGTGGCGAAACGAATCCGCCGCTCAAACAGCTTATTCTCAAACCGCGCAAAACCTAACATGTAGTCTTTCCTTAGACCGCAACTATATAGGCCTATGATAGGTCAAAGTACCGCATATAATAAAATAGGCCTATACCAATCTCTTTCCCGTTATAGGACTGCAATTTTCGATCTATAAAAATGAAGATATTATTACATGTTCGTTCTGAAGTGGTTTGGGAATAAACCCTTTGAGCCGCAGATTCGTTTAGTCAAAAACAGTGTGTGATCACTGTCGCGTGAGACTAAATTGAACCAGCACTACATATACTCGCCTTAGATAAGTCAGCCTACTAGCCTATGTAAATTAACGTTGGTTTGCAGGAGACGACGAAAGTCAATGGGGGACTAAGCGTGTGTGTGCTGACGCTGGCTCAGTTAGGCAATGACTTCATTCAGCTGACGTAGGGCGCTCAGGTATACTAGTTCTACCCGGTTTAGGCACACCACAGACTAGGTAGATTCATTCTGTGTTCGACCTGCATCGAGGAAGGAGCTAGGCTCTAATAGATCTCTCTACTGGAAGATGGTTGATGGTTGGTTGATTTATAATCATCTTTTACACCAAAGATGATAAGACGTTGAAACTAAAACAAAATTGAAGTTTATAAACAAAAGAAAAAGATAGGATGGGAGGGGGGGTGAGTGGGTTAACCCTACTCCTGGCAAGAGCAGATCAGTTCCCCCCCCCCCATAATTACCAGGCACCGGCACGAGCCGGACAGTCCCCAGTGGATGGCAGGGCCTGCAATACAATACTACTATAAGACTAGAAGCAAGAACTGGTGAAATTCTATTCAACCCAGTTAGCCACAGCCTGACATTGTCAAAAAGGTAAATGATCTACGCTTTTGTACCCTCGCGATTTATTGATATTATTGTTGAATTATGTTTGTAAAGTTTGCCATATTAGAATTGTGAATGTTAGTCAAACTTTGTGTGACTACGTGGCGGACACACGACCAGCTTCGCCACCATGAAGTATCCCCTACAGACCCACTGTTGTTTTTCCTATGTGTATTTTTGCAGACCAGTGGCTGTGACGGAGAACATGTAGATGGTTGATTATTTGTCCATGTGTTTAGCATAGCCATGCTGTGTAGATGTATAAGAATTAGAGTGGAGATTCCAGTGGACCACAGACCTAGAAAAATTAACGTCCATTGTTTGTATTAGTGGAGCGGCCACTGAGGGCTATTTTTGCCGTCAGTGAGACGCTCTGCACACACGTAGTATACACGGTGTTGCAGAAATTCGTCTCCTATTTTGCAGACGAGCAGGCACCGTTGGTCCGAAGCTGAAGGACGACCATTGCGCGTCACCTCTGACATTCGGCCTACAGTGGATTCGAGCACTGCGCTACGATCACACACCAGTCGGCCAGCCAGGAGAACACTCCATCACAACACAGCTCTTCAACTGAACACAGCTAAGTGCTAACGAAATCGTGCACCCAAAACTGTTCTAGACGGAATGTGCGATAGTCCCCTCTTCCAGAAACGGAATAGGAGGACATGCAGATCGATTAGCCCTATGATGAACCCATAGCTGCAGGTACCTATCAAGGACCGATCTTTTCGAAGTGATATTTGGACATTTAAGTTAGTATATAGATTAGAAGATTTTGTATAGGGTAGAGGAAACAAATGTGTGATATTTACTGTTAACAAGTGGTTGGATTACCTATGTTTCATAACCGTGTGACAGCTAGTGTGTCAGTGAATCTCTTACCATTTTCTCTCTATCTCTGTTCTCTGTAACCCCAGCCTAAACACAGACCGATCTAAACTTATAAATGTATTAAGATTAGTCACCGGGAGATTAACTAGCGATCCTCATCGACGAAAGACGAATGGGTAATATCATTCCATTGTGCAGAGCCCAGCAATAATAGACCCACCGTCACAATCACATACGTTCTGTCTGTGATACGTAGGTACACTGTCTACCGCTTTACTACCGATGATCCACTTTCAGCGCGTAATGCCCATATGTGTGTGTGAGAAGGGGAGGGGAGACGATGTTCTCAGGAATACATGGGGCAAGAGTGAACAATCCTTGGACTGCTGCCGGTAAATTGCGACAGCCAAACGCTAGAGTACAGTATATCGATGTAAGAAAGCTGCATTCCTAAATGATACATAAGTATGCATCTTTATTACTGCACAGATGCTAACGCAAACACAATAATAATTATAGCTATAGAGACAAACGACGTGTTCCTGATTCCAAGTTTTAAAAGGACACAATGAGCTTCTGCCATTAAAACGATGCTGTTGGAGCCCCCACCCACACCTTAAACGATATTGTTGGAAATCCCTCCCCTCTCTCCAACCTTCCACCTCCCCATCACACTGACATTTTAGTGGAATTGTTACAGCATTCAAAACACAATTTATACAACAACAAAAAAGCAGCCTGCATTAGAGTCTAAGAAGAAAGGAATAGAGCAAATTGGTTTAATACATTTATTTAAAAATGTCTAGCTGGACATCGAGCGGCATATATAAGTTTTTTTGTGTTTTTTTAAGTGCATACATCGCGATATTGCATGTTCAGCTGAAATGCGTTGGGCTTTCAAATTCGTTTGGAATCTATTGTTATAATCAAAACGGTGCCTAAATATCTATATCCTGTTTATTTTCAACGATATCGCGATTTCAGCTAAATCATATTGCTTTCTTCCGCAAGTGACTGCAAAAACATTTTAGAAATCTATAATATCCCTACTTTAATATGATAATGGCTCTGCTTGAGGCTCCTTCCTCTTCCTCTTGCTTGTTGTAATCGGCTCTACAGTGTGTAAGTGTGCGTGTGGTTGTGCATGACGTGTGGTTTGATGAAGCGGAAGGGGGGAGGGAGGATTACTTTATACTATGTTTAATTTTTTATTTGCATTTTTTTTTTTTATTTGTTTTATTTTAGTGATCAAGTGCCTGTCATAATTCCTTGTAAGAGGTAATAAAGATTTGTTGAATTGAATTGAATTGAATAATCTTATGTATAATGAATATATGCTACTATAGGAAAACCCCAACAAACAGGTTATCCATGATACTTTTAAAGTATATTCTATCCTATCCTATCCCGTAACTCAAAGGTCGTTGGGGCACCACAGATAACTAATCGTTTAACCAGCGTAAAATCTTTCTCTGTTCTCAGCAACCCTCATGGCTTCGTTCAGTGTCAAACCAGTTCATTCTCGAATGTTGTCCTCCCACCTCTTTTTCGGTCTCCCTCTGTACCGTGCCTTGTAGGATGGTTTTCGCAAGGCCTGATGCTCTGGTGACGTGGCCATACCATCGGAGTTTCAGTTTCTTCACCACTGTGAGCATGTCATCATGCTGTCCAATGGCTATATCCTGCACAAGCTTTTACCTAAAATATTTGCTGTAAGCAACCGGTACTCTTAAGTGCGCCTAAAACCCTATAAAATGTCTAATTCATGCCAGAGATTTTCATTGGTACATTGTGTGTGTGTGCGTGTGTGTGTGTGCGTGTGTGTGTGTCTAATATTTGCGAAAATGGAATCTAAACTGTCCGACCATCCAAAAGCTACTAGGTAACTTATCCTACCCTATCCTATCCTATCCTATCCTATCCTATCCCGTAATTCGGAGGTCGTAGGGGCACCACAGATGATCGTTTAACCAGCGTACTCCATCTTTCCCTGTCCTCAGTAAACCTGATGTTTCGCTCATTGTCAAACCAGTCCTTTCTCGAATGTTGTCCTCCCACCTCCTATTCGGTCTCCCTCTTCTTCTACCTCCTTCCACTGTGCCTTGCAGGATGGTCTTTGCAAGAACTGATGATCTGGTGACGTGACCATACCATCGGAGTTTCCGTTTTTTCACCACTGTGAGGAGGTCATCGTGTTGTCCAATGGCTTGTGTGATGGTCTGTCGGACTTCGTCGTTGGTGATGTGCTGGGTATATAAAATGCCCAGAAGTCTTCTGTAGCACCTCATCTCCATGCTTTGTATTCTTCGTTGTAGATCTGCTGTGATGGTCCATGTTTCGCAAGCGTATAGGAAGATGGAGATGACAATGGAGCGCAGCAGTCTTATCTTGGAATATAGGCTGATTGTCCTGTCTTTCCAAATTGGCTTCAACCTCGCAAGGGCAGCAGTTGTTTGTGCGATCCTGGAGATGACTTCCTGTCGGGACCCATTGTCTGATACAAGGGTTCCTAAATATTTGAAGCTACGGACTGTGTTCTATGCACTGCGTCCTCTTCATCGATTTCAGTTCTGCTTTCAATACTATCCAACCTCATCTCATGGCCCAGAAGCTCCTTTCGTACTCTGTACCCTCCAAACTCGTCCTTTGTATAGTTCAATTTCTTGTCAATAGGTCCCAGGCTGTCCGCTTTCAATCTGCTCTTTCCTCTGTCAATCAAACCTCTGTCGGTGCGCCCCAGGGCACTGTAATTTCGCCGGTACTCTTTACGTTGTATACCGACGACTGCCGTGGCTCTGACACCTGTCCGGTCATTAAGTACTCGGACGACTCGGCCCTGGTGGATATGTCAAACTCAATTTCTCAGTATTTCTCATCTGTCGAAGTTTTCAGCACCTGGTGCAAGGAAAACTACATCGACTTAAACGTAAAAAAAACAAAAGAGCTAATCGTTGATTTCCGCCGCAACCCCGCCCCCATCCCCGCTCTCGTCATTGGCGGTGCTACAGTAGAGAGGGTCACAGAATACAAGTACCTTGGCACCATCATTGACGAGAAGCTGAACTTCTCTTCTAACGTCAATGGTATTCACAAAAAATGCCAATCTAGAATTTATTGCCTCCAGAAACTCCGACGCTTGCATGTTCAAAACCGTATCCTCCAAACCTTTTATGATTCGTTCATCTCTTCCATTCTCACTTTCTCCTTTGTATGTTGGTATGGATGGTTGTCTTTGGACAGTAGGAATGTGTTGGACAGAGTGGTGAGAGTGTGTGGGAAGGTTGTGGGAGTGCAACAAATGAGTATGATAGCGATGTATGAAAGGCGAGTGGCGAGAAAGGCCCGTCGCATACTTCATGACAGCAGTCACGTGCTCGCACACCACTTCAATCTCCTGCCCTCGGGTAGGCGCTACAGGACACCAAAGTTCAAAACTGTACGCACTAAAAATAGTTTTATACCCACCGCAATCTCTTTATTAAATGATTGAGAATTTGAACGTATGATGCTTCTATTATGACAGTGTGCGTGGCATGATTTATATAATTAATGTCCAATCCGCATGAGATAGTATGTGCCCCTGTGATCTTACATTTCCGTTTAGTGTAGGCCTATGTGCTTAGCGATTTTTATATTCTTTTATAAACATATTTATCTAAAAGTCTTACGTTGTTGTATATTGATGCGATTATTGCTTGCCAACAGTGATTGTTATGTTGCATTCTATCATGATTATGACACTGAACGTAAATCATGTGATAGCTATTTGTTTTCCCCATGTAACTTCTTATGATTACAGTTTTAAATGGTTAATTCAGTAATGCCTTCTTGATATACTTTTATCATGTTTTACTGTTTACTGTTTATTATTGCTATACTGTCCTTTATCGTCTTGTAACATTTATATCATTCTGGCACCACGTGTGAATTTCTCTTTGATTGAGATAATAAAGTGATCGCATTCGCATTCGCATTGTGTTGAGGGATTGACCTTGGACTTTGATGTCCGTGTTGATGCCATTGGTGTTGTTAGTCATCATTTTGGTCTTCTCTGCACTTATTTCCATTCCATAGGCTCTGGAGGTGGTGTCAAGCCTCTGTACCAGCTGTTCAAGTTCTTTTTCCTGTCCAGCCAATCCATCAATGTTATCCGCAAACCAAAGGTTGGAGATTTCTCTACACCATATGCTGACTGTGCCTTCGTGATCTGCAAGGGCATCTGACATGATGCGCTCTAGGAAGATGTTGAAGAGTGTTAGAGAGAGAGTAGGCATCCCTGACCCACAACAAATTAGAAGAACTGGCCCCCCCTCCCCCCCTCCCAGCTGGGTCACTTTGGTCCTGATCGGGCTCGGAAGAGTCCGCTGGACCTAAAGCAATAACCATGTAATGGAATATAACTTGACCACTATCGATGGAACGTGGGGATCAGTGAACTGCACTGGAAAGGCGTAGGTGAAACAACGACCGACAGAGGCCACAAGCTTTATTTCAGCAGTTGAGATGACAGGCACGAACACGGCGTTGGATTCTTGGTCCACAAGAACATTCTAGCCACTGTCATGGGTTGCCGTCCATTCTCTAGTAGACTCATTTCCTTCCGTCTGAGAGCAGCCCCTTTCAACATCACCATCATCCAGGCCTATGCCCCAACATCAGACTATGACGACTGCGAAGTGGAGGATTTGTATGAAAATCCACAGGCTGTCCTTGACCAAGTGCCGAAGAATGACACAGTCATAGTGGAAGGCGACTGGAATGCCAAGGTTGGCCAAGATGCGTACCACAACTGGGGAGAAACATGTGAACCCCACTGCAACAACGAGACAAATGACAGGGGTCTGGGACTGTTGGAGTTTGCCAGATATAACAGTCTTATATTGGCAAACACGCTTGGTCTCCACAAAAAATCCAGACGATAGACATGGCACAGTCCCGGCGGGGACCATCACAACCAGATCGACTACATCATTGTCAAGAAACGCTTCAGATTAAGCATCAACATTGGCAGGACACGCACTTTTCCAGGAGCAGACATCGGGAGTGACCACGATCTCGTGATGATGTCTTTTCGGCTCCATTTGAAGAGAGTAAACACAGCAAAGTGCACAAGACTGAAGTTCGATCTGGACAATCTGCAAGACCCGGAGGCGGCAGAAATATTTCAGGCCACAATTGGAGGGAAATTTGCACCATTGCTCATTTTGGGAGCTGGTGAAGTAGATGTCAACACCATGACCACCACCTTCCACTCAGCTGTGACAGAGTTGAGTTCATAGTGTACGTTTTGTACACTATAAACTCAACTCTGTCACATGCATAAGCTGCAACCACCGGCCCTTGTATCTGGACACGCGAGCCCCTATGCCTGTGACGCGTCTCCCTTTAATACTATAATACAGATAACCAAAGGAAGACGCGTCACAGGCATAGGCGCTCGCGTGTCCAAATACAAGCGCCTGTGGCTGGAACTTACACAATAGGCTCTTCATATACAAGTAACTAACAATACATTTATAAGACTTTTTTTTTTTTTTTTGGGGGGGGGGGGGTCTTATCATTTCGATGAAGAAGACTATAAAACAAACAAACAAACAAACAAACAAACAAACAAACAAACAAACAAACAAACAAACAATTTAAATCAACAGCACGGTACTTGTTTGTCAACAAGGTATTTGACATTATGAGTGAATATGACACAATGCACAAACTCCTGCAATGGCAAAAAAATCGCACGCATAGGAAAAGCACCGTTTCAGACCCACGTTACGGGGACTGAACTTTTCGCGCGCGAAGATGTCAAGGGACGTAATTAGCAGCAAAAGGTCTATTGCACTATCAGAGGCTTTGCTTTGGATGTATAAATTAAAACTAACATGGGACTTTGTTCTTCAGTCTGTTGTAGCGTTTGACGCGTAATGACTTCATAGTAGGAAATTCGCAATTTGACATCATAGAAGGGACGCAATGTCTGTAAGCTGCGTACATTCTTATTTGAGAGCTTTCACCTCAATGATGCGGTATTATGAAGTCTTCTATGATCATGATATCTAGTATAAAAATTTGAAAATATTACATGCCAGGATTGAGCTAGACCAGTAATGGCAGTAAGAACTAAGGCTGAGCTATGGGTCATTGTCAACGCATATTTTATTATTAATAATATTATTATTATTATTATTATTATTATTATTATTATTATTATTATTATTATTATTATTATTATTATTATTATTATTATTATTATTGTTATTATTGTTATTACTACTACTATTACTACTACTACTACTACTGTTATTATTGTTATTATTGTTATTATTGTTATTACTACTACTATTACTACTACTACTACTACTGCTGCTGCTACTACTACTACTTCTACTACTACTACTACTACTACTACTACTACTACTAGCTAAAACGTGCCTGCTTCTCCCTAACCCAGAGCCTGAAATGAAAAGGAAACGGTGTTAAGTGAACGGCTCTTAAATGTCGAACTTAGCCGTTCAAAGAGCGGCTCAAGGCAGGCTGATACCAGGATCTAATTCAAGCTGGCCAAGGTAACAAGGGAACTGTCAATCGCTCCACTAAACTAAGGTTAAGGTTTATTTGAGCCAGTGTCGCCTGCCCATCAATATCACCCCAACAACCCAACCCTGCACATACCTAATTATTTTTTAAATATATTTATATGCAGAATACAATGCAATACAATACAATACAATACAATACAATACAATACAATACAACTTTTTTGTCAGATAAAAAAAATGTTTTACAGACTGACTGGGTGGGTTAACGAGCAGCTGCGGCGAATCGGGGTAAGTGGAATAAACCACTGATTAAAGAGTCATTACAGAAAGTCGTTTCGCAGAAAACCCCAATCTCCTGCCATTAAAGAGATGCGAACCCAGTTTCTCTCATATACACTCGCCATCTTACCCGCCACATGCGCCAGGGTAGCTAGCATTCAACCACTGAACCACTTTGCTATCCTGTGTAGCGACTAAACGAAACTCGTCTGAGTCAACACAGTAGTCAAGAAATCAATACTCCAGTGGCTTTGCTTTACCCAGACCATATGGGCTATACGCGATTTGTTGATGCCTAGCGCCTGTTTGGCGGATCATCTATAGCGCAGAGGTAAAACCTCTAGCACGCAGATGAACTCGGAAGAGGCGGAAGAAATGGGGAAAATAAAACCAAACAAATCCTATACAATTTTTAAAATGTTCGCCTTTATTCACAAGGCTTCATTCTTCGAGGGTGTAGGTTGGAGGGGGTGGAGGGTAAATGAGTATGAAATAACATCGGTAATCGCCCCTCTCCTTTTTGCGATCGCAGTCTCTGAGGTCACGATACACTGTAGCCACGGCACCACGGCAACTATGTACGCAGGCACAAGTATATCAACTAACAAGTTAGTATCTCTCTTCTATGTCTCTATCGACGTGCGCGTACAACCGGTTGCTTCCCTTTACATGCTTTGCGCTCCATAAAGCGTCGTCGGCCTGAAATAACTTTTTAGAAACTTCAAAACCCAGGGGAATTATGGGTAAAGAAATCCTTTTCTGAAATGACGTCTGCCAAATCCTTCTTTAGTTTCTTTGCTCGAGCAAAGGCAACCTCATAGGTATGGAGCACTTCGTCCATTATAACTCCATCGCTGATAATACTGCTGACAAGTTTCTGCCTTTGTTCACTACCAGAAATATGCAGTTCCTCTCCCAACTTTCGTTTAATTTCAGCGAGCACATCTTCGCGAGAACAGATTTCCCAGAATTCTCTATTCTATTTTTAGGTTTCGGATATCCCCATCTCAGCTTGTGGCTAAACGGGACCACCGCACGTCGACTGGGGGCAATACGAGATACTAACTTGTTAGTTGATATACTTGTGACGCAGGCGATATGGCCATGTGGCGCACCACCCGATATAGATGTGTGGGCCATGCTTATCCCTACTTTGCCCGAGACTTCCAGATGTTCCAGGAGGACGTAGACGGAATTGTAGTCGCGTTAGCTGAGGCGGGTCTTTCCCTGTCCCCAGGCAAGTCTGTCTTCATCCCATTCTCCCGCAGGTGGGATCCTGTCTACTCAGAGTTGACAGTCCGAGTGGGCGATACGGCGATTCCCCCGGTGCGCCAGGTTAGATATCTTGGGGTTATCTTTTGCCAGACAGGCAGTTTTGTACAACATATTAGCAGCAGTATTGCCGCCGCATATAGGGCTGCAAATGTTATTAAAGCCCTGCGTAAGGAAGCCTGGGGAAAAGACCCAAAGACTATGATTTTGCTTTAGCGACTTGCGGGAGCTGAATGCACTATATTGCGACGCCTGCTCTTGTTGCCTGGCTCCGAGATTAGATTAGAAGGATGGGGGCACGCTATATCTGTAGAGCGGGTAGGGTCCATAACTCCACTGCTCCTGAACTGCTTAGAGACTTCTCGGGTCTGAGGGGCCGTCGTCACCGCCCTGGAATTGGTGAGGTCCTGGACCCCTTGTTCTGTGGTGTGCTTGGCAGGTTGCGCACAGTAGAATCCATGCCAGAGAGACCTGACCCCCCCCCCCCCCCCTGGGTCGCCCCACCATTCTCCGTCTCCCTTGCCTTTGACGGTCTTACACGAGATACACACCTTCCATTACTTACTCAGCTTGCGCGTGAGCGTCCTCATTCTATTTCTGCACATATTGAAATATATACTGATGGTTCTATCCATAGTGATGGGTCGGCTGGCTGCGGCTATGCCATTCCAGGGGTGGGAAGCTGGTCGTTCGGGGCCCCGCCGGGTTCCAGTACACTCACCGTGGAGTTGTTGGCCATAAGACAGGCTCTGAAAGCCATGGCGGACGCCGAACTTCCACGGGGCTTGAGCATGGTCGTTGCATCCGATTCTTTGCCGGCACTACAGTGCCTGAGTGAGGGCCATTCTCATTCCTGCCCCAACCTGATTTCACAGATATGGAACAGCGCAACGGTGCTGCGTGACTCCGGGGTTGTGCTTTCCCTCTGTTGGGTACCGGCCCACGTGGGTATCAGTGGGAACGAAGCGGCGGACAGGGCGGCCGGTGTCGGTTCTGCGGGTGAGGCACTCACCTCCCTACGTATCCCGCCATCGGCGACTGAGGCTGGCAGCGCCGTTGGTGATAAGGTTTGGTCCGAGTGGTCTAGGGAGTTGGCCCGGTGGAGGTCCGGGCGATCGCATTTCTTTATGCCCCAATCCCGTCGCCCGTTTCCCCTTTGTTCTGGCGCTCCCTGTGCCCAGCGGCTTGTTGCCATTAGAATTTTTGTTGGTCACTGGCGGTTGCGGTGGACGGCTGCTCGCTGCATCTGCTCAGCACTCCCCAGCTTCCTGCACTGTTTATTTGAGTGCGACCTCCTGGCGGAACACTTCCAGCAGGTTCGCGATTCGTGTACAGATCTGCGGCTTCCCTTGTCCATGGAGGGATTTCGTGGTGTGCTGGTCGTGGCTTTGAATCAGATAGATGAGAATAAATGTATCAAAATGTGTCAGATTCGCTAATGGCCCAGTAGCTTTCGATGCCGCCATGACCGCTGAAATGATAACGACCTCGTTGCCCTACGTCGGCTCTTCTGATTGGCTGGCAATCAAGTGCTTCAGCGAAACAACGTAAAATTTTAGAGCACGCTCTAACACTGAAAGCATCCGCTTTGCTTTGCTTCGCGCTTTGCTGCTGTTATGCTTTAGGTCTAGTCACACGATAAACATAGTCAAAACTACGATGTTTCGTGTTTTACTGGCTGTTTTGCTTCTTGTTTCGCTTCCCGTCTGACCGCACCTCAGGCTTTCTCCTGGAAACCGCTAGGCTCGTTCTTAGCTCGGAGGTATCACCATTGTTGTAACTGTTACCATGTCTTTGTTGTGCCCAGGCTTTCCCGGATTTGGTTGTTTACCAGGCTCGATGGCTTCCGTGGTCTGTTGTGGTGCGACGTGCGTACAGGATAACCGTCCAACTGGGTGGACAGCCATGTTGCTGTACTGTAATTTTATTATGTGAGATAGCCTCCTGCTGCCGTACGTATTTTATTATTTTATGATTGATAACCACAGTGCTATGGTATGGTCATGTTACCGTCTGGTACCCCCCTGACTTCCCGATGGCCTTCCTCTGGTGTACCTCTAATGGCCATGTTGCCTTTGCTACACCAGGGGCGTTGCCGAGTCGGGGGTGATAGCCACGGTGCTGACTAAAATTATATATAACCTTTTAAGATCTTATTATTTTATTATGTGGGATAGCCTCCTGATGCTGTATATATTTTATTATTTTATGGTCGATAGCTACATTGCTGTCATGGTCATGTTAACGTCCGGTACCCCCCCCCCTGACTTTCCGATGGCCTCCCCCGGGTGTCACTCTAATGGCCATGTTGCCTGTGCTATACCGGGGGCTGTTGCCGAGTCGGGGGTGATAGCCATGGGGCTGACTACAATTATATATAGCCTTTTTACACATTTTAATGTTGTTTTACATTACAATTTTATGGTGATAGCCACGATGCTATTTACCTGGGGCATGTTACCGTCTGGTACCTCTCTGACTTTCCGATGGCCCTCCCCCCGGTGTCACCCCGATGGCCATGTTGCTATTGTTTCACTGGGGGTGTTGATGCCGAGTCGAGAGCGATAGCCATGGTGCTGATCACACTGGATAGCTACAGTAAGGTTTGAGTTTATATTTTTAAATCCCGGCTAAGCCGTGGCAGACTCAATCCTGTTTTAACGAGTTATTGTACTTTTTATATGATTTATTTCGTCTTAACTTGTACTGTCCTTTTAACTGTTTAATCGTGGTCCTGAATTTTTAACTTTGCTCTTAATTAGCTCTGCCACTGTACCCAGTGGTCTTGGATCATCAATTAATATTTTAAACTGTGTTTAGCTATGCCAACGCGTCTGGGGCAGCGTCTCAGACGATGACGAGTTCATCCCTTACCGACCCCCTGACCTGTTTATTCCACCCTCGTGTGGTACAGTATCCATGTACCTACCCCCAGCATCGAGCGAGTTCGACCTTATCTCCCCACCCCCGTGTGCCAGACTGCCCTGCTATCTTGCTAACATGAAACTATTTTCATAATCAGCCGTATAGGCACTGTTTTACCTCAATTTTATGGATTTTGACCTCTTATTTTGTCCCCTATATGCTTTTGTGTCCGGGGACGTTAATTTATTTAATGAATGAATGTCTACCTCTGCCCTATAGGGGATTAGCTATACAGGCACCCGAGTCATGCGTGCATAATGGCCTGTCTTAACTGGAAGGTTCGTGGAAAGTTCGTTGAGGTTCACAAACTTCATTTTCGAGGTTTTCAGGTCCGGAACTTAGGTGGTTGAACCTTTTGGACAACCCCCCCCCCCCCCCAAAGTTTGGGATCTGAGAACCACGAACTTTCCACGAACCTTTCAATTAATACAGGTCATCATGCACAGAGTCAATACCAGCTACCTTCATTACAGTCCGCAAATGCCTGTAGAGTTGTCAGGTCAACAAAGGTATTCGAGGCACATGTGCACCATTTGATGCAGCATAATATTCATCCAAGATTCAAGACCCCGCTCAAAGACTCAAGTATTATTCCAGTTCAGCAGGATGAATCAGTTTTGCGCAGTGCGATATGAAAGCATTAGATGGTACACTTGCGTGCAATGTCTCAATGAATTTCTCAATAAAAAATAAGCTTTAATATGTTTTTAAACAGATCTGCGAGTAGCCTACCTACCTCTTCTGGCAGGATAGAAGTAAGATTGCCGGTAAGCCATTGAAGTTCTGATTGGTCAAGTACAGATGCTGCCTCATTAAATCACAGCCTGGACAACAAAATAATCAACCCATTACATTATAGTACATCCGCGCTGGGAGAAGAAAGAAAGAAAGGATGACAGAAAGAAAAAAGAAGAAAGAAAGAAAGAAAGAAAGAAAGAAAAAAGAAGAAAGAAAGAAAGAAACAAGGATTAAAGAAGAAGAATAAGAAGAAGAAGAAGAAGAAGAAGAAGAAGAAGAAGAAGAAGAAGAAGAAGAAGAAGAAGAAGAAGAAGAAGATACGAAAGTTATGGGGGAAGGACGAAAATGAAAGAAGAGGAGCAAAGCAAAAAAAAAAGGAAACAAAAAGCAGAAGAAAAAAAAACAGCAAGAAAAAAAGAGTAAGAAAGAAAACAGTAAGTAAGAAAGTAATAAAGAAAGAAAAAAAGAAAGCACAGAAAGAAAAGAAAGAAACAAAAGAAAAAAGACATAGAAAGAAAAGAAAAAAAAGAAAGAAAGGGAAAAAAAGACAGAGAAAGAAAAATTAATAAGAAATAAAAATTCAAATTATAAAAAAAAATTTAAATAAGGAAGAAAGAGATTCGGAACAATTTTAGAGATAACTCGAATGTAATGTTTCGACTACATTATTATTATTTTTAATTTCGACTTTCGGTGTCTCTCTACTATTGGAATCAAAATCAAATAGCTGAAAAGTACAAACAATTTTAAACTATGGGAAATGTCATAGTTTAGTGTTACATGTATAAGTAATGGGTGGACATAATTGAACAAACTTAAAATATAAACCAGACCGTAATATGTCTTTAGATAATATTAGATAACAGAATAATTACATTTTATCATATAGTTAAAAATAACGTAATGAATTGAAACCTGTAAAAAATGTAGAAGGAACAAAAATCCAAATAAACAAAAACTTTTATTTTGACGGTAAAGTGATTTCCTGTTATTGGAATCAAAATCAAATAGCATAGGAAATTTCACAATTTCAAAAACACAACTAAAATTAGGTAGGTTGGGTCTGGTCTGGGCGCGCCATCGGTTGCTACTACGCCTTCCCCACGGGAGATGGCCCAGAATTTCCCGATAAAAAGGATCAAGAATGTCAAAAATCAAATAAACAATCATAATCAGTTTAGTTTTGCCTCTATAAGTAAAAGGGTACAAATAACTTAACAAAATTAAAGAACAAACAGAACATAATATAGCATAAAATATCATTAGATAACATAATCATTACATTTGTCTATAATTATAGTTTAAAAGAATTTAATAAAAGCTCAGAAAAATTTTAGAATCAGGATTTGTTTCCCTTACCGAAAATACCATTAGTAACACCACTGTCGTCATCTCTCATCACACAATATAACAAGATGTAAGATCCAAGAAAACAATTTATTGTTCTTTTAAATGTGTCCTGTTGGTGACTTAAGAAAAACAAGAAGCATGACTACAGGACAATATAATAGTCAATGAATAAAAGCATCAATTATGACACTACAACTCACTCCCGTAAAGTTTATGTGTATAAAAACATTCTCAGATAAACATTAAAAAAACAAACATTCACAGACACCTCAGCAATCAAACACAATGCAACGTCAAAAAGCTCCTGCAATTTCAAGGAAATTTATTTTATAGCTGTCCTGTGCTAGTGACCGATGCTTTAAATAATGTTTTTTTTCCGCTAGTTGGAAAAAATGCATTGACAGATGGTGGTCGTTTGTCATTGGCTGGTCTACTGTTATGGGGGCTGGCCGTAAGTCAAGATTTAATTCTCACTGAGGAGATGAAATCATGATCTGCCCGCATCGGCAGTTACGCGGCCTTTCTGTTTCATGTTGTTCTACTTCTTCTTCGTTTGTACTATTGGATCGTAGTGTACGAATTTTGTATGTATTTTAAGTTCGTCTGTCCGATTGTCGATCTGTTTTTGTTTTGTGTTTGTGTGTCTGCTGGTCTGCGTCAATATTTATTTGTTCTGGTTTCCTTTGTTTTTTCTTTTAAATTTAATCTTTATTTATTTATTTATTTATTTATTTATTTATTTATTTATTTATTTATTTATTTATTTATTTATTTTCATTTTCATCATCATTATCATCATCACCACCATAATCATCATCATCATCTTCATCATCGTCGTCATCATCATCATCGTTATCAACAATATCTTTATTGTTATATTTTTTATATTATTGTTATTATTATCATTATTATTATTATTATTATTATTATTATTATTATTATTATTATTATTATTATTATTATTATTATAGTGTTGTTGCTGTTGTTGTTATTGTTGTCGTTGTTGTTCTTCTTCTTCTTAGTAGTAGTAGTAGTAGTAGTAGTAGTAGTAGTAGTAGTAGTAGTAGTAGTAGTAGTAGTAGTAGTAATACCGTCGTCGTCATCATTTTCATCCTCCTTCTCCTCCTCCTCCATCACCTCCTCTCCCTCCTCCTCCTCCTTCTCCTCATCATCATCATCATCATCATCATCATCATCATCATCATCATCATCATCTCCCAATTCGCTTTTTCCATTTTTATGCAATTATCATGCGCTGCTGAACGAGACAAGATCAAGATTTTTGTTCGTGTCTCGATAACGACAAGGTACAATGCGCGCTTTCCAAAAAAGAATCCTTAATCCATATGCTTCATCCTCTTTTCTCGCAGGCTGTAGGAGGAAACCTTTCCCTCAGTCTGCACCTGGAAGCCGATTCATTTTGGCAGGAAGAATTTTAACAAATATTGAAATGTATTTGGCATTGTCCTCGTATCATTATTAGTACAGTCTCTAACTTAATTAACTAAGCGACAAAAAGAGATGATTAACAAACAAGATGGCGAGCCAGGCAAACGTATTTCGAGACACTCACACAAATAACCGAAAAAAATTAGCATTTTTAACATTTTAAAAATAGTTGTGTGTGTGTGTGTGTGTGTTTATGTGTGTGTGTGTGTGTGTGTGTGTTTATGCATTTGAATAAACGCACAAATGGGTAGCAGACCTTGTTTTTCTTAGTAATAAAATGGGTTTATTTGCTTGGAACCCATTTTTTCCAGCATCTTTTTTCTAAGTGCGCGGGAGTGCTCTTTTAGAACATGGAAGTGCAGTTGTAGTGCATGAGAGTGTTTTAAGTGTAAGGGAGTGCTCTATCCGGGAAGGAGAAAATACAGTCGCTTTTCGGGCAAACTTAGAAGAATGTTCGACCTATTTCGAACTAGGTCTACTTTTCAGACGAAAGAGTCAATTTTGCATTAAACTCTTACATTTTTAGAAGAATTTTGCGCTCTTCCCGTCAAAAAAACACTTTCCGATTCCTACATTCTTAAATAAACCCAGTTCTGATATTTTGCAAATATGTGTGTGTGTGTGGGTGTGTGTGTGTGGGGGTGGGGGGTGTATGTGTGTGTATATGTGGCTAGGTAGAAACCTTTTTTATTCTGACATAAACTTGAACCTCTACATACTTTCTTTTGACGGACCCCGTTATTTTGACGTCAAAACAGTGTTCTGTTAGGGTTAGGGCTGTGTTAGGCTTAGGGTTAGGTTAAGAGTTAGGGTTAGGGTTTGGGTTAGGGAAAGGGTTAGGGTTAGGGGGTTAGGTTAGCTTCAAAAAATGGACACATTTGTAAAAATGTCAAAGTAAGGTATGTAGAGTTTCATGAAAGTCATCACAACGGCGTTTTTACACGGTTGTGTGCGTGTGTGTGTGGGTGTGTGTGTGGGAGTGTGTGTGTGTGTGTTCGGCGCTGTTGTGACTCGGCTTTATCCTATCCTATCCTGTCCCGTAACCCGGAGGTCGTAGGGGCACCACAGATGATCGTTTAACCAGCATACTCCATCTTTCTCTGTCCTCAGCAGCCCTGATAGCTTCGCTCAGTGTCAAACCAGTCCTTTCTCTAATATTGTCCTCCCACCTCTTTTTCGGTCTCCCTCTTCTTCTACTTCATTGCACTGTGCCTTGCAGAATGGTTTTTGCAAGGCCTGATGATTTGGTGACGTGGCCATACCATCGGAGTTTCCGTTTCTTCACCACTGTGAGCAGGTCATCGTGTTGTCCAATAGCTTGTGTGATGGTCTGTCGGACTTCGTCGTTGGTGATTTGTTGGGTATAGGAAATGCCCAGAAGTCTTCTGTAGCACCTCATCTCCATGCTTTGTATTCTTCGTTGTAGATCTGCTGTGAGGGACCATGCTTCGCAAGCATATAGGAAGATGGAGATGACAAGGGAGCGCAGCAGTCTTACTTTGGAATGTAGACTGATGGTCCTGTCTTTCCTAATGGGCTTCAATCTTGTCAGGGCAGCAGTTGTTTGTGCGATCCTGGAGAGGACTTCCTGTCGGGACCCATTGTCTGACACAATGGCTCCAAATTATTTGAAGCTATGCACTGTGTTGAGGGATTGGCCTTGGACTTTGATGTCCATGTTGATGCCATTGGTGTTGTTGGTCATCATTTTGGTCTTCTCTGCACTTATTTCCATTCCATAAGCTCTGGAGGTGGTGTCAAGCTTCTGTACCAGCTGTCCAAGTTCTTGTTCCTCTCCAGCCAGTTCATCAATGTCATCCGCAAAACGAAGATTGGAGATTGCTCTAACCCCTATGCTGACTGTGCCTTCGTGATCTTCAAGAACATCTGACATGATGCACTCTAGGAGGATGTTGAAGAGTGTTGGAGAGAGTAGGCATCCTAGACGCACACCGATTGTTGTTCTGAACCAGTTCCGGAGGACTGCACTGGTAGCCTTGTCATACAGGCTTTTGATGACTTCAATAATAATTTAGGGCTGATGTTGTACACTTTCATTGTTGCCCATATAGCTGCATGCTCCAAACGTCTTGTTGAAGTCTATGAACACATGACATAGATGTTGTTGGTGCTGTAGGTATTTCTTACAGATTATTCTGAGCTTAAAAATCTGTTCAGTGGTAGTTTGCCCTGCCCTGAATCCTGCTTGTTCTTCAACTATGATTTTTTCAGCTTGGGGTTTCAACCTGTTGAGTATTATTTTCAGGAGGACCTTGCTGGGATGGCTGATGAGGCTGATGGTGCGGTAATATTCACACTCCTGAAGGTTACCTGTTTTGGGAAGAGTGATGACAAGCGATTGGGTCCATGGTGTAGGCCACTCCCCACTCTGCCAAATCTTGTTACAGATAATGGTTAGGGCACCAATCATCACTTCTCCTCCTGCTTGTAACAGTTTCGCTGGTATGTTGTCCACTCCCACTGACTTCCCTTTCTTCAGCGATTGCACTGCTGCCTCAACTTCTTCCTGGAGAATTGGGAGGATTTCTTTTTCTTCTTCTCTGTTTTCGGGACATGCTAGAGCTGATGGGTCTCCATTTGGTGTATGGTTGTAAAGGTCAGAGCAGTACTCTGTCCATCTGTCCAAGATTTCTTGTTCTTCTGTAAGGCATGTGCCAGACTTGCTTTGGATCGTGGAGACTTTGGGCTGTTTAACACTTGTCAGCCGCTTCACAGTCTGGTAGGCCTTCTTGCTGTTGTTCTTGTTCAGACTGTTCTCTATTTCCTGGCATTGATCTTCTATCCAGTTCTCCTTTGCTGTGCGCATGCCTTTTCGGATGTCATTGTTGATTTTTCGGTAGACATCAGCTCCCTATGAGGTGTTCTATTTCTTTTTTTTTTTTTATCTCTCTTCGTTTATCACACAGATCCAAAAGTTCAGGTGTGATCCACGGCTTCTTCTTTGGTCGGTGCTTGCCAAGGATCTCAGTGGCGCCATCTGTCACAGCTGAGTTGAAGGTGGTGGTCATGGTGTTGACATCTACTTCACCAGCTCCCAAAATGAGCAGTGGTGCAAATTTCCCTCCAAATGTGGCCTGAAATAGTTCTGCCTCCTCCGGGTCTTGCATTTTGTCCAGGTCGAACTTCAGTCTAGTGCACTTTGCTGTATTTACTCTCTTCAAGTGGAGCCGGAAAGACATCATCACGAGATCGTGGTCACTTCCGATGTCTGCTCCTGGAAAAGTACGTGTCCTGCCAGTGTTAATGCTTAATCTGAAGCGTTTCTTGACAATGATGTAGTCGATCTGGTTGTGATTGTCACGTGGGGTTTATGGGCTCTGCACAATGGAATTATGGACCCTCACGTTTATTCGGTGGGAACTGCTAGTAAGTCACCCTATGAATTACTTTAATAAATTTATTTGTTTAGCTCGTTCTGTGTTAAGGTTGGGATACAGAAATAGATAGAAAAATGGTAAAAGAATACTGTCACACTAGCTTTCACACGGCTATGAATCATATGTAGTCCAGCCACTTGATAACAGTTAAAATCACACATTTATTTCTTCTACTCTATACAAGATTCTCTAAGTACTAATCTAACTGAAAAAAGTCTCTTTCAATGCTAATAGTTCGATCGCTGATAGTCTAGGCAGCTGTTATTTCTTCCTCGGGCACTTGCTATAAGTTTATGTAGATTTGGACTACTGTGGTCCGTTTTACAGTTTCTGAAGAGTTGGACTACTGTGGTCCTGTTATGATCAGTTTAAGTGCACCTTCGCCTTATGCACTTAACTCATGTGTGGGGTGTTCGAAGTCCTTCTGTGAGGTAGCTTCTGGTCCACCTGTGTCGTTGTGTAGTTGGGTTCCCTTGCCACGCTGTGGGGTCTGACAGGGTGTTTCTTCGGGTGGCTCTTTCCGTCTTGTGCGGTAGAGTCTCCTCAACCAACTAGTCGTTTCTGTGGAGTGGGACGCACAGGATAGCTCGGGATAGCTCGGGATAGCTCGCCTGCTCGTCTGTAATATAAGAGACGAAATTCTGCACAACCCTGAATAATCGGTTTGTGCAGAGCGTCTCACTGAAAGCCAAGTAGCCCTCAGTGATAGCTCCACATCTCTATACATAAGCGACGAACATTCTGCTACTTCCGGGTTCCACTGGAATCTCACTCTAAATTCCTATACATACATAAATATCAATCGTGTCTAACTATACACATCCAGAATTAATAATATTATAAACATTCAGTGGTACAGTCACTGGTCTGCAAACATACATATAAGTTAAACAACAGTGGTTCCGTACGGGATACAACATGGCGGCGCAACCGGTCGTGTTTCGCCTCGTGCTCGGCTCGTCCACGCGGCACGGCAAATTCGGATTAACAATTCACATTTATGCATAGCAAAGTCTTCAAACATAATTTCAACAATAATACAAATATATCACGATGAAACAGAAGGGTGTTCATTTACCTGTTTGACAAGTTCAGGCCCGTGATGACTTGAGAGAATTCTAAGATTTCAAAGTCCTGCTTCCTGGTCTATGAGTGTAGAGATTTCTCTAGCTGTGGAGATGTTGACTCTACCTCGTCTCACACACGACTGATTCAAACTGTGTTAGGCTCTGACACATTAGAACTGCTCTACCCACTGAGCCTGCTTCTGATTGGTTAAAACGGTCCGATTCAAAACTCAAGTGCTGACTCACTGCGAGGTGGGTGGCTCGCTCGCTGTGTGTGGTCTGCTGTGTAATTTAATTGCTGCTGTGTAATAGTCTAACTTCTCTACTGTTACAAAGACTACACATGGTTAAATAGTCGATAGGCAGAGTTAACACTAGCCAGTTCGTGACAGGCTCCCTCAACTTCGACCTTTTTCTACTACAGAGCCTAGTTTAACACTGCACTATCCTAGGGTCCTATTTACACACTAGTTAAGTTGCTCTACCTGAGCTGCAATGCTGTGCCAGGTAGCTATGGACACTAGTGACAGGGTATTACTGGGCGGGGACGAATTCTGGTGCTGTGGCCCTTAGTTGTGTTGGGTGGGCGACAGCTGCTGTGTCCTCCACGAGATGGCGACTGAGGTAGTCGGCTCCGTGGTTCTCTTTGCCGGGGATGTACTCGATTTGGAATGAGTATGCCTGAAGGGTGAGTGCCCATCTCATCAGGCGAGAGTTCAAAGACTTGGAGGCTGCCAGGAACGATAGTGGTTGGTGGTCCACCTGAACTGTGAAGTGGGTCCCATACAGGTAGAGTTGAAACTTCTGTATGGCCCAGACTAGTCCAAGACATTCTTTCTCCGACGTGGCGTAGTGGGTCTCGGCGGGTCTCAATTTTCTGCTGGCGTAGGCGACAGGGAATAGCGTCTCTGCATTCTTGGGGTCGCGCTGTAGCAGTACTGCTCCGAGGCCTAAGTCGCTTGCGTCGGTGCGAAGAACGAATGGCTGAGTCAAATCGGGTAGGTGGAGTACTGGCGCCGATGTCATTCTGTCCTTGAGTGTTTGGAATGCTGTCTCGCATTCGGCTGTCCATACTACTTTGTCCGGGGCGATTTTCCGGGTTCCATTTGTCAGTGGTACGGCGATGCTGTTGTAGTTGGGGATGAACTTCTGGTAGAAGCCGCAGAGTCCTAGAAACGACTGCACTTCCTTCTTGGTCTTGGGCCTAGGAGCGTCGAGTAGGCGTTTCACTGTCTTTTCTACCGGTCGCAGACTTCCTTGACTGATGGTGTGTCCCAGAAATTCTAGCTCTGTGAATCCAATCTGACATTTGGTGGGTCTTGCCGTCAATCCCGTGTCTCTGAGGCGGGCGAGTAGTTGTTGTAGGAGCGTGACATGTTCCTCCCACGTAGGCGTGGCGATGAGGATGTCGTCCATAAACGAGTGTAGGTGCTCGCTGCTCAGGGGTGCCAGGAGTTTCCGCATCATTGCGCTGAAGATGCTGGGTGCGTTGTGGAGTCCGAATGGAAGCACGTTGAATTCGAAGTGTCCTTCCATAGTGCTGAAAGCTAGGTACTTTCGGACTTGCGGTTGCACTGGTATCTGGTAGTATCCTTTGCTGAGGTCGATGCGTGAGAAGTACTTAGCTCGCTGTAGCTTGGCAAATAGGTCGGTCTGGTCCGGGAGTGGCTCTGGCTGGAACTGCGTTACGGCATTCAACAGTCTGAAGTCGATGCACAGTCGATGCTCTCCGTTGGGTTTTCGCAACAATACCGTGCCTGCGCTGTAGGGTGAGGTAGACTCTGAGATGATTCCGGCTGCCAGTAAGGTGTCTATCTCTTCCTTGATGGCTCGCTGCTGCGACAGTGGCATCGGGTAGAGCTTCTGGCGGACGGGTGTTGGGTCGGTCACCGTTAAGGTTACTTCGACGAGGTCTCTCCTCCCTGGTCGGTCTGTGAGCACAGTCTGATGTTGTCGAATGACCTGTAGTACTTGCTGTTGCTGTTTAGCGGCTAGGTCTCCGTTGAGTATCACGTCTTTGTAGGTTTCTTTGGAGTGCAGGGGATACTCTACTGCATTGGTCTCCATGCTTTCTCCTTCTTCCGCGATGGCGATGGCTAACAAGTTGTGAGTGCTGGGGGTCGCTGGTCGGTCCGTGTATTTCTTGAGGAGATTGATGTGGTGGTATCGGGCTCTCCCGTTCACCTCTACTTGGTAGACTGTCTTGGATTTCTTGGCAGTCACCCGGTACGGTCCTCTCCAAGCGATGTCCAGCTTGTTGGTTCCACTTGGAAGTAAGAGTAGCACTTGATCGCCGACTTGCAGTTCTCTGTCCTTCGCGTGGCGGTTGTAGTACTTCGCCTGACGGGCTCGTGCCTTCTTCAGAGCTTCACCAGCTTTCTTCCACGTTGCTTTGAGGGTTTCCTGCAGGTCTGCGACGTACTTGGTGGCACCTCTTGGTGTGTCGTCTATCTTGGCTTCCGTCCAACTTCTGCGTAGGGCTTCTAGCGGTCCTGCTAGAGGTCTGCCGAATAGCAATGTTGACGGGGTGTAGCCTGTGGCTGCATGGGGCGTTTCTCTATATGCGAACAGTGCCGCATTCACGTAGGTGTCCCACGCTTCTGGATTGTCGTCGGCGACTTTCCTGAGTATGGTGAGAAGGGTTCCATTCAGTCTTTCTACTTGTCCGTTGCTGGCTGGGTGGTATGGTGGTGTGCGAATGTGATGAACTTGTATCAACTCGAACACGTCTTGCATCAGGCGGCCGGTGAACTGAGATCCGTTGTCCGTTCTACTGCTGTCCGGGAATCCGACTCTGGTAAAGATGGCGATGAGTGCATCTGCAATCTTCTTGGTGTCGATCGCTGGCAACGGGACTGCTTCGCACCACATCGTACATGCGTCGACGAGTGTGAGTAGAAATCTGTTCCTCTTCTTGGTCATGGGCAGTGGTCCTACTATGTCTACTGAGACTTGCTGGAATGGTACGCCGACTACTACCGATGGTCCTAAGGTAACTGGTACGGTGTGATGTCGCGGGGAATATCGTTGACATTGGTGGCAAGATTTCACGTAGCGCTTGACATCCTCCGTGATTCCTGGCCAATAGTAGTGTGCGCTGATTCTCTGCACTGTGGCTCCAATTCCCATGTGTCCGCTGAGTGGCATGCTGTGGCCTAACTCTAGTACTTGGGCTCGAAGGGTGGCTGGTAGTACTAGTTGGGTGTGATCTCCATCTCCTTGTCGATGTAGAACTCCCTCTTCCATGTAGAAGTCTCCCTTGTGCGGGGGTGTGTGCGCCTTGGGTAGCTTCTGGAAGCACTTCGCTATCGAGGTGTCTTCTTTCTGTGCTGTTTTGATCTCTTCGAGTCCTGGATTCGGAGCGAACTCGGGCTGGGGTGGTTGGGTTTTAGCTTGGGCCCTGGTTTGCACTGCAGCTATCTCTACAGTTTTAGGGGGCGTGCCTAAGAACACATACCTACAACCTAGCACTAGATCATACAGGGGTTTCTGTAAAACAGCTGCTTGGATTCGTCCTGTGACGTACCTACTCTCTACTTCTATCCAAGCTATTGGGCAAGTAGTCGTCGGTTTCGTCAAGTCTGCTCCTTGTAAGTCGACTGTCTTGTCGGTCAAGTCCGCGCGCGATACAAGAGATTCGCTAACTATCGCGTCGTATGATAGACCTGTGTCATACAGACAGTTCGCTTCTTTTCCGTTGACCTTGACCGTGTCTGTCACCGAGGGGTGATCTCCGATAGTGTGTGGCTTGTTACCGCTGCTTTGAGTTAGAACTCTGTGCGCTGGCCGGCTTTCGCGCTCTTCCCTACGTTGTGCGGCCAACTTGAAACATTCTGCGGTGGAGTGATTGTTTCTGTTGCAGAACGAACAATACCGTCTCTGTTCTGCGGGACCTCTTTTCCCGAATTCCGTGTTGGGTCCTTTATTTTGCCCAGGTCTGGGGTTATTCGGCTTATTCGCGGTGCGCTCTTCTCGGTTAGGGCTTCGTTTCTGTGCCTCTTTCCCGTTAGGCTTTAGGTCTCGCCTGAAGCTCTTGGCTTCTCCGTGTGCGGCCACGTACCTATCTGCGACCTTGACCAGATCTTCCAGTCTTTCCGCGCCCTGCTCTACTGAGAATGTCCTCAGCTCGGGGGTCATGGTTTCCCGTAGCTGTTCCCATACTAACAGTTCTGTCAGTCCATCATACGTCTTAGCCGTGGCTGACTGGCTAATCCACTTATCCAGCGTTGTGGACAACCGATCCGCGAACTGCGCATAGCTCTCTCCTTTCACTCTCCGGTTGGTGCGGAATTTTTGCCGGTAGCATTCTCCTGTTAGTTCGAATCCCGTTAGGAGTGCCTCTTTTACTTTGTGATAGTCCGTCACTCTGTCAGTCGGTAGCTTACTGTAGATGTCATAAGCCTTTCCTCTAAGCCCTTGACTAAGCTTAAAAGACCAATGAGTGGGATCTAGTTTGTACTCTGTTGCTAGACGCTCAAACCTCGTCAGATAGAGATCTAGACCTTCTTCTCTCTCATTGAATGTTCCCAGTGGAAATGACATTCCTTGTACAGGGTTGGGTGCTACCTCTAGCTGATCTGAGTGGGGAGGGGTTGAGGAAGAACTTGAAGCTCCTGATCCCAATCTTCTTAGCTCTAACTCATGCTGTCTTTCTTTTTCCTTTTCTGCCCTCTCTTTTTCTTTTTCTGCCCGCTCATACTCCCATCTCCTAACTTCTGCATCTCTCTCTGCTGCTACCTTCTTCTGTTCTGCTTCTAGCTCTAATTTCCTCGTTTCTCTCTCTGCCTCTAATTTCTTCTGCTCTGCTTCTAGTTCTGCTTTTTTCTGTTCTCTCTCTGCGGCTCTCTCTGCCGCTTCGAGTTTCTTCGCCTCTCTCTCTGCTGCTCTCTCTGCCTTAGCCTCCTGCTTCTCTACCTCTGCATTGATATACGCAATTAGGTCTCCCCCTGCTAAGTGTAAAGCTTCCCCTAATTCTTTGAAGCGCAATCTCAAGGCCACTGGGTCCGACATTGCCAAACGTGTCTATGAACAACCTCTGAATCACGTGGAATACCAAAACACTAGCAATATTGCAAGTCAATAAAAACAATGCAAAGACCATCAAATTCGCAATCAATAATAGAATAAAACAAGAGTCAAATGGCATACAACAGTTATTTAAGCAAAACTTGCAAAAGAACAATGCAACATACAGGCACAAAAATATTTGAAGCAAAAAAGTTTTTAAATAAAGAATAGTGCACCCAAACTGAGTCAATGTTATACCCTTACACTATTCTAAGTTATTCTACTTCTACTGTTATCTAATTTTATTGTACTTAGGTCCGGTTATACCCAATTCCTATTATACACAGATCCTGGCTAGGCTCGCCAATTAAAGTGTCACGTGGGGTTTATGGGCTCTGCACAATGGAATTATGGACCCTCACGTTTATTCGGTGGGAACTGCTAGTAAGTCACCCTATGAATTACTTTAATAAATTTATTTGTTTAGCTCGTTCTGTGTTAAGGTTGGGGTACAGAAATAGATAGAAAAATGGTAAAAGAATACTGTCACACTAGCTTTCACACGGCTATGAATCATATGTAGTCCAGCCACTTGATAACAGTTAAAATCACACATTTATTTCTTCTACTCTATACAAGATTCTCTAAGTATTAATCTAACTGAAAAAAGTCTCTTTCAATGCTAATAGTTCGATCGCTGATAGTCTAGGCAGCTGTTATTTCTTCCTCGGGCACTTGCTATAAGTTTATGTAGATTTGGACTACTGTGGTCCGTTTTACAGTTTCTGAAGAGTTGGACTACTGTGGTCCTGTTATGATCAGTTTAAGTGCACCTTCGCCTTATGCACTTAACTCATGTGTGGGGTGTTCGAAGTCCTTCTGTGAGGTAGCTTCTGGTCCACCTGTGTCGTTGTGTAGTTGGGTTCCCTTGCCACGCTGTGGGGTCTGACAGGGTGTTTCTTCGGGTGGCTCTTTCCGTCTTGTGCGGTAGAGTCTCCTCAACCAACTAGTCGTTTCTGTGGAGTGGGACGCACAGGATAGCTCGGGATAGCTCGGGATAGCTCGCCTGCTCGTCTGTAATATAAGAGACGAAATTCTGCACAACCCTGAATAATCGGTTTGTGCAGAGCGTCTCACTGAAAGCCAAGTAGCCCTCAGTGATAGCTCCACATCTCTATACATAAGCGACGAACATTCTGCTACTTCCGGGTTCCACTGGAATCTCACTCTAAATTCCTATACATACATAAATATCAATCGTGTCTAACTATACACATCCAGAATTAATAATATTATAAACATTCAGTGGTACAGTCACTGGTCTGCAAACATACATATAAGTTAAACAACAGTGGTTCCGTACGGGATACAACATGGCGGCGCAACCGGTCGTGTTTCGCCTCGTGCTCGGCTCGTCCACGCGGCACGGCAAATTCGGATTAACAATTCACATTTATGCATAGCAAAGTCTTCAAACATAATTTCAACAATAATACAAATATATCACGATGAAACAGAAGGGTGTTCATTTACCTGTTTGACAAGTTCAGGCCCGTGATGACTTGAGAGAATTCTAAGATTTCAAAGTCCTGCTTCCTGGTCTATGAGTGTAGAGATTTCTCTAGCTGTGGAGATGTTGACTCTACCTCGTCTCACACACGACTGATTCAAACTGTGTTAGGCTCTGACACATTAGAACTGCTCTACCCACTGAGCCTGCTTCTGATTGGTTAAAACGGTCCGATTCAAAACTCAAGTGCTGACTCACTGCGAGGTGGGTGGCTCGCTCGCTGTGTGTGGTCTGCTGTGTAATTTAATTGCTGCTGTGTAATAGTCTAACTTCTCTACTGTTACAAAGACTACACATGGCTAAATAGTCGATAGGCAGAGTTAACACTAGCCAGTTCGTGACAGTGATGCTCCCCGCCGGGACTGTGCCATGTCCATCGTCTGGAGTTTTTGTGGAGACCAAGCGTATTTGCCAGTACCAGATTGTTGTATCTGGCAAACTCCAAGAGTCTCAGACCCCTGTCATTTGTCTCGTTGTTGCAGTGGGGTCTACGTGTGTCTCCCCAGTTGTGGTGCGCATCTTGGCCAACCTTAGCATTCCAGTCGCCTTGCACTATGACTATGTCCTTCTTCGGCACTTGGTCAAGGACCGCCTGTTGATTTTCATAAAAATCCTCCACTTCGCTGTCGTCATAGTCTGATGTTGGGGCATAGGCCTGGATGATGGTGATGTTGAAAGGGGCTGCTCTCAGACGGATGGTAATGAGTCTACTGGAGACTGGGCGGCAACCCATGACAGTGGCTAGAATGTTCTTGTGGACCAAGAATCCAACGCCGTGTTCGTGCCTGTCATCTCTACCGCTGAAATAGAGCTTGTGGCCTTTGTCGGTCGTTGTTTTACCTAGGCCTTTCCAGCGCATTTCGCTGATACCTAGAACGTTCCATCGATAGTGGTCCAGCTTGTGGGCCAGTTCTTCTAATTTTCCTTCCGCAGTTAGGGTCCTGACATTCCAAGTTCCTATGACAATGTTGTTTCTTGTGCGGATCTTGCTAATTTGTCCATCAGTAGCATACTTATCACCTCCGTCCTGGTGGCCAACGGAAGGCGCGTTCCTTGTGCCGGGCGACGACCGATCCTGTATGGAATTAGTGGATAGCTTCATCATGTAGTGTGTCTTGGGCAAAAAAGAACTGGCGGTGCCCAATCCTCTCCAGGCTGTTGGCCATAGCCGAAATCCACGAATACAGTGTGGCTCGCCTTGGCCCTGAGCACGTGGACGTTGAACCTGTAGTAACGTGAGGTTCCTCCGCCCTGGCCGGTGACTTCTGTGTAGAAGACTTTCGCCCAGTGATGCCGTGCTAACATAACCCCTGTTAGTCGCCTCTTACGACACGCCGGGAAACGTTGGGTCTATTCTATTTAATGCCCGAAGCCAAAGAGCAACGATGCCAAAGAAAAAATGGAAAACTGATAGGTCACTCTTTATTTGCATGAAGAAAACAAAATCTAATTCGGCCTAGCCAATTTTGACATGCAGCGAAAAACGTGTTTAGGAAATGGTAAAACACAATGAATGAACTTATTTTTTGAGCAAATACAATTACGAAGGCTCTGACATGCTTAGCAGTAGTTAGAGTTTTCGCAAAGTCTGGCTATACGACCCCCCTGGGCTAAGAGCCTAACTTGATATTTGCTGTTTGATCATTTGTTTGTTTAAAAAAAGGACAAAGTTCCAAAGTTCCAGAAACTATGAATTTCGGTTCAGTTATTCTTGAGATAAGGGAAAAAGTGTGTTTTGAAAAAAAAGAAAGTGGAATTCGGAGTGACGGACCGGCTGACTGAACTCCTGTTTCACACCAGCTCAATGCTTATGTGAGCAGCACTCTTAGGTTCTCCCACATTTTGCTGGCTGCGGGCTATTGATAGCTTGCCTACACCCTCCCTTTCAGTGAAAGGAAAGGAAAAAAGAGCACCGGCGAAGCTATTTATAGCTAGTCTGGCTGAACTAGCTTCAAAACCTAAAAGCTTTGGTTCTCTGAGATTTAGCAAGCCAGGCTAAGGAGCCAGCCGGGCTCCTAACCTGGGAAGTTGAAGTTGCCAAAATATTTCTCAGGTTGCCAGACCCCTTGATTGAAAGCACGGTCATTTTTTTAAACTGTATAACTATTGCAGCTAATAAACAAGATAAATTTCAACAACAACACTGTTTCATTTTTTTAAACAAGCACTGTATAATTTATTCATCATCGACATCCTCCTCCTCAATGTTCCAAAACTTGAAGGAGCTTGGGTGTGCCTTCTTCAGCTGTTTTTTTTCTTCTTCGGACCTTTTTTTTTTTTTGCTGGAGGTTCCGAGACACCGCTTAAAAAGCGCCACATCGTTCGAGATTGACAAAAGACTGAGAATGGGGAATATCGAAAGTACGGCAAGTCTCGCGTGATTCATCAAAGAAGTCAGAGACTCGTTCCGATACACGCAAGGAAGCAAGAAGGCTAAGATCTCGCAGGGCAGTAGCGTTTCGCGGCGAGGGAAAGAAGAAAGTCTCGCGAGAAAAGGCTATTTTTACTTCGCAAATCCCTCGCATTGCTAGCGTTACCTAACTTCCTAGCATGCATCGGAACGGGTCTCCGGTGCTGACTGCAGAAGCGGTTGGCGCGTGTTTTGTTTTACAATGCAAGTCAAAAGTCCGTGTACAGGTAAAAGAATCTCTACCACTGGCGGTATTTTCAAGTCGCCAGCCGGGCGAATGGTACCCCAAATCGAGCTCGCCACACGCTATTTTTAGGGGCCATTGGCGAGTTGGCGAACGTTAAAGTTCAGCCCTGACTTGTACACCCAAATTCATGAACATCGCTTCAGCCGTTTTTGAGATATTTAGGAAAACGTGCTTGGCAGCAAAATGACTCCAGTGGCCTTGACCTTTGCGATAGAGCATAAATGAGGGCACGGAAGGCAGGCCGCTATCCTATTTAATGTTTCTATGAAAGGTTTGGTCGAAATCCGCTCCGTGGTTCTTGAGATAGGGTTCCCAACAGACAGACCGACCGACCGATATTGTTGCTCGTCGTACATGTTTTCCACTATTTCAAATTATTTCCAGTTAAGCATGGAAAGACAACAACAACAACAACAACAATACTTTGGTACGAGTTGAGTATTATTTGTTTGAAGCCTGCAAGTAAAAAGAATTGTACTTTAACGCTAACGGTAAGTACTTGTACATGTATTCATCAATACAATAGTGTAATTATTAGGGTTGAAGTTTTATTTTATTATTTGTTGTCTTTAGTTATTTTAGTAATGTTTGATAGGTGGCGCATTTCCAGCGCAAGAGCTGCTCACGACGAAGGCCGCTACAGGATCTAACTCAAGTCCCCAGAGGCGCCAACTTGCAGTCTTTGGGCGCATGTTATCAGGAGTTTACTCTTGTAGCGTTTGGATACAATTTACTGTATGCTGTCTGTCCTTTCTTTGAAATACAGATTTTGCTCATAATTATACACTTTATTTTGGGTACAATACAACAAATCTTTCTTAGAGGCATTATCCCTAAATAAACCGAAAGTAGGTTGCTTCCCCTGAAATGCGGTTACACAATACATGTTGACAGCATAAACCGAAAGTAGGTAAAGTAGGTCAATGAGAGTTGCTTCCCCTGAAAAGCGGTCAACATACATGTTGACAGCTATTTAGGAAGTACTCCTATTCCATAAGGAACTTCACAGCAATGTATGTCAGGCATATTAAACATATAATTAAAAACAGTCATGTTATAACATTTAACAGAGCTAAAAAATCAATACTAAATTTATATACATTCTATAAATCTAATCACTTGCGTACTCTTACACTTCATCTTTTCCTTCAAACACCTATCCACGCACTCTAGTTCTATCACACGTATGTCAATGCCCTTTTTAAACAGTTAAAATATAATAAAAAAAAATACATACAGACATAATGTATATAATAAATTTACCACTCTGGACTTATGAAAAATTATTTTGTTGCAACAGTGCTAGATAAATAATCTCAGTTTAATATGAATCTCAGTAGGTCAACAGTGTATAGTTGTATCAAACTATAATCAACATAAGCAAATAATACTGTTGACTGATTATCACAGTTGTCAGGAAATACAGCCCTGGAGTCATAGATTTGGTTCATAGCGCGAAAAGAAAGGAAGAGAAGCGGGGGTGGAGAGGAAGGGGGAAGGAAGGGTAATAAATAATAAATTAAGAAAAGAAAGAAGAAAGAAAGATGCTCAGACAGATCAGAAAGACACACAGACAGAAAGGAAGAAACAAATTTGAAAGGCCGCAAAATGCTCCAAAACTCTCCAAAATGCCTTATGTTGATCTTGAATTCTATGAAAAATAATGAGGATGCAAAATATCAGGACATTATTATGACGATTAACTCAATAAAAATATTACCGGGATCTCCCTCCAGCTATTTTTAAGGTTCTCAGCCGTCTCCACGAACCTTCCAATTAAGAAAGCATGCCTCAAAAAAATTCAATTCATTTGGTCAATATAGAACTTTGAAACACCCCAAACTTTAACAACTGGGAGTGTTGTGATTGGCCACCTAATGAGATTTTTTTTAACAACAATGGTCAATGATAAGTCATGATGATGATGATTATGATGATGATGATTTTTTTTAAAATTACTATTAATGGATTATATTAGTAGTAGTAGTAGTAGTAGTAGTATAAGTAGTAGTAGTAGTAGTAGTAGTAGTAGTAGTAGTAGTAGTAGTAGTAGTAGTAGTAGTAGTAGTAGTAGTAGTAGTAGTAGTCATCATCATCATCATCACCATTATTTACCTCATAAAGAAGGTGAAAACCATCATAAAGCAGCGCATTCCAAGTATTAGAAGAATAAAAACAGTTATAAAGAGACATTAGAACAGATCTCAATCGGGCAATTTCAATAGAACAAACATCGAAACGCTAGATTCCTGAACTTTTTGGACTAAACCACGATCCTTCCAATTAAGACAGACCTTTAGCCGGTTTTTCAGTTTCATAGATAGACATTTCTAAAAGCAGCGCAAAACAACAACATAAAAAAATATTAAACCATAAACTTATTTATTGTTTTGAAATATAATTACGAAGATAGGGAAGACAAGAATTGAGCCAATAAGCCCAGCAGTTGTTAATCTTCAATGTGGCGAAAAGGCATCATCATCATCGTCGTCGTTTTTGTCGTCGTCCTTATCAACTTCATCACCTAAATGAGTAAACATGATAGCAGATTCATCAGTATTCTTGCAAACTGCCAGTTAATCCAATACAACTTTACAAGGGAACGTGTGTACAGTTTGTAAAGTAATTTGCGTTATTTTTAGCATTTTCTCAGATTCCACCCACCCCAACCTCTCACTCAACTCCCCTCCCCACCACACCCCAATTCAACCCGCCTCTCCCCAACCATCTCCTTTACCCCCCGTTTTCACGGAGACACACATAGATCTGCTGGGAAAATGAAAAAAAAATCTCGATAAATAAACTAGAAAAAAAAATTGTAGCCATGAATACATACAGGAAAGAACAATATTCCAGACCTGTGCACACTCAAAATGCTCATCAGTAGCAAACAAACCAAATTTCAGTAGTTTTTAAAAATTTTCAGTAGCAGGCTGTAAAGACAATTCAAGTAAAAAAAAATCAGAATTTCGGAATTTTAATAGAATTTTAATAAGTAATCCGTATTCTGCTCATGAAAATCGGAGGAAATACGGAAATTCCGTAGATGTGCACAGGTCTGATATTCTAGAATGGTAGTAAAAAGGCAGACTTCAAATGTGCTACACGTAGTTTATCGACGCTGATTGCTCTATGAAGGTGGCCTGGTGTCTCAGTTAATAATGAGCTGGTTTACTGTGCCGAAGAAGGTCGCAGGACCAACCTACGTGACTTAGTTACAAGACTTTTTTAGGACACCGATGGTTTTGTCAGGATACTCCGATTTCATACATCTCCTCCAATAATGGTATTGGTGCAGTCAATCTAAACTTTCAAAATTATTTTTTTTAAATTCCGCTTCAGTAATAGCGATTTTTTCAGATCACCGCCTTTTGAGTTCGACTGAAGAAAAATGCGTGATGGCATCCTGTATTCTTCTTCTTCTTCTTCTTCTTCTTCTTCTTCTTCTTCTTCTTCTTCTTCTTCTTCTTCTTATTATTATTATTATTATTATTATTATTATTATTATTATTATTATTATTATTATTATTATTATTATTATATCCATAATTGGCATCACATTGTATCTGTGATGTATGGCCTTGCGCAAAAGAGGAGACAAAAATCGTATCGGACGGCTCGTGTTTGTCCGGCTGTCATAAGCCTGTAATAATTTGTCACCAGGGAATAAAACAAAGACAATTATTACAGAAGACAGTGCTACCGATCCCCTTAGCATTTTTCACGCAGATCCCATTACCTTTTCACGCGTGATTTGAACAGAGGAGATGAGCACCCAGGTGATGATGATGATACATGGTTATAATATGCTTGATGTGCCTCAGCCGGCTTTTCTGCCTCAGGGTTTGTTACTTTCCTTCATCTTCTTTCGCCGTGTGATTGACAGCATGCAGCCTAACCGCACTAACAGAGTATTACATTTTGACAGCAGGGAATCTATGTAGTCTGTTCTTTAAAACAAAGTTTTTCTATAGCTATAAAAAGTATGGTATTGCTATATTATAATTTATTTTCTAAATATATATATATATATATATAGATATATATAGATATATATATTATATATATATATATATATATATATATATATATATATATATATATATATATATATATATATAATACATTTAATAATTGGTGAATATATTTTATAAAAAATGTATTGTCTATGGATATAATAAAAATAATTAAATAATGTACTAATGGCGCCCCATAGAAATCGACCACTTTGTATTGCAGTAGAAGCTCTCCACGCATGGTTTCGGCAACTCTGCGGTGGCAAAATTATTATTGCCCTAACAGAAGGGTGGGGGTGACTGTAGTTAGGGGAGATTAGAGAGGAGAGTGGAGGGGGGGGGGGGAAGGTATAATCGGAAGAAAAAGAAATTGTGATTGTAGCGGAGGGGGAGGGGATGGTCCAAGGGAATCAATATACGGTTATATTAGGGCGTGGGGATACGATCAATCATTAATATCATTAATAATCATTATATAATGATTATGGTCGTGCGATTATAATGGCTGTACGTTTTAATGTAGGCGACATCAGTACCACGTCTCGTCCCACCAACGTCGATCAGTGGTAGACCGTTCGTCTGACACACCAATGCCCCCAGGTTCGCATCCCGTAATGGGGAAAAAAATTAAAAGTGGCTAATTTTTTTATTTACTGTCCATCTTAAAAGTATGATTGCTTTGGTAGTTCGTGTTGATATAGGTCGTTACCCCCCCCCCCCCCCTCTTCCTAGGGGTGATCATCCCCGTCTGCCATATCGCCAAACGGTGGGTCAAATTTCCTTCTGTAAATGAGAACAATAAACCATCTTGTAACTTGTATCTTGTGTAGACGTTAAACTCCAATGTTCGTTCAATCAGTACAACGGGGAATGAATGGCCATTGAAATTCTACATCTACAATCACGCAAATCACAATGAAATTCGTCATCACTGTCTTACATCATACAACTTTCTTCATCCTAAAAGATTCTCTCGGCTTTTAGTGGATCTATCTAGATGCTTCGATCGATAGTAAACACGCAACCCTAGAGAATTCTCCAATAATATCGACCAACGAAAATTATCAACATTATACCAAGCTTCTTCTAACAACAATGCAAAATCAAATCAAATGTAAATACACTCTGTTATTGAATGCTATGCAAAACACAACGATCGTGCGCGTCTCACACGTACTATCGTGCGCGTTTCAACGTAACAGATGCTGTCCTCCGAGGAATGAGGAAATGATAGGAAAGGTCTCTCTCCTCTTCTTTGCTGCCGATGGTCTGCATTTGTGGATTTGGGCCATAGAAACAGTGGGCCATTTCGCCGTGTTCTTAGGAAAGAGGGACAAAGGGGCTAAATGAGCACTGTGCCACTAGTATAATCATACTGCTAAGACGATAGACAGTGAAACTTTGCCACTTTTATCTTGTTCACTACGGGAATCGAGCCTGGGTCGCGGGTGTGCCAGGGGAGCGATCTATCTCTGAGCTACGGCGGCGTAGTAGCGAAAGTTCTAGAAATGTAAGCCAGGAGAAAAATGAGGTCGTCAGGTAATGGGAAGCGCTGGCATGTTACTATTGCTAGAGGTAATGTTAAATGCGCATCAATAAAATGATAGGTTTATACAGAAGCTAGCACTGGCAGCAACGGCATGGTTTCTATGTAGAAAACATAAGGTTGTCGCCAGGAGTGGGAAGTGCCTTTGCTATTACAGTATTACGATTGTACATTTTGATGGCATGCACGCTATGGTCATGCTTAAATGATCGGAAATATTCATTTCTCTGCGCCTCAGCACAAGGGTGAAGCTTTGTATGTCACCTTTAGATGAGTGGATGACGGAGGTATTTATTTATTAATTTATTCAATACAATGCAACTATAGAGTACTGCTATGACCTTTACAACCACACACCAAACGGAGAGCCACCAGTTCTAGCATATCCCCAGAACAGCGAAGAAGAAAAATATCCTCCCATTTTCCGAGAAGAAGTTTATGCAGCAGTGCAATCGCTGAAGAAGGGGAAGTCAGCGGGAGTGGACAACATACCCGCAGAATTGCTTCAAGCAGGAGGAGAAGCAATAATTGAAGTCCTCACCATTAGCTGTAACAAGATCTGGCAGAGTGAGGAATGGCTTACACCATGGACCCCGTCGCTTGTCATCACTCTTCCCAAAGAGGGTAACCTTCAGGAGTGCGACAATCAGCCTCATCAGCCATCCCAGCAAGATCATCCTGTAAGGAATTGACTTACATAAAACTGTTCAACTCTCGATACTAGTGCAAAATAAAATTGTTTTACGTCATTATCGTACATGATGACGCACATTTCACTTCACAAAACTATATATCAATCACATCCCCAAGCTGAACACATCATAAAGGATGAACAAGCAGGATTCAGGGCAGGACGAAGTATCACTGAACAGATTTTTAACCTCAGAATAATCAGCAAGAAATACCTACAGCACCAACAATATCTTTATCATGTGATTGTAGACTTCAAAAAGGCGTTGGACCGAAGTCTGGTATGCAGCTTTGTGGGCAGCCATGAGAGCGTACAACATCAGCCCTAAAAATTAATGAAGTCATCACAAGCCTGTATGACAAGGCTACCAGTGCAGTCACCCACAACAGCGCCATCGTAAACTGGTTCAGAACAACAATCGGCGTGTGTCAAGAATGCCTACTCTCTCCTACACTTTTTAACATCTTCCTAGAACGCATCATATCAGATGCCCTTGCAGATCACGAAGGCACAGTTAGTATAGGGGGTAGAGCAATCTTGCAACCTCCGTTTTGGGGATAACATTGCTGGATTAGCTGGAGAGGAACAAGAACTTGAACAGCTGGTACAGGGGCTTGACACCACCTCCAGAGCCTATGGAATGGAAATAAGTGCAGAGAAGACCAAAGTGATGATCAACAACACCAATAGCATCAACATTGACATCAAAGTCCAAGGCCATTCCCTCAACACAGTGCATAGCTTCAAATATTTAGGAGCCATTGTATCAGACAATGGGTCCCGACAGAAAGTCCTCTCCAGAATCGCGCAAACAACTGCTGCCCTGACAAGGTTGAAGCCCATTTTGAAAGACGGGACCATCTGTATACATTCCAAGGTAAGGCTGCTGCGCTCACTTGTCATCACCATCTTCCTATAAAAAAAAACCAACTCTCTCTCTCTCTCTCTCTCTCTCTCTCTCTCTCTCTCTCTCTCTCTCTCTCTCTCTCTCTCTCTCTCTCTCTCTCTCTCTCTCTCTCTCTCTCTCTCTCTTACCAGTTTACGTCAAAGAATAACGTAATGAAAATGCCTTTTTTTTTCAACAATTGTCTTCAATTCAGCGACTGTTCCATTTCTTGCCCGGAATTTTATACTAAAGTTAATCCCCTTTATTTAGAATGACACACATTGGTCAATTAGCTAAAATAAAACAAAAGTTTGGCTGAATTTTTTAAAAAAGTGAATGTCAACTCATTCAAATATTAAAAGCGCGATGGGAATTTGAGGTATTTCCGGATAGGAATATTGCAACGATGAATAATAATAATAAAAAGTAACATCGGAATTTACTGCTTGTATTATGCAATATTAGATAATTTAAACAACATGTGCATTTTCAGACTTATCTGGACATGCTTCAGTATAGTTGGTCGCTCTTTTGCACGCTACATCTGAAGAGGCAATGAACGGATTTTGTTGAACCATCATACGAACATTAGCTAAGGCTTGTTAGACTTATTACATGGTCGGGTGGCACAGTGGTAAAGGCTTCGGGCCTTGTGCTGATTTGTGTGAAATTTTGTGGAAATAGATTTAATTGGCCTGCCATGTTGTTTTTAAACATCGATTAAAAAAAATCGATTACATGTATATTTTAGTTTAATCGGAAGTGCTGACAACGGCACATTAGAGATATTGCGAAATTAGGTTTGTTAAGAAAAGTAAACATTATTATTGTACCCGGATTAGGCACTGAAGACAATAAAGAACATGCATAGTCTATATTTGTGTTCCGGTCAATCAAGTCCGTTTAAAAACTGTAGATGTATATTTGAGTGAAACATTTCCTCGTTGATATCATCTTTATATTTGTTTCCGAAAACTCGGCATCTTACCTCTGTCTTTTGTTTCCCTTTCATTTCTGAAAACAAAACCAGTGTACATGTGTGTGAATATGTTTGTGCATTTGTCTTTGTTCGTGCGCGCTTGTGTGTATGCGTGTGTGTGTGTCTGTGATTGCGCATGCATTTCTGTGTATGTATAGAAGGGAGTGGTGTGTGTGTGTGAGAGAGAGAGAGAGAGAGTGTGTGTGTGTGTGTGTGTGTGTGTGTGTGTGTGTGTGTGTGTGTGTGTGTGTGTGTGTGTGTGTGTGTGTGTGTGTGTGTGTGTGTGTGTGTGTGTGTGTGTGTGTGTGTGTGTGTGTGTGATAAGTGGATGTTCCTTAGAACACTAATGAAAAAGGACAAGGCATTGAAGACAATGAAGAACATGCATAGGACTGCACGTAGACTTAATTCAAATACGTGACAGAACATGTTCCGACGACACATCTTCCTATTTTCTCAAGAAGGCTGCAATCATATTAGTATTCTCGTCAAACAAGCGTTAAATCAGCTAAGATCCAGTACTCTTCCTCTCCCTGAATGAACTTTTTAGTAAGAAAATGTCCATTACAACAATGTCATAATAATAATAACAACAATAAATAATAAATAATAATAATAATAATAATAATAATAATAATAATAATAATAATAATAATAATAATAATAATAATAATAATAATAATGGATGCTATACACGCCTTATTCCTAAATCAGACTCAAAACGCGGCGATCTGTAACCAACATACACGCTCACGTGTAACAAACACTCCTACATACACAACAAACGCACATTCATCACTCTAACATGTGGTGTAAAGGAACGTCGCTATTTGAAGACGGAAATGAAATCGATGTTTTATTTGTGAAGTTTTAGATTGACTGCATCCAATACCCATTATTGAAGGAAAGAAGAAAACCGGAGTACCCGGAGAAAATCCTCGGTGACCTCAATAGTCTCGTACCTAAATCACATAAGTTCGCCCCTTTGCGGGAAACATTTCCTCGTTGATCTCATTCACTCTATGGGTGTTTGGAGATCGGTGGGCAAAAAGTACTATATAGATAATGCGTTTTAGTATATAATTTCGGTCATATGTTACGTACTTGAATGATAGCTGTGGGCAACGGCGACAAGGCTTCAACAGCAAATCAACCTATCAGCGGCCTTTGCCACATGGATAAGTCTTCTCTAAACTGTCTCACCTCACGATGGCAATCGTTCTGTGTGCTTTCCCCTCCCTGTGTGTGGTTCAAGACGTTAGACGAGTTCGATCTAACTTTTGAAGAACCGATTGTCCATTGGAAACAGTTATGCCTTTTATACAACAAATGCAGCATTCCCAAAGGTTTAGTACTGGACCCAAGCTTGTTTCGTGAGCATCCTTTGATTTATAAACACCGTTTTAAACCAATATTTAGTTTTATTTCATTACATTTGATAATGTTATCTTATTTAGTTCTTTCTTCGTTTGGTTTGTGAACACACTCAAATCAATGTGTGTGGGTTTCTTCCTGACAGAATCCTTCTTCTAAGCTGCAAGTCACTCCGATTACCACCAGAAAGGTTGATGGCTGGATGGAAAACAGTCGGGTCAGGTAGGGAAAGAGGAAGGTGGAAGTTACGGAAGAAGGTAAAACAAAGAAAATATATGATGTGTAATACAAGTGTAATCCTACGATTGAAGTCCGGAAACCATTTCCCTTTTCTTTACATTACCTTTATAGTCGGAATTCGAATTAATTAGAGAGCACACTCAAAAGTATTAATTAAGCTTTAGTCTAGACAGACACTTGCTATTGCATCGTGCAAAGTGCAAAAGAAGACAAGTCAAAACGTTGACAGAGAGAAAACACACCACCTTAAAAGATTCTCCATAGATGAATTGCGCGAAGACGCTTCATCAGGATTTACCTACCAATTCAAAGGGGCTTTCTCATGCAATAAATGACAAAACACTGTTCAGTTCACTTAAGTTAACTAGTTTTCGGTAATGCTTAGAATAAAACAGAAATTTCGCATTTTGTACTATCCTATCCTATCCTATCCTATCCTATCCTATCCTATCCTATCCTATCCTATCCCGTAACTCGGAGTTCCTAAAGGCACCACAGATGATCGTTTAACCAGCACACTCCATCTTTCACTCTTTTCAGCAACCCTGATTGTTTCGCTCAGTGTCAAACCAGTCCATTCTCGAATGTTGTCCTCCCACCTCTTTTTCGGTCTCCCTCTTCTTCTACATCCTTGCACTGTGCCTTGCAGGGTGGTCTTTGCAAGACCTGGTGATCTGGTGACGTGGCCATACCATCGGAGTTTTCGTTTTTTTCACCACTGTGAGCAGGTCATCGTGTTGTCCAATGGCTAGTGTGATGGTTTTTCGGACTTCGTCGTTGGTGATGTGCTTGGTATTAGAAATGCCCAGAAGTCTTCTGTAGCACCTCATCTCCATGTTTTGTATTCTTCGTTGTAGATCTGCAGTGAGCGTCCATGTTTCGCAAGCATATAGGAAGATGGAGATGACAAGGGAGCGCAGCAGTCTTACTTTGGAATGTAGACTGATGGTCCTGTCTTTCCAAATTGGCTTCAACCTCGCCAGGACAGCAGTTGTTTGTGCGATCCTGGAGAGGACTTCATGTCCGGACCCATTGTCTGATCGGAGCTTCAAATATTTAGGAGCCATTGTGTCAGGCAATGGTTCTGACAGGAAGTCCTTTACAGGATTGCACAAACAACTGCTGCCCTGACAAGGTTGAAGCCCATTTGGAAAGACAGGACCATCAGTCTACATTCCAAGGTAAGGCTGCTAGCGCTCCCTTGTCATCTCCATCTTCCTATGCGCTTGCGAAACATGGACCATCACATCAGATCTACAACGAAGAATACAAAGCATGGAGATGAAGTGCTACAGAAGACATCTGGGGATTTTCTATACCCAGCACATCACCAACGACGAAGTTCAAAAGACCATCACACAAGCCATTGGACAACATGATGACATGCTCAAAGTGGTGAAGAAAAGGAAACTCCTATGAACAGGTGCTTGTATCTGGACACGCGAGCGCCTATGCCTGTGACGCGTCTCCCTTTTGTTTATCTATAAGAGATACAAGGGGATGTGCATAGGAGTTTCCGTTTCTTCACCACTGTGAGCATGTCAGCATGTTGTCCAATGGCTTGTGTGATGGTCTGTCGGACTTCGTTGCTGGTGATGTGCTGGGTATAGGAAATACCCAGAAGTCTTCTGTAGCACCTCATCTCCATGCTTTATATTCTATCCAGAGCAACAGGCCTTGCAAAAACCATCATGCAAGGCACGGTACAAGGAGGCAGAAGAAGAGGGAGAGAAAAAGAAGTGGGAGGACAACATTCGAGAATGGACTGGTTTGACACTGAACGAAGCCATGAGGGTTGCTGAGGACAGAGAAAGATGGAGTACGCTGGTTAAACGATCATCTATGGTGCCCCAACGTCAACGACCTTTAAGTTACGGGATAGGATAAAATAAAATAGGATTTAGCCCCGATACTTGAATCTTCATATGTGCAACTCGAATACATTTATCCACGCAGCCTGTTCGCTCAGAAACAAGGCATGAGTCGTCGTATAGTTTTCTAACTTTATTCAGCAAACATCAACAACTGAATAAAAGGTCGCTTTCTGAACATCACTACAAAGATTATCCCTACAAGTAACTGTAGATTATAGTCACACGACACCGAAGCGTATAGGCGTCTACTGGTCACATTATTCTGACACCAGCGAACCAGTTGATGGTAAGGGGAAAATAATATGGTCACACATTGGCCAATCCGGGATTCGAACCAGGTACCTTTCGGTTACTGGTAAGACGCTCTACCAACTGAGCTACCCGGCCCCTCTCCCTACAAGCATACATTGCATTACCTATATAGCTTCTCTGTAATCGAGAAAACAAATCGAACATTCCAGAATGACGCCCAATCAAAATAAAACTCCTCACCTAAACTATGCACTGTCTTAGGTCACATATTGTTTACGAATCTACATGTTTCGACCTGCAGCTTTTACCTGGAAAATTCGGTCGATAATAAACAAGTAATTCCAGAAAATTCGGCCGACGAAAATTATAAACATTATTCAAAGCTTCTTCTAGCAACAGCTCAAAATCAAATCAATAATAAATACACGCTATCATTGCATGCTTTCCAAAACAAAATGATCGGATATATCGTGCGCGTCTCATTCCTAACAGGTTATTATGTATTGTGTAATTCCAACACCAATATTGACTGTGATATCTTTTTTGTATGCATCATAATAGTACTTATAGTTATTTGTCTTGTCGTTGGCATATATGACTGAAATCGCAGAATGTGAGAGTGAATGATATTCGGAATGATTTGTAGATTTGGTTCCCGCCTAAAATCTGTAGCTTTTTGTGAATAAAATGTCTGAGTCTCTCTCTCTCTCTCTCTCTCTCTCTCTCTCTCTCTCTCTCTCTCTCTGTCTCTGTCTGTCTCTCTCTCTCTCTCTCTCTCTCTCTCTCTCTCTCTCTCTCTCTCTCTCTCTCTCTCTCTCTCTCTCTCTCTCTGTTACACTCCGTTTGATGTTGGTGTTTTTCTTTATCAGTATCCGATTCAGCCCCAATGCTGAATTCCTGATAAGGTGTAACTCAGATTCGTTTATTCACGCAGCCTGCTCAAGCAGCATACAAGTCACAAAGTCGACGTATGAAGTTTTCCACTTTTATTCAGCACACATCAACAACTCATACAATTCTCAACTCAACTCAACAACTTTCAAATTTACTTTCCAGCTTCACTATCAACAACAATCTCAACTTTTTTAACAGTGCGGCGCTTATATAGTCTCTACATACACGGGAACAAACGAGAATAATCCTACATAAAACACCACAACCAATCAAAATTAATTTCATCATCACGTGACTCACGTCATACAACCCCATTTGGAATGGAAGCTTCCATGGTAACCAACAGAACAATCCACACGCTTCGATCGATAGTAAACAACTAATTCCCGAAAATTCTCAAACAATATCGACCAATTAAAAACACTAACGTTACACAAAACCTCTACTAATAACAACGCAAAATCAAATCAAAGATAAATACACTCTATTACTGCATGCGTTGCAAAATAAAACGAACAGATCTATCGCGCGCGTCAAACACAAGCCTACCATTGCACGCTTCACACATAACATCGTGCGCATTTCATACGCACCATTCGCGTTTCAACGTAACACACACTCTCTCTCTCTCTCTCTCTCTCTCTCTCTCTCTCTCTCTCTCTCTCTCTCTTCCCCCTCCGCGTCATTGTATCTGTGTTTTAATATCCTTATCCTATCCTATCCTAACCCGATAGCTCTGAGGTCGTTGGGGCACCATAGATGATCGTTTAACCAGCATACACCATCTTTCTTTGTCCTCAGCAACTCTCATGGCTTCGCTCAGTGTCAAGCCAGTCCATTCTCTAAGGTTGTCCTCCCACCTCTTTTTCGGTCTCTCTCTTCTTCTACCTCCTTGCACTGTGCCTCGCAGAATGGTCTTTGCAAGGCCTGATGGTCTGGTGACGTGGCCATGACATCGGAGTTTCCGTTTCTTCGCCACTGTGAGCAGGTCATCGTGAGCAGGTCATCTTCCTCTATTAGAGTATTTTAATGTTTTAATGTCCAGTGGAAGGTTGTTTGTTGTTGTAGAAGGACTGAATGTTTTACCGCATCACCAAAACAAAATCCTATGTATTTTGAATTCATTGGGTAATAAAGTGTCTTGACTTGACTTGTGTTGTCCAATGGCTTTTGTGATGGTCTGTCGGACTTCGACGTTGGTGATGTGCTGAGAATAGGAATAGCCCAGAAGTCTTCTTTTGCATCTCATCTCCATGCTTTGTATTCTTCGTTGTAGATTTGCTGTGAGGGTCCATGTTTCCCTAGCGTGGTGGAAGATGGAGATGACAAGGGAGCGAAGCAGCCTTACCTTGGAATGTAGACTGATGGTCTTGTTTTTCCAAATGGGCATCAACCTTGCCAGGGCAGCAGTTGTTTGTGCGATCATGGAGAGGACTTCCTGTCGGGACCCATTGTCTGATACAATGGCTCCTAAATATTTGAAGCTATGCACTGTGTTGAGGGATTGGCCTTGGACTTTGATGTCCATGTTGATGCCATTGGTGCTGTTGGTCATCATTTTTGGTCTTCTCTGCACTTATTTTTATTCCATAGGCTCTGGAGGTGGTGTCAAGCCTCTGAACCAGCTGTTCAAGTTCTTGTTCCTCTCCAGCCAATCCATCAATTTCATCCGCAAAACGAAGGTTGGAGATTGCTCTACCCCCGATGCTTACGGTGCCTTCGTGATCTGCAAGGGCATCTGACATGATGCGCTCTATGAAGAGGTTGAAGAGTGTTGGAGAGAATAGGCATCCTTGACGCACACCGATTGTTGTTCTAAACCAGTTCCCGATGGCGCTGTTATGGAGGACTGCACTGGTAGCCTTGTCATACAGGCTTTTGATGACTTCAATAATTTTAGGGCTGATGCTGTACACTCTCATGGTTGCCCACAGAGCTGCATGTCAGACTCGATCAAACGCCTTCTTGAAGTCTACGAACACATGATATAGATGTTGTTGGTGCTGTAGGTATTTCTCGCAGATTATTCTGAGATTGAAAATCTGTTCAATGACACTTCGCCCTGCCCTGAATCCTGCTTGTTCTTCAGCTATGATTTGTTCAGCTTGGTGTTTCAACCTGTTGAGTATTATTTTCAGGAGTACCTTGCTGGGATGGCTGATGAGGCTGATGGTGCGGTAATTGTAACACTCCTGAAGGTTACCTTTTATTGGAAGAGTGATGACAAGCGACTGGGTCCATGATGTAGGCCACTCCCCACTCTGCCAGATCTTGTTACAAATAATGGTGAGTGCGTCAATCATCGCTTCTCCTCCTGCTTGAAGCAGTTCCGCGGGGATGTCGTCCACTCCCGCTGAGTTTCCTTTCTTCAGCGACTGCACTGCTGCCTCAACTTCTTCTCGGAGAATATCAACAGCAACAATAACAGCAACACCAATAACGACAAGCACAACAATAACTGCAAAAGTCATACTATGTAGTTCTAATAAACTCTTTTAATTCCAGAAAGGATATGTAAATAAGGAAGTGACGAAAGCAATTAACAAAGCGATAACAACATGTGAGACGAGGAAGAAGAAAGATTATTAAAAAAGAAACCTTGAAACACACACACAAAAAACCTAGGACGAGCAAAGTTTCAAAAAGTAGAAAATATTAGACTTTAGAGGTACATTGTATAATTATGAGGACAGGCCCAACAGCTGGTCGAGGAAGGTGTGGGTTATGTAGGTCAGGATGTTATGAAAATTGGGATAACCTCAGGGATTCAATTTGTGTGTGTGTTTGTGCGTGTGTGTGAGAAAAAGGGTTCGCGAATCTCCGCGAATCTCCCAATTAAGACAGACCATTAAGTGACCTCGTGGAACATTTGGTTAGTCGCCAGTTTCTTATACCGAAGGTCGCGGGTTCGATTCCTGCAAGGGACGAACTTATGTTACTTAGGTACGAGACTATTGAATTGAGGTCACCGAGGGTTTTCTCCGGGTACTCAGGTTTCCTCCCTCCCTTTAATAATGATATTGGATACGTCAATTTAAAATATATTTTTAAAAAAGAAAATTCGATTTCCTTTCTGTCTTCTAACAGCTAGTTTTCCTGCCTTTACACCAAAGTTTTAGTGAAAAATGTGTGTTTGTTGTGTGTGTGAGAACGAGTGAAACTTATGAACGTGTGTGGTGGTGTCGCTCTTTGAACCTGATTGGTGATTTTGGGAGAAAATACGCGTAAATTGCATCCATTATTATTATTATTATTATTATTATTATTATTATTATTATTATTATTATTATTATTATTATTATTATTATTATTAATAGTAGTAGTAGTAGTAGTAGTAGTAGTAGTAGTAGTAGTAGTAGTAGTAGTAGTAGTAGTAGTATGGCGGCCGGTAGTCTGGGGATGGAGAAAGATCGAGATTAAGATGTCGGTGGTCTGAGGGAGGATAAGCTTAGATGACGGGGGAAAGGGGCGGGTAAAGATGGTGAGGAGAGAGGAGGACGGGGAGGGCTAGGGGGGAGGGGGGAGAGGTAGGGAGGGCAGATGGATGTGACGGCCTTGAAGAAGAGGGTAAGTCTGTGACATTGTCCGTGAACTGGCACACTGCCCTACAATGTTAGGTGTCTTCTTCCTCTCAGCAGACACCGCTATGTGGCTTGGCACGAACGTGCACCGCGTCACACTGAATATCTGAGGCTCGCTGAGGCTGAAAGCCTGAGACAGGTTTCTTTAGGATGCCTTTTCCCATAGTGTTTAGAGATTAACCTCAAGACATTCTGCATGACACCGTGCCGCACACTCTCCCTGGGTAGATAACTCGGTGGAAATCTCTTCCCCATTCTCGTCTTCTAATTCTTCCTCTTCCTCTTCCTCTTTCTGTGTTGAAAGGCAATGCTGGAATTGAATTTGATCCAATTTCTTGTTTAATCACCATCATCCGAAATGTTAAATTTGGGATTTTAAACATATAACCTTCAAAAGTGCGTCTGCGACTGAGGTCAAAATTGCGCAGTAACTTAGAACATCAGTTTCTAATTCACGCTAAGACGCGACAGCTTGCTTTATATTCATACATGTTTGTTTGTGTGTCTAATACTTGGTAATATTGAACCTGAGCTTCGTGTCTGAACACCAGACACAGGCGCCCAACAGATAAACGCCACGGTGCGTATCGAACATAGTCCAGTGCGTTGTGGTGAATTAACCCATTTCACTTAGATCAGCACAATTAATAATTAAAATAATAGGACAGTTAAAAACAACAACAACTATAACTAATTATTAACAAGATAACAATCTGAACGAGTAAAACTATTAGCTAAAACTCATTCTCTTTCACATAATCTATAGCATTCATTCTTTTTTTGTTTTTACTTATTTCAACATGCACAAATTATACACACTGAAGTCACGCATTCCGAGCCCATCAAATCAACTCCATTGCCGCCAAGCCCACAACTAGTTGCCGATCCTGCACACTTAAAAATTCGGTAAACGATCCCGCCATCTCACCCGACCATCCGAAAGTCAGCAAGTAGCCCAGCGATTGTGTGCGTATGATACTGAGTGACGCTTAATGCCTGTAAGGAGTCCTTTGCTAGACTCGCGGCATGACATTATGGAGGACACGGATTGTTGTTTTAAGCGGCTTACTTACACCCCTTCGCCTCCATTATGTGTGATAAACTCTCCTATGATAAAAACATCCACTGTAAAGGTTTTAAAAAAAATCCCAGATTCATTTTAACCTATAATCTAATCCTATCCTATCCTATCCAATCCTATCTCGTAACTCGAACGTCGTAGGGGCACCACAGATGATCGTTTAACCAGCGTACTCCATCTTTCTCTGTCCTCCGCAGCCCTCATGGCTTCGCTCAGTGTCAAACCAGTCCATTCTCGAATGTTGTCTTCCTGTCTCTTTTTACTGTCTCCCTCTTCTTCTACCTCCTTGCACCGTGCCTTGCAGGATGGTCTTTGCAAGGCCTGATGCTCTGGTGATGTTGCCATACAATCGGAGTTTCCGTTTCTTCACCACTGTGAGCATGTCATTGTGTTGTCCAATGGCTTGTGTGATGGTCTGTCGGATTTCGTTGTTGGTGATGTGCTGGGTATAGGAAATGCCCAGAAGTCTTCAGTAGCACCTCATCACCAATATTTGTATTCTTCGTAGTAGGCTAGATCTGCTGTGGTGGTCCATGTTTCGCAAGCGTTCAGGATGATGGAGATGACAAATAATCAGTATATATAAAGAAACATAGGCAGTGCGTAGTTTTACCTCTATCATCTGTATATTTTCCGCTGTAGACTACCAGTGCCTTAAGCAGTTCTTTGAGTTGTAAGTGCGCTATATCGGAAAGAAGCACAATTACCCTTTTCATCACACTGACAAAAATTACTAACATTAGGAAAAAGTGTTGTCAGTAGCCTACGTAAAAAAATTAAAATTAAAAAAAAGCGAGAAGACTAAATTATGCAGAGCATTATAGATCATAATCAGTATGGTATATATGCAAAGTCTGAGGAGATAAAGTTATGCAGATCATTGTAATATTACTGTATAATCAACGTGATTTAAAATGTGTTTAAAAAAAAAAAAGTGAAGTGACATCAGCGGCTGGCTTGGAAACTACTCGGTCATAAACTAGATCAAAAAGACCCTTTCGCTATTGATCTCGAACTTTCGACTATGGCAGCAAGTTTTCGCCATCCGATCGTATAACGAGTGCGAACAGAGTGACATAAGGCCATAGAAATGTTATAAAATAATTACGTTTCTTACATCAAGAGAAGGATTAATCATTTCATGAAGAGGATTACTAAAGATTATTTCTATTAGGTTGTTTGCTACTGTGTGTCTTCAATTCGATTCAATCCAGTTCCTTAATTTTACGTCTGTTCATTACAAAGTAATATGAGACAACTAAAAACTTTTTTTTAAATGAATACAATACAAAAATTAAATTAAAACATAACAACTTGTACAACTCAGTTTTCATAATAATACTAACAATGTCAACTATAACTATATGAAATACCTTCTGATATAATAGACTAATTCAGTTATCTTTTAAATCATTGCTGTTAAAATTGTACAATCTAATAGTACATGATGAACTGAAATATTTTCTGAGCAAATGCAGCAGACAATTTTTAAATGTTTGTGTGTGTGTGTGCGAGTGTGTGTGTGTGTGGGTGTGTGTTTGCATTGTTATGCGTTGTGTGTGTATGTTTTAGTGTTTAACTCTGAGAGAGAGAGAGAGAGAGAGAGAGAGAGAGAGAGAGAGAGAGAGAGAGAGAGAGAGAGAGAGAGAGAGAGAGAGAGAGAGAGAGATGACATAATTACTTTCCCTCTATTAAAATCATTATTTCCTGCTGCCGCGAACTTATATAAACAATATTTTGACCTAGTCATGCAATCGATCCAAAAATGACGGAAGAGGTCTGTGTTCCTGCTGCTTTTCAATTACTTTTTTTTTTTTTTTCAAGAAATACATTTCTTTCCGTGATCAGGAAATTTGATTATAACAGAACCAAAGAATTAAGAAATAAAAATTAAGAATAATCTCTCTCTCTCTCTCTCTCTCTCTCTCTCTCTCTCTCTCTCTCTCCCTCTCTCTCTCTCTCTCAAGGTTTTAATGCAGGATTTGCTTGACAATTTTCCTGAGAAAAGATGTTATATTAAGTCACACAATTATGATGATAAGGATGATGACCATCATCATCATCAACGATGATAATGATGAGGATTATGATGATGAGCATGATGATGATGATCATCATCATCGATGATAATGATCATCATCGTCGTCGTCGTCATCAGTATTGTTGTAATTGAGGTTACGATAGCTTGTTTTAAGAACACAAGTCGCTCAATAAGCAAACCGACAATCAAAAATCATAATCATAAGCTACGGGAACATAGCAGGGAACCCTATAAACGAACGTGAGTCTTCGTAGTACGACAAATCTTAAAAGCCCGCAATTTTTGCTACTTTTTAGCCCACAGACCTACTTTTTTTCATAAAAAAAAAACCAAACAAACAAAAAAAAACGAACAGCATCAGAACATATCGCCTCATCTCCCTCAGGCAGACGGGGTCAAGGCTGTATTGATTAAGTTCGATCTGCGGCGACAAAATGTTAGGAGACGCCCTTTCGCGAGCTCTCAGAAAGTTTTCAAGAGCAGTAAACTGCTGAATCAGGCTTAAACTTTTACATCTTATCTTCGATCTTTTAGAGTTTAAAGTGACGGTTTTACTACTACAGGCATTTTCAAGCAGGAAAATGTGTGTAAAATATAATGTATTGTCTTTATCTAGCGCACAACCGATTCAAAAACTACTCAAAACGCTGTACCGAAAGCAGATGCCAACCTGCTGCATTCTACGTTGGCTTACTGCCTAATGCCATGTACTACTCAGCCACCCCGATCAATTTGTGTGTAGAGGCCTATCTTTTTCCTTGTGCCTTGTACCTTTATGATTATTTTTGGTTGACAAGCCGCATTCTTTAAAATAATAATAATACGATAGACTTATATAGCGTGGTACCCCAACAAGCATGGGCTCGCCACACTTCATAATGCACAAAAAAGCAATAGTATTAAAAGAAAATAAAATAAGTAAAACAAAAACATGCCTAGTAAAAAAAAACTGCTAAAAGTATGTACATTAATTAACAGTAAACACACAGACAGACAGACAGACAGACAGACACGCACACACACAACACACACACACGCACATACACACACACACGTAAAGCAGAGGCTCCACATGAGTAGTGAAAACCCGCCTTAAGATCCATTACCTGAAAATCTCCGTTGGCAAATGTTTTTTAAAAGTGACTTTTAATACAGACTGGTCATAAGCAGAACAAATGTAGTCACCATCGATCGTGAATCGATCTTAATGTTGTTTGAGCACAAGGCAAAAGTACTAACTAAACTTGTGTATCGATCTAAAAGGTAAAAGAAACTATGTGATTTGTCGTATTAGCTATTAGTCATCATTAGATATTTCATGTCCATATATAGGTTGTTCTGCTTCTGCTGCACTTTCCACAGGAAAATAGTGGCTAGAAATATTTAAAGCGCGTTTGAGGTCGAGATCACAATATAACACCCCCGCCCTCATACCATCAACACCACCACCACCACTACCAACAACAATAACAACAACTACAACAACACAAAAAAGTGTGTTTCGTGCTAATAGATGAACATTCATTTATTTACATTCATACATTTATTGTGTCTAATATTGGCGAAATTAGAACCTAAACATCGTGTCCAAGCGTCGAAATAGGTCGTCTGCTAAAGCAGTAATGGCTTATCTCCACAGGGGCTAGCGCACACATATAAAACACAGCCGAGCGTGATCAACAATACACCAAGGTGTTGTTGTGAATTAACCTCAGCGGTAGTGCCTGTGGCTTCGGGTGTCGCTTGATGACTGTATCAAGGACTCTGACCAGGGCCCCGCCATGACTTTATTAAGGATCCCAACGTCTGTTTAAGCTGCTTACCGGCCTATCGGAAAGCTTGTAGCGCGATATCCTTTGGATTTAATAGACTCTTCCATCACTATTACTGTCTAGCGTAAACGTTTGAGGGCGAAAAAATGACCTCGTGCTCACTTTTTGACCAAACTTTGGGACTTTTTCAATGAAAGCTGCTGCACTCAAGTGCAGGGGTTCAAGAAGCCTAGCTTATTCGAGGATATGGAACTGTCTCTGTTCTTGCTGAACTTTGAACTTGAAAGTAAGGCAATGGAATAGTTAAACCTGAACTCATTGGCGTCTGGAGTCTAAATGCACGAAGGGTAATCCTTTAAAACGTCTGTCTAAATCTGACAAATCGGACAGAGGGATCAGCTGATATGATCACCGCCCTATCAACTCCCGAAAACTCTCTACCGCCTTTATCCTCAACCCACACGCTCCCCAGCCCACTTTTTCCCCACGTCCATCTCTCTCTCTCTCTCTCTCTCTCTCTCTCTCTCTCTCTCTCTTTCTCCCCTAAAATAAACAAAGTACCAAAATTACACAAACCGAGCCACTGGAGAATCAATCAAAGCTTTTACTAATCTAACGCTTACATCAAAACTTCAAAACTTATGTTATCAATGGAACAGATAACAGCATCAGTTGGCAAAAATGGACGAACATAACTGCATTAAAGTGAAGCATGATTGTGAATTGATAAACGTGTGTAGTTGTGAAACGAGGATAACTCTGGTTTCACTGTGCGATAAAAAAACAACTTCTTAAAGAGGTGTAGTCAAACATCAAACTGTGCCCTTTTGTTGCAGCTGGAATCCCTATCGCTTTAATAGTACTAAAGAAACGCCCCGTAAATGGATCTATGTTTCAGACTGGCTCCGGGAAGCAGATCTATTTAGGATGACGCTCTTCTTGGGTTTAGCGTCCTCTCAAACTAGGGTATGCATATTATTATGGGATATTTAATTATGGCACCCAGTTACCCGTTCTCTAAAATCATTCTATATATGCCATTTATTAGTAATGAATTGAATATGAGTTAGGAAGTGGTCTAGTGTACAGTTATTTTAGCAGCGTAGCGCCATTTTTGTCAGTAGAAACGAACTTACGGGTGTTTGACCGTTACGATCGTTTCCAATTTTGCACATGACATCAATAAGCTTATATTTGGAATACTTGGAAAGTCTTTTTTGGTGATGTGTGAATTGTTATTGTCCTTTATTTTTCTTTTCTTCATATAAATGAGAATATAAGCTGTTATTGTCCGAATGTCCTTCTGTAAATGAGAACAGTGGATTGTCTGGTAGCGTGTGTTTTGCTTAGAAGACATAACCACTTAAATAGTATTCCTAGGTCAATACAGTAAGCTTATTTTTCAACTGTAAAACTTTGTATCACAGAAGTCTGATGTGTGTGAGAGTAGTGATGTAAGGGAGTGAAGTTTTTTGTTTTTATTGAAATAATATGATTTTGTGTGTGAATTTAAATAAATGTTTTCTTTTTTAAAATATAATAAACAAAAAAAATTATCACAATCTTTTGCCCAAAGGTTATGTTGAGCCCTAACATTTCCTGCCATAATCCAATTATTGCTAGTATTAAAATTAAGAATCCAGTCAACATCACCTTTACAAACACCATCATATTAATACATATTTATAATATTAACCCCCCCCCCCTTTTTTTTTTTACATTAATGTCAACGCAATATGTAAATATCCTATTATTAAGATTGGGTCTTGGTGATTATTTTTATTTTGTAAGAAATTGACGTAGAAATACATTCAGCAACTTTTATTTTATTTTCAGAATGAGGATAACTTAATATGGGTGGATAATAATGACCACATATGTTTTGCTGCTAATACAATCTTGTAAAAAACAACAACAACAACAACAAAAGCTTATATTTGGAAAAAAAAGATGTCCAAAATGAAGGGTATTGCAAATGAACAGTAAGTTCTGTTGTCCCCTCCGTCCGTTAATTTACCCTTCCATCCATGGTAATTAAAATGGCAAGTCTGCGCCAATGGACACTTCTTGAATTTGTCAGATCGTATGGGGTCGGGGAAGGGTAAGAAGCAGGAGCGAGGAGCGAAACAGCAAAGACCTGCTAAAAAGGGCAGCAAGTCCAGCGAGACTATAATTAAAACAAGATGGCAAGCCATTCAAATGCATTTTCAGACATTCACACTCATAGCGAAAAATAGGCATTTTCAAAAGTGTTCATTTTCTTGCCGGGCGTTGTGACTAGGTTTTAGCCTAACTATGCTAAAGAAAAACATGGAATGACATGTGAATGACAGTAACAGTTCACAATTTCATAGTTAGGTCTAATGACAGCTGACATGGAAAAAAATCACATTGGATGTATGTTAAAATTTAAATGACACATGAACGGCGACATGACAAAAAAATTACATTGAAGATACTTCGTCGTGTTCTTTATGAGGAAGTGAGACTATCATTTTTCACACACAAAAAAAGGGCTTGGCTTTGTTGTTGTTTTTTTCATGACACTGCTCTGTCAACAGCGTCTTAGACAGGACTGGCATGAGCATTGATGCAGAAGAACTGCATGAAGGTAACTCCTCAATGTGGATATAGATATGCTAAAGTTACGTTTAGACTTCTGAATACATTATAGCAACTGTGTCTTAAAATACTTGTTTTAAGACTAACAGTATGTCCTCGCCTCTTCCTATCCCCTTCCCCACCCCACCCCCACACACTCCCCACTCTATCAAACCCCAACGTAACGAAACAACTGTTACATAGATAAACGATTCCAGTGTATTCGATAATACACAACCATCTTGTAATAAGTAAAAGTAATTATCTGAAACGTGTAAGCATATCTACGTCAAAACCATGACAATAATAATAATAATAATAATAATAATAATAATAATAATAATAATAATAATAATAATAATAATAAAAGATGCTATCACTGGCATGTTCTTCAATCGAACTCAAAGCGCGGCGATCTGAGGAAATTGCTATTACAGACGTTGGAATAGAAATCAATTTTTATTTTTAAAATGTTTGATGGACTGCATCCGATACCATTATTGAAGGGAGGGAGGAAACCGGAGTACCCGGAGAAAACCCTCGGTGTCCTGAAACGTCTCGTACCTCAGTGACGTAAGTTCGACCCACGCAGGGTTCGAATCCGCAACCTTCTGCATAGGAAACCAACTCACTATCGATTGAGTTACAGGACAGGGTTGGTCACGGTTTGGTAAACCGGTTGCTGTAATTCTCTTCCTAGCAAAATCAGACCAACAACAAACTTTTTTAGATAGATGTGTAACAATAATTCCTCCATTTCTTCAATATTTTTTTCTGTTTTGCCCTGTATTTTCCAGAAAATAGATTGACATACTTTCGAAATCTTTTGGCTTGTTCTGGTCCCCGTCTATTCCAAAATATTTTTAGTAATGCCTCAGTCACAATTGAACATCAACATGCCCGACGTCGGCCGATTAGGGCGATTTTGACGATTTCCAGACGTCGGGGTCGTCGCAGGCGATTTGGACGATGTTCTCGGTGGTGTAAATAGGTCCCCCGGCGCCTTCACGGCGCCCGTTAGACGTCTCAAAGACGTCGGGCGAAAAGGTCGGAGTGCTGTCGGGCTGGTGCCCGCTCGACATCGCCAGATGTCAGTACCAATGTTGCGACGCCCGGACGTGCATCGCCCGACGTCGGTCGAACATCGCCCGACGTCGGGCGAGCATCGCCCGTCGCCCTCTGGGACGTCGGGCGACGCCAACTTGATTTTCTGGAGGGTACATAGCCTCCATTCGTGTCATGAGAAATCAGTGTATAGGGCTGAAGACTATAAACTGGAAACAAACAAGAGAAATCAGCAGGCTTGTAATTATTTTAATAAGAATGAAAGTGTGTGTTCGGCGTGAGAATGTACATGTATTATATCCTGTACATACTCTTTTTCTTATTCCCCAAGGTTTTAATGGTGGTCCTGAGAGGGGTTGCGGGTGTCCTTGGGGGCGGCCTTGGCGGCACAGTTAGATTTTTTACATATTCTATATCATCACTTTTTTAGTTCCCCTTCCCCCCTTTCTTTTTCTCCCCCGAGGTTAAATACCACATTAACATTTTATGAAGTAACATTTTAAATTTTATATCAAATCCATTTTAGAGTCCCCTTTTATCCTATTACTAGGGCTGGAGACATTTAAACCTAACAAATCAATCAGAAATCAGCAGTCATGGGAAAAGCCAAGGACATGTCGGACAAAGATGGGGGAGAAAAGAAACCACGCAAGAGGCATAAGGTCATGCCAGAGGACCAGCCCAGGAGGACCTCACCCCGCATTAAACCCAGATGAACTTGTAGTCTGCGTCGACCAGGGCTAGTAGCACGATGGAGAAGTACCCCTTGTAGTTATAATACAGGCTGCCAGACTTCCTTGGCTTCTTACTTCTGACGTGCTTCCCGTCTAAGGCACCGCAGGTGTGATGGAAGTTCCATCTGTAGGAGAAGCTATCCGCTATGGCCTGCCATTCCTGTGGGTTCGTTGTTGTGCGGATGACTTCGGGCTGGTACATCTGTACGATGGCATCACAAACCTCTGGCACAAACAAGGATATCGTGTTGTGTGCAACACGAAAGGCGAAGGCAAGGGAATGGAAGCTGTTTCCCGTGGCCAGGTACCGTAAGGTAATTGCTAGTTTGAGGCCTGGATCGAGGGGCTCTCTGTATCTCATGTTCTTGGCGATGACGGGGGCCACCCTATTCAACAACTCCATAAACATCTCCACTTCCATCCGCAGGAATGACTTGAAGTCGCCATGACATTCTTGCATCAGCTCCTGCATGAGCGTTTTGTACTGGCCATGCATGATGCGCCTCTGGAGCCACGGTTTCACCCGCCACCGTCTTTGCTGATGTAAATGTCTCGCCGGAAGTTCGTTTTCTTGCCTCACAGCAAGCACCAGTCGGGCGTACTGCATCCTGTCTTGACTGGAATCTCGCATCAGCAGCAGCAGTTGCAAATGCCGGGATGAAGACCCGTGGACAAAAAATCTTCTGATCATCGCCCAAACATCGGGAGACGCTCGGCCGGCGCTTGCCCGACGCCCGGACGACACAGATGATCGCAAAATTTTAACTCCGCGTTAAAACGTCACCGACGCTCGGCCGACGTCGAAAATCGCTGCGATTTGCCCGATTCACCGCGCTGCCGCCGCCCGATCGTCGCACACATCGCCCGATTTACACGTCGCGCGATCGTCGTGCGTCTTACACCACCGAGAACATCGTCCAAATCGCCTGCGACGACCCCGACGTCTGGAAATCGTCAAAATCGCCCTAATCGGCCGACGTCGGGCATGTTGATGTTCAATTGTGACTGAGGCATTACACAGTTTTTGTTGTTCGTTTGTCGTCAAATGACACTCATTGTCATATAGGATAAGACAGCGTCTCCGAAATAATTATTTAAAACGTATAGTCAAACCCAAAACTCACCTTGTTAGATATTCTGTTCGCACTCTATGTCTTTGTTGGATATCTACCGAACTTACGAGCGAATGTTACAAATGGCAAACTATGATGACGAAAGAAAATACACATAATAAAAACATCGTCAAAAGCTACTACATTAGAAATACTAGAAAGTTTCGTTTACAACGTGACGATTACTAGTAAGGTTTGGAAAGCAAATTCACATCGGACCTTTGTAGTACGAATGGTCTCTCGGAATAGCGTTCTCCGCTAGTAAAACTTGCAAAGGCCATTCTGCAAGGCACAGTGCAAGGAGGTAGAAGAAGAGGGAGACCGATAAAGAGGTGGGAGGACAACATTCGAGAATGGACTGGTTTGACACTGAGCGAAACAATCAGGGTTGCTGAGGACAGGGAAAGATGGAGTACGCTGGTTAAAAGATCATCTGTGGTGGCTACGATCTTCGAGTTACGGGATTGGATAGGATAGGATAGGCTAGTAAATAATAAAAGACAATTATGACTTCTGTCAAGGGGAATTATCAAAGGTCAGACTAGTTCTGTGGTGGCTTCATCTACCCAGAGACCATAGTTGGGACAGTTGACTTGTCGTGCGTTATTTTTGTTCGCTCATTCGTTCGGTCTAAACCAAACTTCAATAGAGACTACGATAAAAAAAAGAGCATCAAAAGAGCTAGCGATCTTTTTATTGCGTCTTAATCGTCAATCTGATTGTTTTTATCACCTCATTCGTCGCATTTTATCGTCAGAGCTGCTGCCAAGAGAGAGCGTTAATAGCAGTTTTGCTGTGTGAGTCTCAGACTATTATAGATCTAACGTTTCTGTGGAGTTTTGTGTGTCTGCATATTCTTTCGATGATTGTAATAATAAACTGAAATTTATAGGTAACATTTTCCATATATGATTCTTCGATAACAAGATGAATTGAATTTTTATTATTCGCGGTGTGTGTGTGAGTTGGTTTATCCTTACGAAGCGAAATGAAAAACATGGAATGATGATGAGCCATAATTATCTAAAGTACCTGCGAGCAACAATTTTTTTTAAATCGGTTAAGCCATTTTGAGATACAGCGCAAAACATGTTTAGAAAATTATTAAATGCCGCGACCTTGACCTTGGAGAAAATGCAAATATTAATGATCGGAAATGCTTTGCACTAGATAAAATATCCGCAAAGTAACGATAATCAAATTCGGTATGTGAACCCTAGTTTGTCGCGGTAGATTACGTTAATTATTATTTATTAATTAACTTACGTTAATCTGATGAATAAAAATTGATACAACAATAACAACAACAACGCGGTAGATAGGTTCCGAGACCGGCCGCGATATCTGAAAATCCGCGAAGTAGGGACATCATTTTAACAGTATTTATTTAACGTGTAAGCTTATTCGGACTTTTAAAGCTCTCCATTTACGTACTGTAACAAACCACCCTTTACAGTAATGTACAGATATCTACAATATACAGTATACTGGCACAAATGTTATGCAATAAAATAGTAGGTGTACATAAAAAATGAAAGTTTACAGTTTTTTTACTCACCACGAAAGAAGTTACAGTAAAATATAATGAAAAAAATACTCGAAGTCGTGAATCCGCGAATGTCGAACCGCAAGGTATAGCGAGAGTTCACTGCAGTCATTATTGAGATTAGGCACATACAAAAAGTGTTTTGAACAACAACGAAAAAAAAGATTTAATTCGTAGCCACGGACAAACCGACAGACTGACTTACCAACAACCAGACTGCTACTATATGATTGGCCATGAGCTACTGGTATATATACCAAAAATCTACAAAATGTGTTCTGCCGGGTTAGCAAAATATTTGAAAAAATAAAAAGAAAAGAAGAGATTGAGCAAAATATGTTTAACAAAAATCTGACCTTGACCAGCGATCTTGACCTTTATGATGACACGAGATGCTGACCACTATTATAAACGCTGAAAGTAGACCCTCGACAGCGTAGCGGTAGATCCTATCCTATCCTATCCCTTAACTCGAAGGTCGTTGGGCCACCACAGCTGATCGTTTAAACAGCGTACTCCAAACTCTCTCTCTCTCTCTCTCTCTCTCTCTCTCTCTCTCTCTCTCTCTCTCTCTCTCTCTCTCTCTCTCTCTCTCTCTCTCTCTCTCTCTCTCACTCTCAGCCACACAATGCATTTAACGTGAAATACGAAATGCAACTTACACAAAAATACGTGAATTTCCGTAGTAGTCGAGGCGATTGATGCATTTGAATTTGCACGTTGAATTCCATCAATGCAGTTATCTTAACTACACAAAAACATAGAACGAAGTGGAAGCGCGCGTTCTATAGCATGCTGGTAGGTGGCGGTTTATGGCACCAAAGTACTCGTTTTATAGCGTTTTTCTGCGCGCTTTTTACCGTATACTCTCTATTTAACCTTCTATTTCCGAGAAAAATTTCAGTTTTCTTGAAGAGAATAAATATAGGATTCTGAGAAAATTTGAGAAAACTGAAACCTAATTTCGTTTGAGACCTATTTGTTGTGGCATTCAATTCTTGAACCTGTTCGACCTACTAAGTGTATGAGTACTAAGTGTATGAGTAATAATTCTGCTTAATTCCTGCTAAAAATACACACCATCCTGTTCCCAGGCGCACGAAAGTATTCCCAGGCGCACGTTCGAGGCTCTGAGATGTAAATAAATGGAGGTAGCTTAATCTCTTCCGCCGGATGCAAACGTGTCCGCCAGCTTCACACTCTTTACCTTAGCAAGTAGCGTATTTTCACAATCGTGTTGTTTTGGTTTAAACAATGGTTTATTCAGTTAAATTTCTGATCTGACAAATACATAAATACAGTAACAGGAATACACAAAAGGCAAAGCTTAAGTGAGTGCATACCTGGATAAGTTACAATAATCTGTGTCAGTTTAGGCGGAATAATTACATCATTGAGATACGAATACATTACATTACATAATTGTTGCTTTAGGTCCAGCGGACTCTTCCGAGCCAAATCAGGACCGGACAACCCCTGATCCGCATAAAAGATCTGCTGAAACAACCCTAGTGGTAAAACTGAAAGCTCTCCACCAGCTAGTCACTTTACAATAAAGACATCCCACGCAGGGGACGCTGAGGCTGCACTCTAATTTATCGAACCCCCGTTTACAAAAACAAAATAGAATACAAACATCATTATAAATTATCAACAAAACATATACATATAAAATGCCTACATTGCTAAATAATAACATCATAGGAAGCCCTAGTGACCACCTGGCAGAAAGCTTCCAATATTCCCAAGCTGATCCAACAGACCTCATACACAAACAAGGAGTCTTGTCCCGGAAGAGTTTTCAAGAAAAAAAGGTAGGTGACTGGTCTAGCGAAGAATAAGATAGTATAGCAGATTGATAGAACAGAGCAGGACTGAGAAAGAGCAAATGAGAAAGACAGCGACAGTGGGAATTTAAATAACTAAATTTCCAGAAAATGGGGATACTATTTATACTGAAACCCCCGGCACCCCAACGGGGGTTATAAATACATTGCCATCAACACAAGAACAATAACAATGATAAGGAAAACATAATCATAAGCAACATACAAATAAATTAAAAAAGATATACACAAATGTAATAACAAATAAAAATAAAAACAATTAGAAAAAGATAATGAAATCATAACAAAATAATAGCGAGAGATTTACTAGGAAACAGTTGCAGCAAGGAGTTTGCGGAAGGTAGGTAGGTACCACGGAAGAAACAAAACAACAAAACAAAACAAAAATATCTTTTTTATACCAGACAAAAAGGCAAGTTAGCTAGTTACTATTAGTGAAAACGGCCTGACAGTCGCAAAAATTCGTGAACAACAGCCACTATAATACTATTCTCCTGCGCGGACAAACATTCGTTGCCATATGGTAATATTATAACATGTGTTGTTTTCAGTTATTGGTTATAGAATATAAAGCACTTCTTGTAATTTTCGCGTGTGTGTGTGTGTGTGTGTGTGTGTGTGTGTGGGTGGGTGTGTGTGTGTGTGTGTGTGTGTGTGTGTGTGTGTGTGTGTGTGTGGGAAGGAGAGGAAGTGAGGTGGATGTGTTTCCCATAATCTGCTCAGGAACACAAAGTTTGGTTACAACTTTCTGTAGTCTCCTCTATAGAGATTTGACATCGTTCGCAACGTGGCAGTGTAAAAAAAATTAGAAAGGTGATGGAAAGGTGAGGGAATAAAATGGGGAGGTTATTGTTTTTATCTCATGACTGAGGAAACTGTAGAGCATCCGGCAACAATTTCTTTTTTGCATTTCCAGATCTGGAAAATCCTTAGAAATAATCCGAAATCAGACTGTGTAACGGCTGAAACGTGTTAAAACAGTCCAAGGTCTCCACGATCCATAAGTCTGGCATATACCTTAAAGAATAACAAGAAGTCTTGGATCGCTGGAAAGAGTACTGCTCTGACCTTTAAAACCACACACCAAGCGAAGACCCAATAGTTCTAGCGTGTCCCCTTAACAGAGAAGAAGAAGAAATCCTCCCAATTCTCCGAGAAGAAGTTGAGGCAGCAGTGCAATCGCTGAAGGAAGGGAAGTCAGCGGGGGCTGGACAACATACCCGCGGAATTGCTTCAAGCAGGAGGAGAAGCGATGATTGACGCCCTCACCATTATTTGTAACAAGATCTGGCAGAGTGGGGAGTGGCCTACGCCATGGACCCAGTCGCTTGTTATCACTCTTCCCAAAAAAAGGTAACCTTCAGGAGTGTGAAAATTACCGCACCATCAGCCTTATCAGCCATCCCAGCAAGGTCATCCTGAAAATAATACTCAACAGGTTGAAACCCTAAGCTGAACAAATCATAGCTGAAGAACAAGCAGGATTCAGGGCAGGGCGAAGTACCACTGAACAGATTTTCAACCTCAGAATAATCTGCGAGAAATACCCACAGCTCCAACAACATCTATATCATGTGTTTGTAGACTTCAAGAAAGCTTTTGACCGAGTATGGCATGTAGCTCTGTGGATTACCCTGAGAGTGTACAATATCAGCCCAATCTCATGAACCACTAACCGGATTTTGACCAACCTTCATTCGGACATTATCTAGGTAAGTGTGCAGCTTCCCGTGCCATCATATTTGCTCTACTGCAAAGATCAAGGTCATTGGGGGCCAACTTGTTGCTAAAAACGTTTTGCCCAATATCGCCCAAGAAGAGGGAGGCAGAAAAAGAGGTGGGAGGACAACATTCGAGAATGGACTGACTTGGCACTGAGTGAAGCCATGAGGGTTGTTGAGGACAGATAGATGGAATACGCTGGTTAAACGATCATATTTGGTGCCCCAACGACCTTCGAGTTACGGGATAGGATAGGATAGGATATGATAGAAATCAGATCGAGCCAAATGTCGGGCTGTCTGTCGTTCAGTCGGTCCGTTGCACGCCATATCCCATGAACCACTAAACCGAATTTGACCCAACTTCATTCGGACATTATCTTGGTAAGTGTGCAGTCTCCCGTGCTGTGATATTTGTTCTACTGCAAAGATCAAGATCGTTGGGGGCCAACTTGTTGCTAAAAACGTTTTGCCCAATATCGCCCAAAACGGTTAAACCGATTTTCTGGATTTTGGACTCATGGCCAATCATTTAGTAGCAATCATGTAATCGGTCCGTAGGCCAGTCGGTCGATCAGTCCGTCGATCCAAATTTCACTTGGTTTGTACAAAAACAAAAAATGTCCGTATCTAAAAAAAATGTAACTGAACTGGATTTTATTATATTATTTGCTGTACAGATAGTCGTTGTTGTGCTTCATCATTTTCTAAAAACGTTTTGTACTGTATTAAAAACATACCTGAACCGGCTTGGTTAATATTTTGCTTGCCGATAGTTTAGGCAGGGGACCATCATTTTATAATTCAATTTCCTTCGTTAGGATAAAGCCAAGACGCAACACCGCCAGCAAAGTAATTAACACTTTTGAGCTTTTTTTTGTTTTCTTTTGTTTGTTTTTATTTGTTTGTTTAAGGTGGGGTGGGGTGGGGGCTATGTGTGTGAGTGTTTGGAAATACATTTGAATAATATGCCATCTTGGTTCTTTTTGGTTTGTTGTTGTTGTTGTTGTTGCTTTTTCTTTCTTTTATGACTGTAGCCTATTTCTTTTGTTTCTCAGCTCAAAAGGGTTTAAGAGCGGTACTCAAATCAGTGCATGTTCCAGTAGTAATTAGTAATTTATTGGTATAAGCCGTGAGCAACCATTGGAGTGTACAACATCAGCCCTAAGCCCCTAACAGTATTGAAGTCATCAGAAGCCTGTATGACAAGGCTACCAGTGCAGTCCTCCACAACAGCGCCATCGGTACTGATTAAGAACAATCGGTGGGCGTCAAGGATGCCTACTCTCTCCAGCACTCTTTAACAACCTCCTAGAGCGCATCATGTCAGTTGCCCCTGCAGATCACGAAGACACAGTCAGCAAAGGGGCTAGAGCAATCTCCAATCTCCGTTTTTTCGGATGACATTGATAGATTAGCTGGAGAGCAAAAAGAACTTAAACAGCTGGTACAGAGGCTTGACACCACCTCCAGAGCCTATGGAATGGAAATAAGTGCAGAGAAGACCAAAATGATGAAAAACAATACCAATGGCATCAAATGGACATCAAAGTCCAAGGCCAATCCCTCAACACAGTGCATAGCTTTAAATATTTGGGAGCCATTGTACCAGACAATGGGTCCCGACAGGAAGTCCTCTCCAGGATCGCACAAACAACTGCTGCCATCACAAGGTTGAAGTCCATTTGGAAAGACGGGATCATCAGTCTGCACTCCAAGGTAAGGCTGCAACGCTACCTTGTCATCTCCATCTTTCTATGCGTTTGCGAAACATGAACCCTCACTGCAAATCTATAATGAAGAATACAAAGTTGAGGTGCTACAGAAGGCATTTCCTATACCCAACACATCACCAATGACGAAGTCCGACAGACCACCACAGAAGCTATTGGACAACACGATGACAGGCTCGCAGAGGTGAAGAAACGGAAACTCCGATGGTATGGCCACGTCACCACAGCATCAGGCCTTGTAAAAACCAGCCTGCAAGGCACGGTGCAAGGAGGCAGAAGAAGAGGGAGAGAGGAAAAGAGGTGGGAGGATAACATTCGAGAATGGACTGGTTTGACACTGAGCGAAGCCACGAGGGTTGCTGAGGACAGAGAAAGGTGGAGTACGCTGGTCAAGAGATCATCTGTGGTATCCTAACGACCTTCGAGTTACGGGATAGGACAGGATAGGGTAGAATAGGACAGTCATTCTTTGCGGTGTCCATTTTGAGAAAAGTTCTTAAAATTCGATAAAGATGGGTTGCACATGGAAATGACGAAAGGCTAAAGACTATGGTTAAAACCATTACTCCAGTCTCCCGCTCTCCACGCCTCCTTTATCCAGCCCCCCCCCCCCCCCCCCCCCACTTACACCTACCCTCCCCAAATTTCTCTCTCACACACTCTCTCTCTCTTTCTTTAACGTCAGTTGCGTTTTGAACATTTCAAACAGTTAATATTAATGAAGATAATTATAATAATGAAGACAATAATAATAGTAATAGTAATAATAATAATAATAATAATAATAATAATAATAATAATAATAATAATAATAATAATAATAATAATAATAATGAAGACAATAATAATAATAATAATAATAATAATAATAATAATAATAATAATGATGATGATGATGATGATGATGATGATGATGATGATGATGATGATGATGATGATGATGATGATGATGATTATATTTCATGTTTTGATGTAGTACAGGTGTATATTAATAAATGAGGGTATGTTTATGTTTGTATTTGTATTTGTTTGTGAGAGTCTAAAATTATTTTTTAAATGAAACAATTTTGAAAAAAACTGAAAGAAGAAGAAAATAAATGAAGAAGAAGAAGAAGAAGAAGAAGAAGAAGAATGATGATGATGATGATGATGATGATGATGATGATGATGATGATGATGACAAAGAAGAAGAAAATGATGATGATGATGATGATGATGATGATGATGATGATGATGATGATGATGATGATGATGATGATGATGATGATGATGATGATGATGATGACACTTCTTGCTATACATTTACTTTAACTCTGTCCCTGCGACACCTTTTCACAGAGTTGTACTTTACAATGGAACCACAAAGGTAATGTACATACCGCTGCCCTTTTCGCACTGTCTTTCTGCCTGCAGGAACAAAACATAACGCAAAGAAGAAAATGAAAGAAGAAGGAAAAGAAAGGAGAGAGAGAGAGAGAGAGAGAGAGAGAGAGAGAGAGAGAGAGAGAGAGAGAGAGAGAGAGAGAGAGAGAGAGATCATGCAAAGAACATGCACACTGCGTGCTAAGAACTGGGTCACTGTCGTTTTGTGATCGATAATTCGATCAATTACTGTCTCCCTTGTTTCTTCCTACTATAAACTGCCATTTTTTATACTCGCACTTTCATCATCATCATCATCATCATCATCATCATCATCATCATCATCATCATCATCATCATCACACCACCACCACCACCACCGCAATAAGTATCAATTATCCATTATTCTTTTTCCACCCAGCCCTCCTAATCTTTCTCCCTTTCCCTTCACTGGTCCTGACCCAAATTGCCTAACTGAGATTCGCCGAGTCTTTTTGTTGGCCTGCCTCTCACTAGTAAGGTGTACACGGCGAGTCTCAACAACGCGGCGTGCTCCTGACCACTCTGCACTTATTTTATTTTATTATAAAATCAGAAGAAGCAAACAAGCAAGCAAAAAAAAAAACCTTCAAAACAAGATAGCAAACTATTGAAATGCATTTCCATACATCACACAATTAGACCGAAAAATAGGCATTTTCAAAAGTGCTTTTTTGGGGCGGGGTTGTGACTCGACTTTTTCTAACAAAGCAAAATGAAAACATGAAAGGATAGGCCATAATCGGAGTTATATACAAGCAAAACATAATAAAGGGTAGAGCAATCTCCAACCTCTGTTTTGCGGATGACATTGATGGATTGGCTGGAGAGGACCAAGAACTTGAACAGCTGGTACAGAGGCTTAACACCACCTCCAGAACCTATGGAATGAAAATAAGTGCAGAGAAGACCAAAATGATGACCAGCAACACCAATGGCATTAACATGGGCATCAAAGTCCAAGGCCAATCCCCCAACGCAATGCATAGTTTCAAATATTTAGGAGCCATTGTATCAGACAATGGGTCCCGACAGGAAGTCCTCTCCAGGATCGCACAAACAACTGCTGCCCTGGCAAGGTTGAAGCACATTTGAAAAAACAGGACCATCCGTATGCATCTCAAGGTAAGGCTACTGCGCTCCCTTGCCATCTCCATCTACCTATACGCTTGCGAAACATGGACCCTTACAGTAGATCTCCAACGAAGAATACAAAACATGAAGATGAGGTGCTACAGAAGACTTCTGGGCATTTCCTATACCAAGCACATCACCAACGACGAAGTCCGACAGACCATCACACAAACCATTGGACAACATGATGACCTGTTCACTGTAGTGAAGAAAAGGAAACTCCGATGGTATGGCCACGTCACGAGATAATCAGGCCTTGCAAATATCATCCTGCAAGTCACAATGCAAGGAGGTAGAAGAAGAGGGAGACCGAAGAAGATGTGGAAGGACAACATTCGAGAATGGAATGGCTTGATACTGAGCGAAACCATGAAGGTTGCTGAGGACAGGGAAAGATGGAGTACGCTGGTTAAACGATCATCTGTGGTGCCTCAACGACCTCAGAGTTACGGGATAGGATAGGAAAGGATAGGATTATAAAAATCGGATCAATCAATGTTTAGAAATATAGTTTAGAAAGTGTTTGGAAAATGGTAAAACGCAATGATCTTGACCTTTGAGAAAGTATAAATGTGAATGATCCCAGTAGTTAAAGTATCCGCAAAGTAAAAATGATGAATTTCGGTTTAGTTATTCTTGAGATAATACCAAAAGTGTGTTTGGAACACACGCACACAAGTAAATTTTGGAGCGGCGGATCACAAGATTGATCGACTGCTACTGAAGAATGGCCCACTATTTGAAGTATTAGTATACCAAAACCCATCAGTCGTTTTGGACATATGAAGCTAAACGTATTCAGCTGCAAAATGACTTCAGTGACATTGACCTTTGCGGAAAAGCAAATAGGATGGCACGGGAGGCGCACCACTAACCTAAGTAATGTTCCTATGAAATTTAGTCAACAATCTGTCTAGTGGTCCATGACATAAATTATGGCTCCCAACGGACTGACCGGCAGAATACTGGTGAACCAACCTTAGGTTCGTTCGGATTCCCCCCGACTATAGGTCTGAAAATATTGGGGGTATAACAGAAAAAAAGACAAGAAAGAACGTAAGAAAAAGAAACAACCCTTTATGGTCTTCAAGCCCCCGTTGGGGTGCCGGGGGTTTCAGTATAAATAGTATCCCCACTTTCTGGAAATTTAGTGCTTTAAATTCCCACTGTTGCTGTCTTTCTCATTTGCTCTTTCTCATTCCTGCTCTTTTCTATCAATCTGCTATACTATCGTCTTCTTCGCTAGACCAGTCTCCTACATTTTTTCTTGAAAACTCCTCCGGGACTAGACTCCTTGTTTGTATATGAGGTCTGTTGGATCAGCTTGGGAATATTGGACGCTCTCTGCCAGGTGGTCACTAGGGCTTCCTATGATGTTATTATTTAGCAATGTAGGCATTTTATATGTATGTGTTTTGTTGATAATTTATAATGATGTTTGTATTCTATTTTGTTTTTGTAAACGGGGGTTCGATAAGTTGGGGTGAAGCCTCAGCCGTTCCCGGCGTGGGATGTCTTTATTTTAAAGTGACTGGCTGGTGGAGAGCTTTCGGTTTTACCACTAAGGTTGTTTCAGCAGATCTTTTATGCGGATCGGGGGTTGTCCGGTCCTGATTTGGCTCGGAAGAGTCCGCTGGACCTAAAGCAATAATAATGTAATGTTATCGTCTTCAAAGTAGGCGATCAAGGAGATTGGATACGGTCTGGTTTGACTGCAGACGGAGGATGGGACGGGTATGTGTAGGGATGGCGGAAGGGAAGAAGAGTGCAGTCCCTCGTTAATGAAGAATGGCAAGAGAGAGAGAGAGAGAGAGAGAGAGAGAGAGAGAGAGAGAGAGAGAGAGAGAGAGAGAGAGAGAGAGAGAGAGAAAGAGAGAGAGAGAAAGAGGAGGAAGAGAAAGAGAGAGAAAGAGGAGGAAGAGAAGCGAGCGAGAGAGAGGGAGGGAAGTCAAAGCCGATGTCGATGTCGAAACCTTTAATAGGATAATAGCACTAGATCCTATGGACCTGTCTTGCAACTAGTCCTTAATAAAAATAGATAAATAAATAAAAATTAACAACAAACAAAATAATTAACATAAAATTGATTTGAAACTAACACAAACATTAACAATAGAAAGAATTCAAGACATTACTAAGAATATTAATATACCTAAATACACGAAATACTCCCCCCCTCTACCAATACCCCTTCCTTCCTCCCACTTCCCCCGCCTTTCCCTTTCCCCCCCAACCCCCACCACCACCACAAACATACACATGCTAATTCACACCTAAAAAAATTAAACTGTCGCAAGATAGGGAAGAACACAAGGTATACAATCATCTTAAATAATAGGAGCAAGGGAATATAGAAATTTGTGGAGACTACTTTTAAACAATGTTAATGATTTACTTTTTAGATCTCTTGTGGTAGAGAATTCCACATAATTGGACCAGAATATGACAGAGATGTTTTAAATATGTCTAAGCGTGGTTGTGGCTATGTTAAATTATATCTGAAAATTGAATAACGAGATGATGATTTGTTAAAAAGTACTTTTAAATAATCAGGAGTTCTATTGTTTAATGTTTTGTACATGAAAACGGCTTTATTGTAATTGAGGTGTTTGTTAAGGGGGAGCATACCAGCTAGCTAGTTTTGATCAGTTGTGATCGAAGTTTTGGAGATAAGTAATTTTGAAGCTCTGCGGTGAATAGGATTAATCTTTGTAAACAAGGCATCACTGTAGCCGTCCCATATTGTTGATGCATAATTGATTGATTGATTTATTGTTGCTTTAGGTCCAGTGGACTCTTCCGAGCCAAATCAGGACCGGTTGATGCATAATGAATGTGAGTTTTGATATGAGCATTATATAAAAATAAAAATTAAAAAAAAGCTTTTTATCATCTGCAGTTATGATAGATTGAAGCTTAGACAACATAAATAATTTTGTTGAGAGAGTTTTACAAAGATTTTCAATATGTAAATGCCAGCTGAGTTTGTTTTCTACGAGTACGCCTAAAAGTTTATGAATTTCATCCTGTTTGATATTATTTCCATTCACGACTACCGTAGTTCGCAACTTCGTGAAAGTTAGTAACTTCGAAGTTTGTAACTTTCCGCAAAGGAAGTCTGCTGCTATGCAGAATCAAGAGAAAGCGGAGCCCGCTGATGCTTTTGTCTAGTTGTTATTAACATGGCTTTTGATTTAGCTGGATTCAGTGACGTATGATTTAACCTGCACCAGTCAGCAACATTGTTAAGGGCACTTTGAAGAGATTGCTGAATTTCACCCATGTTCCGTCCCTGATTGTGCAATGTCATGTCATCACCTAACATAATTTTATGACATTCAACAGAATTATCTGATTGATTGATTGATTTATTATTGCTTTAGGTCCAGCGGACTCTAACGAGCCAAATCAGGACCGGACAGAATTATCTGAGAGATGTAACGGTAAATCATTAATATTAATACAAAAAAAAATATAACCTAGAACCGATTCTTGAGGAACCCCATGCATTATATGGCCTACAGAGGAGTTTAGTCCATGAATATGCACAAATTGTGTACGTTCTTAAAGATAGTAATGAAACAAATTTAACGCAACTGTGCCACTGAGGTACAGTTCAGGTTTCTGAAGCAGCATGTGGTGATTGGCGAGACCAACAGCTTTGGAAAGATCAAGAAAAACAACTCCTGACAAAGTAGATTTATTCATTGCAAAGAGCCATTTGTCAGTTAAAAGTGCCAGGGCAGTGGCGCAAAAATGGTGGCTACGGAAACCAGATTGTAGATGATGAAAAAGGCCAACATAATCTATGTATTTTGTTAAACGACTGAATATGTAGTTCTAGAATCTTTGAAAGTGTAGACAGTATAGATATCGGCCCATAGTAATTTAAATCAGAACTGACTTTTGATTTAGGAAGGGGAGTAAGGGGAAATGAGGGAAGGAGTGAGGGAGGGGAGAGAGAGAGTAGGTTAATTCATTGGAACAGCGGGTTAGGTAAGAGTCGTAGGAACATGGCGGCATTAACTTCGTGTTTCATTCAAAAGAAGCCAAGAAAATTACCTTGTCTCCTTCAGTGGAAGTTAGCAAGGAGATAGAGATGATTTATCTTGGCTGCAGAATGGAGGGTGGGGGTGTGGGGTTGGGAGATAAGGGCGGGAAGGGTGAACTCCTAAGATAAAAAGGAAGAAGGACGAAAGAGGGTGGGTGTCACGTGGGGTTTATGGGCTCTGCACAATGGAATTATGGACCCTCACGTTTATTCGGTGGGAACTGCTAGTAAGTCACCCTATGAATTACTTTAATAAATTTATTTGTTTAGCTCGTTCTGTGTTAAGGTTGGGGTACAGAGATAGATAGAAAAATGGTAAAAGATTACTGTCACACTAGCTTTCACACGGCTATGAATCATATGTAGTCCAGCCACTTGATAACAGTTAAAATCACACATTTATTTCTTCTACTCTATACAAGATTCTCTAAGTACTAATCTAACTTAAAATGTCTCAGTCAATACTAATAGTTCGATCGCTGATAGTCTAGGCAGCTGTTATATCTTCCTCGGGCACTTGCTTTTATATTTCATGTAGATTTGGACTACTGTGGTCCGTTTTACAGTTTCTGAAGAGTTGGACTACTGTGGTCCTGTTTCGATCAGTTTAAGTGCACCTTCGGTGATTACACTTAACTGCTAGATGGTGCGTGCGAAGTCCTTCTGTGAGGTAGCTTCTGGTCCACCTGTGTCGTTGTGTAGTTGGGTTCCCTTGCCACGCTGTGGGGTCTGACAGGGTGTTTTTCCGGGTAGCTCTTTCCGACTTGTGCGGTAGAGGCTCCGCAACCAACTCGTCGTTTCTGTGGAGTGGGGTGCACAGGATAGCTCGCCTGCTCGTCTGTAATATAAGAGACGAAATTCTGCACAACCCTGAATAATCGGTTTGTGCAGAGCGTCTCACTGAAAGCCAAAGTAGCCCTCAGTGATAGCTCCACATCTCTATACATAAGCGACGAACATTCTGCTACTTCCGGGGTCCACTGGAATCTCAACTCTAAATTCCTATACATACATAAATATCAATCGTGTCTAACTATACCCATACAGAATTAATAATATTATAAACATTCAGTGGTACAGTCACTGGTCTGCAAACATACATATAAGTTAAACAACAGTGGTTCCGTACAGCATACAACATGGCGGCGCAACCGGTCGTGTTTCGCCACGTGTTCGGCTTTTCCACATGGTCACGCAAATTCGGATTAACAATTCACATTTATGCATAGCAAATTCCACAAACATAATTTCAACCATAATATAAATATATCACGATGAAACAGAAGGGTGTTCATTTACCTGTTTGACAAGTTCAGGCCCGTGATGACTTGAGAGAATTCTAAGCTTCTAAAGTCCTGCTTCCTGGTCTATGAGTGAAGAGATTTCTCTAGCTATCTATGTAGATGTTCACTCTTCCTCGTCTCACACACGACTGATTCAAACTGTGTGTAGGTTCTGACACAGTCAGAACTGCTCTACCCGCTTAGCCTGCTTCTGATTGGTTAAAACGGTCAGATTCAAAGCTCAAGTGCTGACTCACTACGCTGTGTGTGGCTGGCTCGCCGTGTGTGGCCTTCTGTGTCCCTTAATTGCTGCTGTGTAATACACTCCTCTCTCTAATGTTACAAAGACTACACAAGGCTGAATAGTCATAGGCAGAGTTAAAACTAGCCAGTTCATGACAGTGGGGAGGTGGGGCCGGGTAGCTCAGTTGGTAAGAGCGTCTTGCTAGTAACCGAAAGGTCGCTCGTTCGAATCCCGGATTGGTCAACGTGTGATCATATTATTTTCCCCTTTACCAACAACTGGCCCGCTGGTGTCAGTATAAATCGGTCCAGTAGTCACCTATATGCGAAAGTGTCGTGTGACTATAATCTACAAAACAACAGAGGGTGGGGGGAAGGGAGGTTCGTAATTCAATGAAGGGAGATGCATGGGTTATGGAAATTAGGTCATGCCGTTGTGGTGGTGAGGAATGAGAGGAGGCAGGGGTGGAGGGGAGTCATTCCTTTTTGTTTCATTCAAAAGAAATCAAGAAAGAAAACAAATCATCACTCTTCTTCAATGGAGCTGATCATAGGCGGGGTAGTACCGAGACAATGAGGAAGGATTGGAGGGAGAGAGAGAGAGAGAGAGAGAGAGAGAGAGAGAGAGAGAGAGAGAGAGAGAGAGAGAGAGAGAGTGAGAGAGAGAGAGAGAGAGAGAGAGAGAGAGAGAGAGAGAGAGAGAGAGAGAGATAGAGAGAGAAAACGTTTAATTCAATAAGAAAGGGTATTCGAAGGACAGATATATATGAGACGTGTTAGGGGTTGGATAGGGAGAGAGCCTTTTTTTTATCCAAGTGTAAAGGTAAAGGTGACCTCGTTGAGGAGGGAAGCGTTTGGGACCTCCCTTTTCTCTAGGCAAGCTTCATGAGGGCGACACCTGTCTCCTCCCCCTCGTTGCGTTACCTTCCCCGGTTCTAAACAGATCCAGGTACCCATTCACAGCTGGGTTGACTAGTGGGTGTCTTGCGCTTGTATTCAATCTTTCCAAGCACGGCCACCCATCCAAGCACTAACCCCTGCTTACGTTGATTAACATGAAACATTGCTACCATGTGCCCAAACCACTGCACAACTACGCCACCAGAGCTGCCGCTCTTAATGAAAACACAATGTATGTCTTGTTTAATGGAGTTCACTGATATTAATTGGAGGATGAGACGTAATGTTCGCTTCTTTCAAAACATGGCAACAAGACGCCTTTAATTGCATTTGCCATTGAAACTACTCTTATATGACACGTCAAACAGGATTAAGGAAGGTTTCTTGGAAATACTTTAAAATAGTCGGAATCGGAGCGAACCAAATGTCCGATCGTCGGTTGGTCGGTCGGTCGATCCATTGCACGGCATAGGTCAAGAACAACTGAAATTATTTCAATCAAACTTCAAACTAACATTTCTTACTCAGGTTAGTGGTCAGATGAGATCAATTAGTTTATAAATACGTTTTGCGCTCAAAATTGGTTGGACCTATTGAAATAATGTTTTGCTATAGGACATTAAACGTAGTGTCCCATCATTCCTTGGCTTTCATTGTGTTTCTTTAGGATCAAACTGAGCCTTAACATCACCACGATCAATCAGCACTTTAGAAAATGCTCTTTTCAGCTATGTGTGCAAGCGACTCCACAAATACATTTGAACGACTTGCCATATTACTAGCAGTGAAAATGAGAATTCATGTTTTGGGGAATTTAAGATTTTGTAACATTTCTTTCCATCTAGGTCTCGAATAGCCTGAACAGAAAATAATTTCACAACTAATTTTAAAGCTACGGTCCAAAACAGCCAGTCGAACAAAACAAAGTATCCTATCCTATCCTATCCCGTAACTCAAAGGTCGTTGGAGCACCAAAGATGAACGTTTAACCAGCGTACTCCATCTTTCTCTGTTCTCAGCAACCCTCATGACTTCGTTCAGGGTCAAACCAGTCCATTCTCGAATGTTGTCCTCATACCTCTTTTTCTGTCTCCCTCTTCTTCTGCCTCCTTGCACCCTGCCTTGCAGGATGGTTTTTTTGCAAGGCCTGATGCTCTGGTGACGTGGCCGTACCATCGGAGTTTCCGTTTCTTCACCACTGTGAGCATGTCATCGTGTTGTAAATCGAAGTAAAACAACCCCCCTCCCATCTCCCCCCCCAAAAAAAAAAAAACAAAACCAAACAACAACAACAACAACAACAACAACAAAACCCCCCAAAAAAGAAGAAATACTTGCCCCAAGTCGTAGGCTACTGTACATTATCAGAAAGTTTTGTTTCACATGCACACACTCAACCACACGCACACACACAAACACACACACCCTCAACAACAACAACAATTCACACACACGTTTCCTTTCTTCCCCAGCCCCACCCTCTTACATCTTCAATGCCATTAGGGCATACACCCTTTTCATTAATGTTTTTATTGGCCGGAGTCCTCATGTTTTCAACAAGATTGCGGTAAAACTTCAGGATATTAGCGTTCCGTCCCTTGCACATTTGTATGTGTTCAATGACGTCCAATTCTGTATTAATTTGGATTTTGAAAAACTTTGCGTAGCTTTGATAACCAGTTATTCTGTTGACCAGTGATGCAGGCTTACTATGACTAACATAGACCTTTTACTCTTAATACGCACTACATGTCCGCTTCCATCCTGTTGCATTAGATTATATCTCTTTGCGTTCAGGATGGGTGCTCACAGTAGTGAAGAAACGGAAACTAAGATGGTATGGCCACGTCACCAAAGCACCAGGCCTTGCAAAGACCATCCGGCAAGGCACGGTGCAATGAGGCAGAAGAAGAGGGAGACAGAAGAATAGGTGGTACGACAACATTTGAGAATGGACTGGCTTGACACTGAGCAAAGCCATGAGGGTTGCTGAGGACAGAGAAAGATGGAGTACGCTGGTTAAACGATCCTCTGTGGTGCCCCAACGACTTTCGAGTTACGGGATAGGATAAGATACGATGGGCGAGGAATTACCAACAATGTTTAGGCTTGAATTAGCAAAATTCAAAAGTGACTGTAGACCTAGTAATCGTTTGTCCAGTTTTTTTTTTAAACCAATAGAAGCAGAATATGGAGTTGTTTTGATTTCACAATGCATACATCTGTAAGCCCACCAGTATTTTATTTATTTATTTATTTTAAAATCAGGGTCTTCTGACAGTCCAGTAAAAGCAGGATCAGGCTAGGTTGTAATAATAATAATTAATAATAATGAAATTTATAAAGCTCTTTTTCATATACCGGAGGATCTTTCAGTTTAGAAGTTTAGTGCTTTAAACTTCCTCTTTTCTATCACTCTTTATATTTTTGCCTTCGCTTTTCTTTTCTGTTTTCTACAGTATTCAATTTTTCAATATGTCACTAACCTGTATTTGTTGCCTCAACCCCTTTCCACTGCTTTCTGTGGCCTTCTTTAGGTCCTTTGAGTTTATCGTGTCGGCGAAGAATGGGATCCTGGAGGTTGAGGTCACTGAAGGACTGCGGTCCTTCAAACCAACACGCCTCTTCGACCCGGACTACTCGTAGACAGGAGGCTGTCGTGGCCCACGTCAGTCAAGCGGCTGGTCCTGTATTGCTCTAGCTCTGCTAGAAGGCTGCGGCTCATGGGTCAAACCTGAGCAAGACCGTAGTGGCAATGCGGACTTGTTTGAGTGTATATCCCTCCTCTAACCCGGGAGCGTTACCTTGCTGGATTTTACCACTGGAACGCATCCCTTTGTTGAACTCCGTGGTGGATGAGGAACAGTTGGGGGGGGGGGGGCGAATAAACAATTAAAAGCATGGCACCAATCTCAAAAAACCACTATACGAGGATGGAATGGACACGGACACACAAATGGAAACTATAAAGAAGACATGTGAAGCTGGAGTTCATGGGGTACATGGTCCCGTTTCTTGGTTGTGGGGGAGGCAGATCTAGCTATACCCACTTTGCAAGCTATCCCCGTTTGCCATACACAAAGGCTTCCAGGCTATCTCGACTGTGGGTTATAAGGATGTGAAGAAACTGCGATCTGGATCCTATCTGGTGGAGTGCTCGACCAGAAGGGCGTCTGATTGTCTTCTGAAGAGGAATTTTACCGTCTTTGTCGATAGGCCAACAAAGGTTTCTGGCACGGACGGTTGAATTCCTCCAAGGGAGTCATCCGATGCCAAGATCTGTCTAACATGTCGGAAAAAGAAATCCGCGATGAGCTCTCTTGCCAAAGGATCACAGCAGTGCAGAGAGTTTTTTTCCTCAAGGGACCCAGAGAAAGCTGGAGTACGCTGGCTAAATTATTACTTATTATTATTATTATTATTATTATTATTATTATTATTATTATTATTATTATTATTATTATTATTATTATTATTATTATTATTGAAGATTTGTATAGCGCACCTATTTCACCGTACTTGGCGACTCAAGACGCTGGCCGATACAGGATCTAACTCAAGCGGCCCAAACAATCATCTGTGGAGTCCCAACACCTTCGAGTTACGGGATAGGCTAAAATAGGAATTGGGAGGTGGGGAGGAGTGGAGAAGAGCGGGTTGGGGGCAGGGGAGGTCGTAGGTGGCGAGGTTTACATTGTAAATTAGTTGTCAATTTACATTGCATTATTTTGGTACATAGGCTACAACGTATTTCAGGACATTTCTCCTATACTATTCCTATCCTATCCCGTAACTCGTAGGTCTATGGGGCACCACAGATGATCGATAACCAGCGTACTCCCTCTGACTCTGTCCTTAGCAATCTAAATGACTTCGTTCAGTGTCAAGCCAGTCCATTCTCCATTGTTGTCATCCCATCTCTTTTTCTGTATCCCTCTTCTTCTGCCTCTTTGCAATGATGCAAGGCCTAATGCTCTGGTGACGTGGCCATACCATGGGAGTTTCAGTTTCTTCACCACTGTGAGCATGTCATCGTGTTGTTCAATGGCTTGTGTGATGGTCTGTCGGACTTCGTCGTTGGTGATATGCTGGGTATAGAAGTCTTCTATAGCACCTCATCTCCATGTTTTGTATTCTTCGCTGTATGTCTGCTGTGAGGGACTATGTTTCGCAAGCGCATAGAAAGATGGAGATGACAGGGGAGCGCAGCAGCTTTATCTTGGAGTGTATACTGATGTTCATGTCTTTCCAAATGGGCTTCAACCTTGTCAGGCCACAGTTGTTTGTGCGATCCTGGAGAGGACTTCCTGTTGAGACCCATTGTCTGATGCAATGGCCCCTAAATATTTGAAGCTATGCGCTGTGTTCGTATTGGGTCTTGGACTTTGATGTCCACGTTGATGCCATTGGTGTTGCTGGTCATCATTTTGATCTTCTCTGCACTTATTTCCATTCCATATGCTCTGGAGGTGGTGTCAAGCCTCTGAATCAGCTGTTCAAGTTCTTGTTCCTCTCCAGCCAATCCATGAATGCCATCCGCAAACAGAGGTTGGAGATTGCTCTACCCCCTACGCTGACTGTGCCTTCGTGATCTGCAGGGGCATCTGACACGATGCGCTGTAGGAAGATGTTAAAGATTGTTGGAGAGAGTAGGCATCCTTGACGAACACAGTTTGTTGTTCTGAACCAGTTCCCGATGGCGTTGTTGTGGAGGACTGCACTGATATCCTTGTCATATAGGCTTTTGATGACTTCAATCATTTTAGAGCTGGTGTTGTACACTCTCATAGTTGCCCACAGAGCTGCATGCCAAACTCGGTGAAACGCTTTCTTGAAGTCTACAAACACATGACGATATAGATGTTGTTGGTGCTGTAGGTATTTATCGCAGATTATTCTGAGGTTGAAAATCTGTTCAGTGGTGCTTCGCCATGCCCTGAATCCTGCTTGTTTTTTTCTTATTCCTTGTTTTAATGTGATTCGTAGGTAAATGCGTGTGCATTTGCGCGGGCATTTGCGCTTGCGCAGTTTGACGTGACAGTTCTCGACCAATCAATTACTAGATGGGCGGGCAATTGCGTGTGCATTTTCGCGTGCAATTGCACGTGCATTTGACGCTTTCCGCGTTCCATATGATCCGCTTTAAACTCAATGCTTCACAATCGAAAATGTAAGCCTACTATTTATATTAGATCTGAAGACCTACACGAAGAAGAAAGAAGACTACCGGCATATAAAAACATGTTCTAGTACAAAATATATGATATTTCCATTTAAAATGTGGTATATAACTAAGAGAGATAAATTAATGAATTCGACAACCTAACATATAAAGAAATGTAGGGTTGGGATGTGTATATAAGTATGTGTCTCTGACAAGCTTAGGCCTATATAGGAAATAGAACATAAAAAATGCCCTGACTATACTTTTCGGTTGTGTATGCAAAATAATAATGCAATATTTCACCAGGTCTGTTTTGGCCGATTCCAGTGATACCAAGCTCGTTTCTGAATCCGTTATTAAAAGCAGAGATATTAGCAAAATAAAATTGAATGCAAAGCTGAACAAAGTTTCTCTTTGAAATTGAATCTTTAGCCTACTTTGGCATTGTACTTGAAGCAGGGACGGTATTTCTGAAAGCTGAAATAAATACTATATTTTTAATCCTATCCTATCCTATCCAGCTAAATCGAAAGTCGTTGGGGCACCACAGATGATTCGTTTAACCAGCGTACTCCACCTTTCTCTGTCCTTAGTAACACTCATGGCTTCGCTCAGTGTCAAGCCAATCCATTCTCGAATGTTGTCCTCCCACCTCTTTTTTTGTCTCCCTCTTCTTGTGCCTCCCTGCACCATGCCTTGCAAGATGGTCTTTGCAAGGCCTGATGTTCTGAATATTTGTAATAAGAAAAGTAAAATCAAACAAACATTGCGTGTTTGTATGACATTGGTTCTGCGCATTACCTTCGCAAAAATGCTCCTACTTCTCTATTTCTTTATCTGTAAGCAGTTTATATAGTGTTTCTTTTGCGTTTGTTCCTCAGCAATGTTGCACTCTGTTTGTGCTTGTACTTTTTGAAATAGTGAAAGTATCACACTCATTTTTGAGCCGCACATTGCATTCTCAAAGATACGAGCGTATATACATGAAATCGAAATAGATTTACACTATTGATTAACTATATTATCTTCCAGCCTCTTAAAATTACATTATCTTCAGGCCCTAACTTCCCTTCCTCCCCCCCCTACCCCCTCCAAAAAAAGGTCTTCGCCTCTGGACACCACCGGGGTCTGGACCCTGGCCACAATTATACTTTCAAGATAAGGTGAAGAAAATCTTTCTGCGAATACTGTTCCTCAAGTCCGTATAGGAGGAACAGTGTTTGAGAGCAAAGTGTGTGACAGAGGTTTCGTCCTTTGAAAGTTTTCATCAGACATACGTTGGGTTTACTCTGCTGAAGTGGTGTATGGCTCGAGTCCAACATCCAATAAATCCTTTACAGAAGTAGAGAAATAGCTCTAAATCTGCGTTCCCGGTTTAACGGGAAGAAGAGGTTTCCTTTAAGAAATTAGGCAAGATGAGTTGCTACACATTGTTGCGTCGTTTTCATATCTGTAGGTGCGATGGGGAAGGTGCTGACTGGACTCGGATCCTCTCGCAGAAGACTTTCACCAGGGAGCTCCGTCCGGCGTTGACGTATGTGGTCGGAAACGCTCTCTCTCTCTCTCTTTCTCTCTCTCTCTCTCTCTCTCTCTCTCTCTCTCTCTCTCTCTCTCTCCAACGTACGTTAATATATTTATATTAAGGACTAGCTGTAAGACAGGTCCATAGGACATAATTCTTTTATACTGTTAAACGTTTCGACTTCGACTTCTCTCTCCTCTCTCTCTCTCTCACACACAACACACACACGCACACACACACACACACACACACACACACACACACATACAGGAGTTGACCCCGTTAAGCGGTCTTTAACAATTTTCCATCATTACGCTGCCGGTATATATCTGGCTACTGAACAGCTCTATGAACTCCAAATTATTCCAAATTATGGAATTTGCTTCGTTTTTGCATTCTAAGAGCTGTGGTATATAAATTATTTCTCTAAAGCAACAAACATGGAAGTGTGATTTCTTACCATCATTGTGCAGCCATTGTGTGTGACCTCTTTGGCACTAACATTATGTGGTCATTGTGTGTAAGCTCATCTGTATCAACATTATGTGGTCATTGTGTGTAAGCTCATCCGTATTAACATTATGTGGTCATTAATAAACTCATGTGTACCATCATTATGTGATCATTTTGTGTATGCTCATTTGTACTAACTTTATGCGGTCATTGTGTACCATCATTAAGTAGTCATGGTGTGTAAACTCTTATGTACCATCATTATGTAGTCATTGTTGGTAAGCTCATCTGTACCATTATTGTGTAGTTAATTTGTGTAAACTCTTATGCATTATTACCAGGCGGTCTGCAGGTGTACCATCATACTTATAAAGATGTTACATTCTAAAATCACATAATTTGTAAACTGATTTCAAATACATTGAATTGAAATCTTCAAAAAGACTTTATTGTAAATCTTTAGTGGATTTTAGTTAACTAGCAGTAGAACATGTTAAAGACATTTGTATTATGATGCTGAGAATATGAATAAACTTTACTCGACTCACTATGAAAACTGCTTTGAAGTTTGATGCAGAATGTGCTTTAAAAAAACTTACGTAATCGTAACTGAGTTGAGCAACAGAATGAGAAAAAGATAGAGAAAAAGAAAACACAAATCTGTCAAATGGCTTCAGTATAAATGTATTCAAACTTTAATACATATTTTAATGTTCAAACAACTGGTAGTGTGCAGGACTATGGACAATACATAAACATGTGTGGTTAGCAGACAGTGGCAATGGGTGAGCTGGCATCTCAAAGATGGAAAATCACACTGGTTTTGTTTGGTTTCATATTTATCAATATTATAACAAATCAATTAGTTAGTTAGTCATTGTTTATAGGGTCTAGCGGACTGATAAAAGCCGAATCAGGACCACAACTCAGTTGAAAGAGGGCTCACTCCCAATCCATATAAAAGATGTGCTGAAACAACCCTAACGGTAACACTGAAGGCACTCCACCAGCCGGTCACTTTTACAATAAAGGCATCCCATGCAGGGGACGCTGAGGCTATACTCTTAATTTATCGAACCCCCGTTTAAAAAATTGGAATAAAAACATGATTAAATATTAAAACAAAACACATACATATTAAATGCCTACATTGCTAAATAATATCATAGAAAGCCCTAGTGTCCATTTGGCAGAGAGCGTCCAATATCCCCAAGCTGACCCATTACACAAAAGAGGAGTTTTGGGAGAGTTTTCAAGAAAAAAGGTAGATGACTAGTCTAGCGAAGAAGATAGTAGAGCTATAGAACAGAGTATGAATACGAAAGAACAAAGAAGAAAGACTGCTACAGTGGGAATTTAAACTACAGCACTAAATTTTCAGAAAGTGAGGATGCTATTCATACAGAAACCCCCGGCAACTCCACGGTGGTGTTACTTCCAACACACACAAAAATAAAAAATAATCAGTCAACTAACAAGAAAATCATCCAAATGTAACCAAAAAAATGTGTTTTTTAAATTTAAAAAAGCACATATTTAACAAAAAAAAATAAAAATAGTGGGGAAAAAAACCTACAACACTAATTAAAAAACATAAAAGTCAATAAATTGCACATTTTGCAGACATCTTTACATACGCACGGAACGCACATTCATCACTCAGACATGCAAAGTCACTATTATTAGAAGATGAAAAGGGAATCTAATTTTAATTTTGAAATGTTTAGATTGACTGCATCCAATATTTTTATTGAAGGGAGCGAGGAAACCAGAGTACCCAGAGAAAACCAACAGTGACCTGAAAAGCCTCGTACCTACAAGTCGCACAAGTTCATCCCTTGATATTTGATATTCGAGCTTCGATATTTTTATTTACACTGCCCAAGCACGAACATCGACATAAGAGATTCGGCTATTAATTTGCATAACTTCGTGTAAAAAAAAAATTAATATGGGTGCTTGGGCTGTGTCAATAACGAATGGTGGTTTAATTGAATGAATGATAATGGTAGTGCTTCGGCTTGCGGATCGGAAGGTCCCGGGTTCGAGCCCTGGCCGGGCCATTGTGTTGTGTCCCTGGGAAAGACACTTTACTCCTGTTTTCCTACTCCTTCGGATGAGAGTATAATCCAAGGTCTAGTCTTTGTCGCATACATTCCATCATAACGGACTTTAAAGATCCTGACGCTCATGTCCTAGACGGGTGAGTGCCGGTGACAAGAAAACACCCAGCATGCACCTAGGTCCTTCTCCCCCATCCCTGGCTGCCCAGGATTGTGCTCAGTTGTCCGGGCGTCAGACCATGCGCCCAAAGGCTGCGGGTGGGCATCTCGGGCGGCTTAAGTTAGATCCTGTATCGGCCAGCGCCTTGAGCAGCGCTTGAGCTGGAAAAGCGCTATATAAGAACGATTAAATAATAATAAATAATAAATAAGTACATCAATGTCTTATCAATTTCCTGAAAACCTGTAGCAGTCTACTTAGTAAACAGGGCAACATACAAACCATTGTTTCAAAGTGCTGCAGTCACACAGAGCTGTGCATGGTATCTACTATGATTGCTAAAGGATGCTCTAAAATAAAATAGAAAGATCATTCAAACACTGAACCATGATACTATAAGTATTTAGGGCACTGTTCGGGATGCATATTTGCAGACAACAGGACAGAGCTGCTCAAAGTGCTGGCCAATACAGGATCTAGCCAAAGCGGCCCAAGGCGCCAACCTGCAACCTCTGGGCGCATAGTCTGATGCTCAACCTGCAACCTCTGGACATATAGTCTGACTCTCAAACGACTGAGCACAATCCTGGACGATGAGGTATTGGACCTAGTTCAGTGCAAAGTGTATTGGGTAGCTGGCACTCGCCCAGCTAGAACATGAGCGTCAAGATCTTTAAAGTCCGTGCAATGGAATGCATGCATGCAGACTTGATCTCAGTTTATACTCTCATCTGAAATACTAAAAGAAATGTTATCCTTTCCAATTGCCCACTGCATGCTTACCTAAACTAAACACTTCAAAATATAATCGATTTTTTTCACGCGCACCCAACTGTCTTAATTATGTTCATGGCATTGTACATGTGCCCTTGACCCATCCAGCTCACACGAAATCTCTATTACCAATCATATTTGGCACTCACCCTAAGACAAGCATACATTTAATTTTGATCTTTAACGATTCTTACATCTCATGAAAACTGACAGTGGACGCATCAAAATATTGATTACACCTCATCAATAAAGATCATGAATAGTCCATTTCGCCATTTCCATTTGTTTGGTCACTGCTCCCTCTAAACATGACTCAGCACACTATTCAATTTCAACAAGTTAGATTGTCAGAATTTTTTTAGCAACAATTTATTCACAGACTAGAGAAAGCAGTACCAGCACAATTTGTGTCCCCAACGATTCATGCTTTCAGTCACATACTGTTCTGTACAACGAGACGGAAATACTGTAGAATTACAGAAGGAAAGAACACTTAACGTTTTAGATCATAGATTCTTCTTATCAACAACAAAAATCCCAGCTTGTGGTGTTCTGTTTTGTTTTCTGTTGATAAAAGATAGCTATCAAATGATATGTTGAGTATAATTTTTTTCCTCCCTAAATTTTGTTCTTCCGCAATACTTGATTGATTGTTGCTTTAGGTCCAGCGGACTCCCCTGAGCCAAATCAGGACCGGACAACCCCCGATCTGCATAAAAGATCTGCTGAAACAACCCTAGTGGGAAAACTGAATGCCCTCCACCGGCCAGTCACTTTACAATAAAGACATCCCACGCAGGGGACGGCTGAGGCTTTACCCCAACTACTCGAACCCCCGGTTACAAAAACAAAATAGAATACAAACATCATTATAAATTATCAACAAAACACATACATATAAAATGCCTATGTTGCTAAATAATAACATCATAGGAAGCCCTAGTGACCACCCGGCAGAAAGCGTCCAATACTCCCAAGCTTATCCAACAGACCCCATACACAAACAAGGAGTCTTGTCCAGGAAGAGTTTTCAAAAACAAAGGTAGGTCATTGATCTAGCGAAGAAGAAGATAGTATAGCAGAGTGATAGGACAGAGCAGGAATAAGAAAGTGCAAATGAGGAAGACAGCGACAGTGGGAATTTAAAGCACTAAATTTCCAGAAAGTGGGGATACTATTTATACTGAAACCCCCGGCACTCCAACGGGGGTATCCGCAATACTTATGTCTCATGATTAATACTTCATGAATCAATGGTCATAGTTTTCATGCATAACTGTCCAGTATGAATGTAACAAATACAACCGTAAGCATGATGATGCTACATGGGTCATTTTTGGTGCCATTCATATACAGGCAATTGCCTTGGTCACAGAATTTTCAGTAATTGGTTTCAAACGACGTTCTACATTACATTACAAATTGTTTCACAAAACCACGCTGTCAACAAAGGTGGTCTACACAGTGCATACACGCAGCCATTTAGTGCATGAAGTCTTTACCAGTGAAAAGGTTTAGTGTACTTAAAACATGAGGAATCACAACATCACACTATTTTTGGAGAGCTGCAATGGTGCACTAGTGGACCATCAGTCTCAAAAGTCCAGAGTTTGGCATCTAGAAGTTTCTGAAGCAGTGCAGTTGTGTCTGAAAAGAATCGAGGCAGGCGTGACAGTCCCTCATACACAGTTTGTATGTACACAGTGTTTTTATCTAGCTGCGTTAGCTGTTGCTGTGGCCCGATTTCTTACAAAATCTTTGATGTTTTTCCAAGTTCTGTGCCTGAGAACAGGTTCTTTTTGGAGGCAGTCTTCTATGACAGCTTTACCAGGTAAGGTGTGGAGGTGAATGTAGCGACCCAACTGTCGATAACAAGCTGCTACTTCCTCTGTACTCCATGGATGTCTGTATCAACTGTGTTTGGCAACTGGAAAACAACAAAACATAATATTATTGTAATATGCCTGCATTCATTACATGTAATGATGTAAACTATGAATAACAGACTGTTTTAAGCCTTTTGTTCCATTAGTTGTACATTGTTTTATGAAGAAAAAAATATACATCAAAATTAAAATAATTGTAAGAAAGTGTTTCAAATTAACTGCTGATCTTGTACTATTGTGATCTACCATTTGAAACAAAGCTTAATCTAGAGTTAATGAACCACTTCCCTGGCTCTGTTCATATCACTCATGAGTCATGTATCTGATGGAAACAGTTTTTTTTTGTTTTTTTTGTGTTTTTTTTGTTTTTTGTTTTGGGGGTGGGAGGGGGGTGGTGGTGGTGGAGGAGGTGGTGGTGGTGGGGAATCCTGAGCAAGTGTTTTTATTTAAGCTGCACATATATATATAATTTACCTTTGAAAGAAAACAAGACAATATTATTGTTTACTTCCCTCCCGAACTATACAATACAACATAATTATTAGTTTTTTTTTTAAAATACAGAACAATGGTTGTTAACAGACTTACCATATTACAATCCATTTCAGAAGACGGCGTTATTTCTGCAGGGGCTGGTGTTGGCAGCGATGCCGACTTCTCCAGTTCTGCTGCTGTAGTAGCTACTGTGGACACGACAGATGTAGTTGCTTCAGCTGGTGTTGTAGATGATGCTTGGACTGGAGCAGCCTTTATTACATTCCTACACAGCACAAACAAATATATTCTGCTCAAATCTGTTATCTGTTGTCTATTGTTACTCTTGATAAGCACATAATGAATCGTTATGTCTAAATTACTCTAAATGTTGTCCTCCCACCTCTTTTTCGGTCTTCCTCTTCTTCTACCTCCTTGCACTGTGCCTTGCAGAATAGTCTTTGCAAGGCCTGATGATCTGGTGACGTGGCCATACCATCGGAGTTTCCGTTTCTTCACCGCTGTGAGCAGGTCATCGTGTTGTTCAATTCAATTGCTTGTGTGATGGTCTGTCGGACTTCGTCGTTGGTGATGTTGGGTATAGGAAATGCCCAGAAGTCTTCTGTAGCACCTCATCTCCATGCTTTATATTCTTCGTTGGAGATCTACTGTGAGGGTCCATGCTTCGCAAGCATATAGGAAGATGGAGATGACAAGGGAGCGCAGCAGTCTTACTTTGGAATGTAGACTGATGGTCCTGTCTTTCCAAATGGGCTTCAACCCTGTCAGGGCAGCAGTTGTTTGTGCGATCCTGGAGAGGACTTCTTGTCGGGACCCATTGTCTAATACAATGGCTCCTAAATATTTGAAGCTATGCACTGTGTTGAGGGATTGGCCTTGGACTTTGATGTCCGTGTTGATGCCATTGGTGTTGTTGGTCATCATTTTGGTCTTCTCTGCACTTATTTCCATTCGATAAGCTCTGGAGGTGGTGTCAAGCCTCTGTACCAGCTGTTCAAGTTCTTGTTCCTCTCCAGGCAATCCATCAATGTCATCCGCAAAACGAAGATTGGAGATTGCTCTACCCCCTATGCTGACTGTGCCTTCATGATCTGCAAGAGCATCTGACATGATGCGCTCTAGGAAGATGTTTAAGAGTGTTGGAAAGAGTAGGCATCATTGACGCACACCGATTGTTGTTCTGAACCAGTTCCCGATGGCGCTGTTGTGGAGGACTGCACTGGTAGCCTTGTCATACAGGCTTTTGATGACTTCAATAATTTTAGGGCTGATGTTGTACACTTTCATTGTTGCCCATAGAGCTGCATGCCAGACTCGGTCAAACGCCTTCTTGAAATCTATGAACACATGATATAGATGTTGTTGGTGCTGTAGGTATTTCTCACAGATTATTCTGAGGTTGAAAATCTGTTCAGTGGTACTTAGCCCTGACCTGAATCCTGCTTGTTCTTCAGCTATGATTTGTTCAGCTTGGGGTTTCAACCTGTTGAGTATTATTTTCAGGAGGACCTTGCTGGGATGGCTGATGAGGCTGATGGTGCGGTAATTTTCACACTCCTGAAGGTTACCTTTTTTGGGAAGAGTGATGACAAGTGACTGGGTCCATGGTATTGGCCACTCCCCACTCTGCCAGATCTTGTTACAGATAATGGTGAGGGCATCAATCATCACTTCTCCTCCTGCTTGTAGCAGTTCCTCCGGTATGTTGTCCACACCCGCTGACTTCCATTTCTTCAGCGATTGCACTGCTGCCTCAACTTCTTCCCGGAGAATTGGGAGGATTTCTTCTTCTTATCTGTTCTCGGGACATGCTAGAACTGATGGGTCTCCATTTGGTGTATGGTTGTAAAGGTCAAACAGTACTCTGTATGGGGTAAAGTATAGTTGTATTTACAAAAATTAACGTGGCCAAGTCATTTCCCGAATCAACAATACATGTGTTCAAAAGAACGAATTTGTGCTGCTCTCTTCATTGTGACAAAATAAAAATGAGGAAACTAATGATGAAGAAATTTAAGGAAACTAAAACATAAACTCACATTTCCTTTAACAACCGGAAATATTCTGCAGCAGTCTGGGGTCTTACAAATTCCGATGCCTTCTGAGGCCTTCCATGCCAAGAAGCCATTGGCAGTGTTTGGGTACTCTGCTGCGTCTGCAATTGATATCAAAACAAATAATTTTAAGAATTCAATTTGTACACCAGGCGCATGGCAAAGATACATTATTTTATTTTATTAGTCCAAATGTGTAAATTTCAACTCTCATTTTCATGTCCTGGTGAAGCACAATTCAAATTGCTTAAATAATACAAAAGAAAACAAATTAAAACATTGTGTCAATTTTACTCAACTGACCATTATGCCCTAATTGTGTATGCACTCAATACACCATTATTCATCACATGTTTCTGTGTTCATCTAATTATGTTCATTCAAATTACATGATTTCAACAAGAATCAATGATCATGATTAAAATGCTTTTAACAACTTAAACAAGGCTCCAAAAACAAATAATTAAAAATCCATCAAACAAATTTATACATTCGTAGAATTTGTGCACACGGTCGAGAGCTTATGCTTACAACAGCCAGGTCAAAATGTGTCTGTGAGGGTCCATGTGCTAACTCAGTAGGACCAGCTAGTGTGCAGTCACAGAAGTCCTAATTATAGGCCTCACTATACTATACTGTAGTATTTGATAAATAATTTTAATTTGTCTTCTTTCTCAAATTTCTGTTGGTGCCCATCATACTTCATTACTTGTTGCTTAGGGCGCGTCCACATGACAAGCTTCGAGCGAAGCTTTGAGCTGCGCTTCAGCTGCGCTGCGAAAAGTCTAACTAGAATTACTGTAGAAGCGTCCACACCACGAGCCGCGCGGCTATTGCTAGCTTCGAGCAGCGGTAATATTCTCGGCATTTATCGACGCTCGAAGCTCAAGCGGTGGTTTTGGGTCCTTGACCTTGATTGGTTTTGTGTCCTTGGCCTTGAATCAGTCTTCTTACCACCCTTCGCTTACGGAATCAGAGAACTACAAAATAAGAGATTGTGGCAGAAAAAACAAAAAGATTTTCGAACAGGGAGGTTCGAGCAAAGCTGTTTCAGGAGGTGCCTAAAATGGCAAGGCACTCAAGTTAGTGATTGAGTGAAGATGGTTATAAATTTTATAATAAAATGACCAATTGCTCTTATCGTATAGTATAGGCCTAATTGACAAAATTGCAGCTTTATCATTTGTGCAGTCGCCATTGAAAAATAATAGTACCCAGTAAGTGCTTTTTTTTCTTTTATTATGTTTTAACACAATTTGTTGCAAATAAAATACAGATCTAGATCTATTAAGCGAATTCACATTTGATGTTTTCACTCAGATTTAGAACCGTGCTTACAGTCCCAAATTCAACCTAGATTTAGATCTGGATTTTATAAATAAAAAATAAATAAAAGGGCTATGATGGTAAATTATCAATGAACACTTATGATGTAGGTATTGTGTGTTCAATGCCAGCCAATAAAAGTTTACAAAAATATATAGTTAACGTTTTAACTTGGGTTTATTTCTTTGTAGGGGTGGGGGGTGGGGGAAAAACAAGAGAGAGAAAAGGGGAAGGCTGAACAGTAAATGACCAACATTTGGGTGGAGTGCATGATTGCAGGTCCATCTTTTTTTAAATCTGCACTCTTTGTTTTATTTTTTTTTAAATAGTACATTCCATGTTGATCTTAAAAGTGACCAACTTTAGATTTAAAATCACAAGCTTTGTGACGTATATGAACATGAAAAAACTAAAGTCACGAGAGTCTCATCCTTCATTATCACTGCCGTCAGTTAGTTCAGCAAAGTTATATTAACTGTAGCTTTCCTGCCAGTTCACTGCACCAACCCTGACAAAATACTCAACCAGCTGTTCTCTCACCCATGCTAAGTATTTTCCAGGACGACCTGAGTAACACCCCATCCGTCTGTCCTGTTCGCCACGGACTTGAGTATCATCCCAGATCTCCGTGTCCTTTTTTTTATATCAGCGCTTTCATGATGGATGACTGCATTGTGCAAGGCAACAGTGCTAGCACAATGTGGTCAGCAGTGGTCACGTTGTGCAGATTGCTGTTTTCAGCACTTACCATTTTCCAGCAAGCACTACAAACCCGCATTCTACACAACGGCTTGCCATGGCGATAATTCAAGATGATATCGACTGTGTTGATGCATGTTATTAGGTATGGCTTGGGCGATAGGCTGGGTTACCTACCCAAAAAATAGGAAAGGTGAATGTTGGAATTTGGTAGTGGGACATATTTACTGTATTCCCTTTAAGGCAGAGTTTCATCTGAAACCTGGAAAATATTCCATCACTCTCTTTCCCGTAGGCTCCAACTTCAACAGAAATAAATTTTAGTTGCGGGTCTGCGATGCCTTGCAAAACCACAGATAATAAACTTCCGAACGACAGCTAGCATCACGCTCGCAGGCAGCTAGCTGTAACAGCTTGTCATGTGGCCACCCAAGCTGTCGCCGAGCTTACAGCCAGCTGTACAGCTAGGGAGCTGCTAGCTTTTTGACGCTTTTGGTGTGGCCACCCACCGCTCAAAGCTCAAAGCTCGTCCAACGCTACGCCACCGCTAGCTCAAAGCGCAGCTCGTCATGTGGACGCGCCCTTACACTGTCACTGGTAGATAATTATGTACAGCAACCATGCAAACTTGAAAGTGTACATGTAAAAAAGTAAGATCAAGAAAAAGAATTAAATTAAAAGAGGTGAATTTAAAAGGAAAAGAAGATACTAGTTTGAAGTAGTAGTAGTAGTACTACTACTACTAGTACTAGTACTAGTAGTCGTATAGGAGCAAAATGAGCATGTGATTTTCCTACACATTTCATTATCATACTCATAGCAATAAAATATATTTTTAAACTGTGGAAGTATATCTAACAGGTGTTTAAAGTTATTTATGCTTGGTGCATTCTTAAGTGAAATAGCTAGATTAGTCCAGTTACTGGTTAGTAACAAAGTCTGTTAGAATCAAAAACTTCCTTTTTTAGTATTGGAATGCTGAATAAAAACTTTTCCTTCCGACATTCATGTAAAGAAAAAACAAACATCAGAACTGATAATTAATTTGAATTAACCAACGTGATTCTGAATCAACAATGTAAGGAAACAAAGTAGAATTAGAACAGTGCTGTCAGTAGAAGAGGGATGGTGACACAGCATGCCATGGAAGTGGCACTAGATCTAGCTTCAATGGACTCTCCACAGAAAAAGGGAAGAAAAAATTTTGAATTTTCACAGACAGCATCCATGGTTTTCTCATAATAATGGCACAAATACATAAGCACTCAAAGTAAATAATTAACAAACGAAAAATCAACTAAAGCACAGCAACTTACCAGTGGCTCTTTCCAATTCAAGATGGCGACTTGTGCACACTTGTTTTCAAAAACTAGTTCCCTCTCTCTCCTTAGTGTGTGATTTCACGTCTACTTTTTACAGCACAAATGCTGCCGTGATACACACACGTGTGTTAAGGGTCGTGTGTGACCATCAATGAATTTCCCACGTTATGCTGCCTAAACCAATCACAGCTCGGATTATAATTTATGCATATTTTAGAGGTTAGGGAGTTCAAAAATCGTAATTGTGCATTATGCGGTCGGCAGCATAAAGAGCGAGGCAGCATAACGTGAGTGTGTAACCATACGATTGGCAGCCTAACGGAGTCAACACAAACGCACACACACACACACACACACACACTAACACTAAATGCAACATTTGCATACCCGAAGTCTTCCTCGCAGCGCTTATAAAAATAATGAAAGAACAGCCAACTCAAAAAAGACAATTAAAACACAACAAAACCGCAACAACAACAACCACAAACAATTATCAATAAAATAAAACGGCAGTAGGTGGGACTAAAGTGCTTAAAATGAAGTCCCCTACGGCGATATTTAAAAAAATCGTAACCAAGATGACAAAAGCTGATGTGGCATGCGTTGATGAATGTCTGCGCGGTATCACTATCGATCATATGTGTGTATGTGTGTGTGTGTGTGTGTGTGTGTGTGTGTGTGTGTGTGTGTGTGTGTGTGTGCAGGGCCGGATCCAGGGGGGGGGGGGTTACCTGGGTTCCGGAACCCCCCCTCGAAACTAAAAAAAAAAAATAATAATACTAATTTTGTTTTATGCAAAGAGGTTTTTTTTTTCAATTGTTTTTAAAACATTGCAGTTTTTATTCACTTTCGGTCCAAGGTACAAATAGTCATTTATAGACAATTCAACGGAAATCCATTTCAAGGGATCCGTTGAAACGTCCAAAGCGTTTTCCCGTTGAAACGACCAAGTAATTCAACCCCTAAGCCTAAATTAGTAAATGCAGCCATATTTTCCTGTTCTGTCCGCAAGCCTCTTCCAGCACCTTCACCTTGATACTGCCCTAATCCCCCAAAAACGACTTTTTAGAAATATTAATTAATATGCTAAGTTGATAATTATGAACTATAATTCGTTGCCTGGTTTGGTGAAGTCAGCAAAATGGCAAATGCTTTGACAACTGATGTTATTGTTCCTCGTCAAGCATCCCGACAGACTCTCCGTGACAACCAACCTGCGGCCACTCCAGAAGAATATTTCAAGATAAGCATTGCCATTCCTTTCTTGGAACACCTGTCAACCGAATTGGACTCGAGGTTCAAAAATGCTGACCTAGCAAGTTGATGGTCTCTGGTGCCAAGCACTTTAATAGACAACCAGGATGGTTTCATGCAGGTTCCAGAAGGGGTGAATACACTGGCAATGTTGTGGGAGTCTGACCTACCAGACAACGCTACCCTTGATGCAGAATACCAACGGTGGGTTTGCAAATGGCGAAGTGCTGCTGAGAATGCGACAGCTATCATCCCATCCACGGCATCAGAAGCACTGAAACATTGTGACGGGGATTTTTATCCCAACCTGTTCATCATGCTAAAGAACCTTTGCACCCTGCCTGTCACTACTGCCGAGTGTGAGCGTTCAAACAGTCAGTTGCGCAACCTGAAAAACTACCTGCGTTCTACAATGGGGCAACAGAGGCTCAATGGACTTGCTTTACTGAAAGTGCACAGGGATGTTGATATTGACTTCAAAGAGGCAGTGAACTGTTTTGCCAGAAGATACAATTCACAAATGGTACTAATGCCGGAGAACCTAGTGCAGCAAGACTGAGAGTGAAAGCAGGGCGGTGATGTTCATAAACTACAAGGTAAAGCTTTATACCGTTAGCGATCGACAAAAAGTAGTGAATAATAATAGTATACAAAACATCTCTGCTGATAAATAAATGTTTGTGTGTGTGTGTGTGTGTTGTTGGTTTTTTTTTTTTAAGGGAGGTGCAGAGGATAATTTTTGTACCTCAGAGTTTGTCAGTTCAACTGTTAAAAAAGCTCAAAGTCCCAGACCATCACAAATGGCTTTTTAAAGGTTCAGATAGCACCAGATTGCACCATTTTGCATCCTTGAAAAAAAAACATTTCCGGGGGTGCATGCCCCCGGACCCCCCTAGAAGGCTCGGCGCTTCGCGCCTTCGCTGAACCTGTAACCCCCCCCCCCCCCTTCGACTTTCCCCAGGTCCGGCCCTGGTGTGTGTGTGTGTGTGTGTGTACGTGTGAGTGTGTTTGTCTACGTGCGTGCGTGTTTTGGAGCAGGGTGTTGCATGACGACTGTACTGCTGTTAGAAGACAGTGCGTAGGTGGGGGATCGCAGGAATTTGCCCACGAGGTCAGTGATGCTGGTTCCATTATACCCATCATCCTGAACAAGGTTTATTGATACAGCGCAGACGTGAATCCGCATTTACCATTACTCAGCAGTTTCAAGGAATTTGACCTTTATATTAGGCCTATTCTCCTAGGGCGAAGCGAGGTGTGGCAAAAGCTCTTACGCCACATCGCTTTGTACTGTACACGTCTACCCACGTCGGTCAAAAAGACGTTGGCCAATGACATCATCATCATCATCATCATCATCATCATCATCATCATCATCATCATCATCATCATCATCATCATCATCATCATCACTACTGGAGGAAGATGATGGTAATGGTCTTGATGATTGCGAATCACAATACTGATCATCAAGAACCTGCGGGATATTTTTATTTATTTATTTCATCATTTTATATAGCGCTTATCCAGCTCAAAGAGCTGCTGATACAGGATCCTACTCAAGGCGCCCGAGGCGCCCACTTGCAGCCTTTGGGCGCATAGTCTAACGCTCAGACGACTGAGCACAATCCTGGGCGACCGCTGAAGTGGAGGAGGGACCTAGTGTGCGCTGGGTGTACTTGTGAAGCACTTACCCGTCTAAGACATGAGCGTCATAATCTTTCAAGTCCGTGCAATGGAATGCGTGCATGCACAGACTAGATCTCAGTTTATACTCTCATCCGAAGGCGTAGGAGCGCACTTTCTAAGAGTTTTTTTTTCTTCTTACCCTAGTCGTTAACGGGCTTTGAACCACAGACTGTACAGGCTGAAATCATACCTGTCAAATGCTACGGATTTTTGCGTAGCGCTACGCATTTTAAACATTTTCCCATTGCTACGGCGTATCACAAAGCTGCTACGCAATTTTTCAAAAGTGACGATAATACTTTTTAACCAAGGAGGTTTTCGCGTGAAAGTAGTCTGTTCCGGTCGAGTCCGGTTTAAAGACACTTAGTAAAAGCACCGCACTTCCGCAACACGTGTTCGTTCAGAACTTCAGTCTACGATCAGTCTTTGTGAGGGAGAGACAGACGGAGTTGAACAAAGAAAATGGCAAAGCCTCCACCTAAAAAACTCAAACGACCAGGAAGGCACCTGCCTGAATGGGAAACCGATAAGGATTTTGAAGGCCTAGTGGAGAAGTCCAAAGAAAGTAGACTCAATGAAGTTTAGTAATAGCATATGAGTTACTCATATGCTATTACTAAACTTTATTGAGTCTATTGATGCATGAAACAAATTGTTTTCCTTACCAGTGCTAGGAAAGTTTAGATCTACATGGAAGCCATGTAAATGATGTGATGCTGAACCTGGTCTTGAGACAAAATAGGAGATTTTCCTACCAATTTCTTTTCTCTTTTTTTTTTTTTTTTTTTTGCATTTTCACTTGAAAAACGTACATGAAATTTGAAAATGTTTATAATGATAATGATAATGGTAATAGCTAAAGTGTTGTGCATTAACAAGATTTTACAATAAATTTGTAAACACATTGGATGTGTGTGTTTATATTGGATGCAGAAGTTTCCAGTTTTGTTGCGAATCGCGTGATTCATATTATTAGTGCTACACCAAACCTCCATTTGCTATGGTTTTTCTGATAAATTGCTACACCACAACCCCAAAAACCCTTGACAGGTATGTGAAATGTACACAGCGTACACCACTGAGCTAACTGCGCTTGTAGTCGTATGTCTCGATCTCAGCAGGCGCTGATTTTCAGCCTGCATCGTCACCATCCACGACAGCGTCCACTGATGTATATTATTCTGACCATGCCTTCGCTCCCACGTGCTGCTGTCGCTTCGGGGCGCGTAAAGCTTTTTTTGTTTCTTTCTAATTATCAGATGAGATAGGTGGTGAAATAGTTAAAAGATGAGCAGGGATGGTGGGAGGATGAAGAAGGGGGAGAAAAGGAACACAAATAATGGATTAAAAAACCTTCGCAGCGCATGTGCTGCTAGTACACACTGGGTATCGGAGACTGGATGAGGGATACACGTAAATCAGACTAATGGGTGGAAATCTTGTTAGTCCTGTTAGATCTCTGAAATTCAGTATGATGTTAGCGCTGAGGAACGACGACCACGTTGTATCCAGAGACATTTTGGGGTGCATTACAGTACGCTGCAAAGGCTATCATCACTCAGTTTATGACTAGACCGGCCCTTTGTAAAACGATAGGTCTGTGAATCCTGAGACCCAGCAACGATGGTTCAATGTGCATTATATAATATGCGCTATAACGCGCTACACAGCAAAATCTAGCATCATCCCAGGTGTCCAACCTGAACGAGCAGTATCAGGCGACCGTTCACCTATCCATAATCTATCTTGCCCGCGACACATATTGGAGGTGAAAATGTAATATACTATTATATATATCGCTATCATCATAAGCAGCTGCATATAGTGCACAGTCTTCGAAAATGCATTATCGTAGCCGTAGACAGCGTCATCATCATCACGATCAACATGATCATGATCTTCTTCTTCTTCTTCTTCTTCTTCTTCTTCTTCTTCTTCTTCTTCTTCTTCTTCTTCTTCTTCTTCTTCTTCTTCAGCAGCAGCAGCAGTATCAACATCATCATCATCATCATCATCATCATCATCATCATCATCATCATCATCATCATCATCATCATCATCATCATCGTCATCATCATCATCATCATCATCGTCGTCGTCGTCGTCGCTGTTTCCACCTTTCTTCCTTTCTCACTTCTCCTCTTGTCCCTTATTTTTCTCCTCCTCCTTTATGATGATGATGATCATCATCATGGTCTTCATCATCATCATCATCATCATCATCATCATCATCATCAGCAGCAGCAGCAGCAGCAGCAGCGGCAGCAGCAGCACGTCACTTCGCCTCATCTGTACCCGTGATGTGCTAACCTATTTCTTGCCAGTCTTCTGAAGCTGTGATCATCAGCAGTAAATCTACAAGACACCGCGTTGTCGGTGTCCTGTTTTCTAGTCCAAGGACACACACACACACGCGCACATACAGACACACACACACAGAGGCAAACACGCACGCACACACGCACGCACGTACACCATCACACATACACATTTACACGCAAGCACAAACCTACACAGATACACACACGCACACACACACGCACACACACACACGCGAACACGACCGATGCACAAACGTCAGACGCTCGAACCTTTACAAATGCAACCAAAGGCAATGTGTTAAACACACACAAAAATTAGAAAGGAGTTCATGTGCACCTCACAGGGGAGAATAAATAAAAATGCACACACACATACACACAGACAAACACACACACACACATGAACACACACACACAAACACTTAAGTGGAAAGTCAGATTTCAGGAAAAGTTGGGAAACATTAAAATGACATAATATCGTTTATGTAAACACCAGAGAATGGACTGTTAAAGTAAGTTGTTGGTTTTTTTTTCAAGCGTAAGATTTAGATTGCGATTTTGATGGTGGAGGTATGTGGTGTTAGTGGTAGTTGTGGTAGATGAGTGGGGTTCTAAATCAATTTAATGAACATGAACAAGTGCACAAACACGCCCTCTTTAGTACTGAAATGCATAGACTAAGACAAAAAAAAAGTCTTGGACGAAATGAAGACGTGGGGGCAAAACCATCAGGTTTTTAAACTGAATCAACTGTTACAGAATTTTTTAAAATAATAATATAGTATTTACATGTCCATGATTAAAACAAACAAATAAACAAAAACCTGTTATTGATTAGAAATATTATTTAGGTCAGCTCCATGAATTTGATCCCAATTCTCTATCCGTTCAATAAAAGACTATTATACGGAAGTCAATTATTTTTGTGTGGCCTGTTCGTGCTTTTATCATCGTGTATGCCTAAATGTTGTTTGCTGCAATACAATATATTATATTTAAGGTAACAAATATGTATTGTATTGTATTGTATTGTATTGTATTGTATTGTATTGTATTGTATTGTATTGTATTGTATTGTATTGTTTTGTATTGTATAGCGACAAGGAACATTTTGTGCACAAAATGTCATGTTGTGGTTTCTGCCATTATGTGTGCACCCCAAAGTTGCGATGTCTTGCGAAAGATAACAAAGGGGTCGTGTGTGTGTGTGTGCATGCGTGTGTGTGTGTGCGTGCGTGTGTGTATTCATACGCGCATGTGTGCAAGAGTGTGTTGGTAAGAGCGCGTGTGTGTGTGTGTGCGTGCGTATGTGTGTGCTCATGCCTGTATGTGTATGACTATGCGTTTATCCATACTATGTGTGTGCATCTGTGACCGAAATGCACAAGGTTAATTATCTAGTACACCTCCCACTATCATATCATACGCTAAATCTCAACTTTGTCCTTTCCTTGATCTTTGGCATTTCCCCCTGACCCTTCTTAAGCCTGCAGGCTGTGAGGCAGTGATGTCAATGTCGGTCTTACTGCAGGCAACAAACAAAAGATGTTAATATGTGCCTCATTGATTTCATCATCATCATCATCATCATCATCATCATCATCATCATCATCATCATCATCATCATCATCATCATCATCATCTTCTTCTTCTTCTTCTTCTTCTTCTTCTTCTTCTTCTTCTTCTTCTTCTTCTTTTTTCTTTTTTTCTTCTTGTCTTCTTCTTCTTCTTCTTCTTCTTCTTCTTCTTCTTCTTCTTCTTCTTCTTCTTCTTCTTCTTCTTCTTCTTCTTCTTCTTCTTCTTTTAGAGGGGCCGGGTAGCTCAGTTGGTAAGAGCGTCTTGCTAGTAACCGAAAGGTCGCTGGTTCGAATCCCGGATTGGTCAACGTGTGATCATATTATTTTCCCCTTTACCAACAACTGGCCCGCTGGTGTCAGTATAAATCGGTCCAGTAGTCACCTATATGCGAAAGTGTCGTGTGACTATAATCTACAAACAACCATCTTCTTCTTCTATGTAGAATGTCTACTAAGACTACCCTGACTTAATGCTGTGCACTAACGAGGGATCACAGTCGCTCGTATGTGGATACGATAGCGTCCTTTTAAAAGAAAGTTACTGAGAAGGACGCCTTCTTTACAGATTACGGCAAAAAGACCGTAAATGGTGTTTGCAGTTCAATCTAAAACCCTTCGTGGTTATTTACTTTCAAATTGTTTCTCAATGTATTTAGTATCAGTTTGGAGATCCGGGCGGCTTGCGTTAGATCCTATATCGGCCAGCGCCTTGAGCAGCTCTTGAGCTGGAAAAGCGCTATATACGAACAATGAAATAAAATGAATTAAAATAAATAAAATAAAACAAAATAATTTATCCATTAATGAATTTACCCTTTTTCGGCGTCGTTGTTGCCACACGTCAACACTACAGCCAGATCTGAATCACGCTATAAGTCACATCACAATACATGATACAGTGAAACAAGGATACAAAATACGTTATTGCCAAACGAGTTCCACGCCAGGATAGCCAATTTAACCAAGCTGCAGCAAATTCAAATACAAAGGAAAACGCGTAAGACTCATGGACAAGTTGATAACATAAAGCAAGTAATAACATACAGTAGACCTAATAATAGTCTGTACTAAAAGAACCTTCAGGAGTGTGAAAATTACCGCACCATCAGCCTCATCAGCCATCCCAGCAAGGTCCTCCTGAAAATAAAACTCCGCAGGTTGAAACCCCAAGCTGAACAAATCATAGCTGAAGAACAAGCAGGATTCAGGGCAGGGAGAAGTACCACTGAACAGATTTTCAACCTCAGAATAATCTGTGAGAAATACCTACAGCACCACAACATCTATATCATGTGTTCATAGACTTCAAGAAGGCCTTTGACCGAGTCTGGCATGCAGCTCTATGGGCAACAATGAAAGTGTACAACATCAGCCCTAAAATTATTGAAGTCATCAAAAGCCTGTATGACAAGGCTACCAGTGCAGTCCTCCACAACAGCGTCATAGGGAACTGGTTCAGAACAACAATCGGTGTGCGTCAAGGATGCCTACTCTCTCCAACACTTTTCAACATCTTCCTAGAGCGCATCATGTCAGATGCTCTTGCAGATCATGAAAGCACAGTCAGCATAGGGGGTAGAGCAATCTCCAATTTTCGTTTTGCGGATAACATTGATGGATTGGCTGGAGAAGAACAAGAACTTGAACAGCTGGTACAGAGGATTGACACCACCTCCAGAGCTTATGGAATGGAAATAGGTTAGAGAAGACCAAAATGATGACCAACAACACCAATGGCATCAACATGGACATCAAAGTCCTAGGCCAATCCCTCAACACAGTGCATAGCTTCAAATATTTAGGAGCCATTGTATCAGACAATGGGTCCCGACAGGAAGTCCTCTACAGGATCGCACAAACAACTGCTGCCCTGACAAGGTTGAAGCCCATTTGGAAAGACAGGACCATCAGTCTACATTCCAAAGTAAGACTGCTGCGCTCCCTTGTCATCTCCATCTTCCTATATGCTTGCGAAGCATGGACCCTCACAACAGATCTCCAACGAAGAATACAAAGCATGGAGATGAGGTGCTACAGAAGACTTCTGGGCATTTCCTATACTTAACACATCACCAACGACGAAGTCCGACAGACCATCACACAAGCCATTGGACAACACGATTACCTGCTCACAGTGGTGAAGAAACGGAAACTCCGATGGTATGGCCACGTCAGCAGATCATCAGGCCTTGCAAAGACTATTCTGCAAGGCACAGTGCAAGGAGGTAGAAGAAGAGGGAGACCGAAAAAGAGGTGAGAGGACAACATTCAAGAATGGACTGGTTTGACACTGAGCGAAGCCATCAGGGCTGCTGAGGACAGAGAAAGATGGAGTATGCTGGTTAAACGATCATCTGTGGTGCCCCTACGACCTCCGGGTTACGGGACAGGATAGGATAGGATAGGGACTAAAAGAACGTACAGACAAGTCGACCCATAACCACCCAAGTAATCACTGTTTGCTTCACCAACATAAACTTGCGTCTTCCCCGGTGCTTTGTGCCATATATGCAATACAGCCATTCTTTAATTAAATGTCAGCAAGCGTTGTGGCCGCGTGGTCTAAGGTGGGACTAACTTGCCTTGTCCACAGGCTAGAAACCAATGGCTCTTGACAGATGATATGGGTTTGATCCCGACTTTGCGTTTTGTTTCTCCGAATATTATTTACTTTTGACTGGGGCAATGTCTAGCGGGTTTTCTTCGGTACTATGGTTTGCTCCCCCAGCAACATTTTAAAAACACATTAGGTAGGTTGGGTTTGGGCGCGCCACAGGCTGCGACTATGCCTTCCCCTGGGGAGGCGGCCCAGAATTTCCCGATAAAAAGGGACAATAAAGTGTCAAAACTCAAGTAAAAGAAATCTAATCAAAAGAATTTGAAAGCCCGGTGCGTGTCTGCACAGTTTAAAAAATGTAGAAAATTAGATTGCCTCTCGATGTTCACCTAGACCTTTTTGATAAATGTATTAAACCAATTTTATTGTATAACGGTGAGGTATGGGCTCATGAAAATATGGAAATATGTGATACATTGCAATGAAGGTACTTGAAAATTATGTGAAAACTAGCACTCAGAAACGCATGGTTTTGTGTGAACGTGGTTCTCTACCCGTTTCTTTAATTATTTTAAGATTTCAGTCAAACAGCGCTTGAGAGACCTGCAAACATGGCATCATGTTATATTTGACCATAAAAGCTGCATTACATGTAGAATTTTTACGGATACCTGTTGCTTTAAGCATTATTTAGTGCATTTATCATTTTTATTGAGAAGAAACTTGCTAAAGTTCAAACTTAGCTGCACAAAAGAGAGAATTAAGGTTGTGTACTGTATTTGATCTCGTAATTGAAATAGATGACGAATACCATTATCTGTTTAACTGTACAATTACCCCAATCTTTTAGGAATCACCCAAATGGTACAATTAATTCAATAAATGAACTCAAAATCGAAAAAGAGGCTAATGAATTTAGGACATTTTATTGGAATTATATTTTCCCTTTTTGAATTATGTCGCATTGCCTTTTTCTTCTTCTTGAATACCATCAGTGTTGCTTGGGGGGTGGGTGGATGGGTGGGCGTGTGTGTGTGTGTGTGTGGGTGTGTGTGTGTGTGTGTGAGTGTCTGGAAATATATTTGAATACATCTTGTGCAGTGTCATGTTATTGTGTGCCTGCTGGCTCTCTGACATTATGGATGGACTGAATTATAAGTATGAATTTTTGCGCGTGTCTATAAACCTGTTGTTCCTGGCGAGCTGGTAGGAACCGCAGGTTAGAAATAATTCATCTGTTCACAGGCGGCGGAAGCGGGGGGGGGCAAGGGGGGCACTGGCCCCCTCCAGAAAAATATTGGGGGGGCAAACCTATACATTTGCCCCCCCAATATTCAGCCCCTCAAAAAACATTATTTGGAGGTTCAAACCAATATTTCCCCCCTTTCTCTGGACTGATGCAAGTTAACAATATCTGTGCTGAGACCATTTTCAAAGCACTGAAGGACTGCTTGATCAGACTTGACTTGCCAGTGTAAAACTGCAGGGGCCAGACCTACGACGGGGCGAGTAATTTTCAGGGTCATGTGTCAGGAGTTGCAAAAAGATTCAATTAAAGATGAGATCTTTGCTGTGACTGAAGAGTTGGCGACAGTTCTTGAAAGAAAACAAACGACTTGTGATGACGCAGTAAACGCTGCTGACATTTGTCTGAGAACACTGGAAAGCATGCGGCATGAAGATTGCTATGAGACATTTTTTGCTGACATCACAACGAAAGCTGCAAATTTGTGTGATGAACCCTGCGTTCCTACACTGAAGCAGCGCCTCCACGAAGACTGGACGATGGCTCACAGGGTCACAGCTACTCTTGTCCATCTGCTTACTACAGACAGCAATACTGTGAGGCCATTGACAACACCAAAGAACATTTAAAGAGCCGGTTTGATCAAATAGCTCTCGACTTACCAAGGAAAATTTAAGTTCTTCTAAGTGATGGAGCAGCAGGGAAGAGACCAAACATTCCTCAAGAAATCAAAGATACATATTCCGCTGACATCGACTTGGACAGACTCAAAACTCAGCAAGAATCCTACCACATGCACTGGGTGACACCAGAAGGCGGCTCTAGGATCACCATCTTCCACGCACTGCCGGATGAACTGAAAGCTTCTGACACTGTGCGACGGATGCTGAGTGAAGTGGATAAACTTCTCAGACTGTACTTCACCATCCCAACCACAACTGCAACGGCTGAACGCAGTTTTTCAGCCCTAAAGCGGGTAAAAACATACCTTCGGGCAACGATGACGCAGGAGCGTCTAAATAAATGTCTTATAATGCATGTGTTCAAAGACAAAGTAGATCAACTACACCTAGCGCAAACTGCTTACGAATTTATCAATACAAATGAACGCCGCCAGGCATACTTAGAAAAATTAACGGTGTAATTTCCCATGCCAAATGACATGCATGACTGCTGTTTTTGTTACTGTGATGGATCAACATTGCAAGGTCAGTTTCTCTCCCTTTCTCTCTACCCTCCCCAACCCCCCCCCCCCCCCCCTCTCTCTCTCTCTCTCTCTTATATGCACAGTTGTAGAAATATATGATATATTTTTTTTCTCTCTCTCACATAGTGTCTATGAAAATAGTTCAAATTATTTGGAGTAAATGTCCAGGGCCGGACCCAGAAGGGGGGGGGGGGGGGATACCTGGGTTCTGGACCCCCTCTCCAAATTAAAAAAAATTGAATTTTTTTTAATGCAAAGAGTTTCATTTTTTTAATTGTTTTTAAAACATTGCAGTTTTTAGTCACTTTTGGTCCAACGTACAAAGAGTTATTTATAGTCAATTCAACGGAAATCCATTTCAAGGGATCCGTTGAAACGTCCAAAGCGTTTTCCCGTTGAAACGACCAAGTAACCCAACCCCTAAGCCTAAATTAGTAAATGCAGCCATATTTTCTTGTTCTGGCCGCAAGCCTCTTCCAGCACCTTCACCTTGATACTGACCTAAACCACCAAAAACGACTTTTTTGAAATATTAATTAAGATGTTAAGTTGATAATTATGACAATTCGTTGTAACGAACATCCATTGAAACGACCATCGCTGAATCGTCCAAAAACATCGTTGAAATGGAAACCCTTGACAGTGAAACTGCAGAAAAGGACAAAAGATGTCGATGCCTACTGGGAAATCAAAGAGGTCAGTAACTGCATGTCTTCTATTAGAAGAGATGTCGACACAGCGTTCGTTGCCTGGTTTGGTGAAGTCAGCAAAATGGCAAATGCTTTGACAACTGGTGTTATTGTTCCTCGTCAAGCATCCCGACAGACTCTCCGTGACAACCAATCTGCGGCCACTCCAGAAGACTATTTCAAGATTAGCATTGCCATTCCTTTCTTGGAACACCTGTCAACCGAATTGGACTCGAGGTTCAAAAATGCTGGCCTAGCAGTTGATGGTCTCTGTCTGGTGCCAAGCACTTTAATAGACAACCAGGATTGTTTCATGCAGGTTCCAGAAGGAGTGAAGACACTGGCAATGTTGTGGGAGTCTGACCTACCAGACAACGCTACCCTTGATGCAGAATACCAACGGTGGGTTTGCAAATGGCGAAGTGCTGCTGAGAATGCGACAGCTATCATCCCATCCACGGCATCAGAAGCACTAAAACATTGTGACAGGGATTTTTATCCCAACCTGTTCATCATGCTAAAGAACCTTTGCACCCTGCCTGTCACTACTGCCGAGTGTGAGCGTTCAAACAGTCAGTTGCGCAACCTGAAAAACTACCTGCGCTCTACAATGGGGCAACAGAGACTCAATAGACTTACTTTACTGAAAGTGCACAGGGATGTTGATATTGACTTCAAAGAGGCAGTGAACTGTTTTGCCAGAAGATACAATTCACAAATGGTACTAATGCCGAGGAACCTAGTGCAGCAAGACTGAATTAAATGAAAGCAGGGCGGTGATGTTCATAAACTACAAGGTAAAGCTTTATACCGTTAACGATCAACAAAAAGTAGTGAATAATAATAGTATACAAAACATCTCTGCTGATAAATAAATGTTTGTGTGTGTGTGTGTGTGTTTTTTTTTTTTAAGGGAGGGGCAGAGGATAATTTTTGTACCCCAGAGTTTGTCAGTTCAATTGTTCAAAAAGCTCAAAGTCCCAGACCATCACAAATGGGTTTTTCAAGGTTCAGATTGCACCAGATTGCACCATTTTGCATCCTTGAAAAACAAAATTTCCGGGGGAGCATGCCCCCGGACCCCCCTAGAAGGCTCGGCGCTTCGCGCCTTCGCTGAATCTGTAACCTCCCCCTCGACTTTTCCAAGGTCCGGTCCTGATGTCAGTGAATAAAATGTGTGTGTGCCCCCCCAATCCTGAGCAGCTTCCGCCGCCTGTGCTGTTTTATTGATGAAGAAGAAATATCTTGTTTTTCCAACAAAGGATTATGACCTTTTCCACAAGAATGACAACGCACAGCTTTAGAGTACGAGTAGTGATATTTGAATTATTCGATGGATAATGTATAATGGCCTATTAGAGAACGGTATGGCGGGTCTTCCTCTCTGGGGAGTGAAGGCTAGGTCCGACGAACTATGGGGATGGCACAACTATTGCTGCTGTTCTACTAGTTAGCAATATGTCACTGACCTTGAGATAGATGCTAGATGTGTGTTTGTGAATGTGCGTGCGTGTGTTTGTGTGTGCATGTGTGTGTGATTGCGTGTGAGATTTAAAGCAATGCTAGAGAGGTGTGTTGGATTATGTTTACAAGATGCATGTGAAGTCGATAACAATAAATATACATATAGTTTGCCACTGTGATTCTGTAGCAGCTGTATTTTCTTTCGAGGTAACCAAAGATGTAGTGTATTGTATTGTATTGTATTGTATTATATTAAGTACTTGTATGTGTGTGTGTGTGTACGTGTGTGTGTAATGCATATATATATATATATATATATATATATATATATATATATATAGAGAGAGAGAGAGAGAGAGAGAGAGAGAGAGAGAGAGAGAGAGAGAGAGAGAGAGAGAGAGAGAGAGAGAGAGAGAGCTTACTCCTTCGGATGAGAGTGTGAACCTAGGTCTAGTCTGTGCACGCACGCATTTCAGCGCATAGACTTTAAAGATCCTGACACTCATGTCCTAGACGGGTGTGTGCCGGCTAAGCAAATACACCTAGCAAGCACTAGCTCCCTTCTCTGCATTCCCGCTCGCCCAGGACCCCTTGGGGTCATGAGCAATCTTGCCACTGTAGATTGTTCTAACCTATAAAGGGAAAAGTGAAAGCCCCAGTTGAAAACCTGTCTTGCCTTTGTAGGCATGACAGATTCACTGCGGCAACAGTACCCCCGTTGGAGTGCCGGGGGTTTCAGTATAAATAGTATCCCCACTTTATGGAAATTTAGTGCTTTAAATTCCCACTGTTGCTATCTTCCTCATTTACTCTTTCCCATTCCTGCTCTGTCCTATCACTCTGCTATACTATCTTCTTCTTCGTTAGATCAATGACCTACCTTTTTTCTTGAAAACTCTTCCTGGACAAGACTCCTTGTTTGTGTATGGGGTCTGTTGGATCAGCTTGGGAGTGTTGGACGCTTTCTGCTGGGTGGTTACTAGGGCTTCCTATGATGTTAGTATTTAGCAATGTAGGCATTTTATATGTATGTGTTTTGTTGATAATTTATAATGATGTTTGTATTCTATTTTGTTTTTGTAACCGGGGGTTCGCGTAGTTGAGGTAAACCCTCAGCCGTCCCCTGCGTGGGATGTCTTTATTGTAAAGTGACTGGCCGGTGGAGGGCATTCAATTTTCCCACTAGGGTTGTTTCAGCAGATCTTTTATGCGGACCGGGGGTTGTCCGGTCCTGATTTGGCTCGGAAGAGTCCGCTGGACCTAAAGCAACAATAAATCAATCAATCAAAAGCTCGCCCAGGATTGTGCGCAATCATCTGGGCGTCAGACTATGTGGCCAAAGGTTGCAGGTGTGCGCCTCGGGTGGCTTGAGTTAGATCCTGTATCGATCAGCGCCTTGAGCAGCTCTTGAGGCGGAAAAGCGATACATCATAGAAATTGTATAATAAATTCTCTCAAAATGGCTAGCACAGTACAGCAGCCATTAAGGAGCAAGGGAGGCAAGTTGCTTTAAAAATCAAGAAAGATAATTATCCCACTCACAAAGGTGGACAAAAAGTGCGACATACTGGTTTCAATTCCATGTGGTTCTACATGAGCTTAAGTAGCTCAAATGCAGAACAAGTGCATTCATAAAGCCTGGTTCTCCTGACGCGTTTCGACCTTTACCAAAGGTCTCATCAGAGGAGGTTTGGCCTCGAATGCTTAGACTACACTAAAAGCAGGTTTGGCCACGAATCATTAGACCACACTAAGTGTGTGTACTACATGGGTAGTCACAAAGACAACCGTTTAGAAGTTCACATTAGGAAGAATGCTGTCGCAAATTGAAAACACCCCAGGTGCTAGGGCCGACCGAGAGAATGACTTTGAAAAAGGTTTTCAAATAATTGTTAAATTTGTAATAAATTCTCTCTGCACTGTACAGCAGCCATTAAGGAGAGCGAGAAAGGGGGAAAGAGAGAGAGAGAGAGAGGGAGAGAGAAAGAGAGAGAGATGGAGGGAGAGAGAGAGTAAGTAGTAACAAGTAAAAGAAAATATGTAAATCAAAAACATATAGGATATTAAAAAAAACAGTTTCTTAATTAAATCTTAACATCTTTGTTGACCATCTTTGAGAAACTGGGTTACAGGACCGCGTACGTGCAGGCCACTGAGCGATTAAAAAAATGATTGTGACCGACTTTGAGATACATTCAAAGGTTCTGTGAATGTATAGCTGGGTTTAAAAGTTGTGAGAGACGATGATAGGTGAACTTCTAACAGACAGCAAGAGAATTCCAATTCTTATAGAACATGGGGGTGCGTATGGGAGGGGCAGGACGATATTGAGTTCCACGTGCAAAAGGCTTAACTTAACCTTAATGTTGGAGGTGTGGGTGGCAAAAAGGGGTAGGAAACCCTAAAAAAATATAATATTATTATTGTATCGTTAGCCTTGCTTAAAGCCATGAGAATGTTAGACGAAGAGCGAAGATTGCGGAGATGGCGTGTACAGGTTGAACCATAGGCGTCAGGCTCTGGATCTATAGGTCGCGTCTCTCTCTTACAAATATATATGTAGTATGTATAGTTAAAAAAAAAACAATTAAAATCGATGAAGTCATTTTTGAAATACGGCAAAAAATGTGTTTTGAACAAAAAAGTGACAGTTCGGAGCAACTGACCGGCTAATCGATAAACGCATTGACAGGAATGGGTTGATACACATACATTTATATTAAACATCGCAAAAATTGTTTTTCTTAATTGCTTTTAAAAAAATGATATTGAACAAAATGATTGCGCTTAAAACAAGAAATTGACACCGGCGACCTTGACATATGCCATAGTGCAAATACAAGGGCAAGGACGGGAAGCTGGATACTAAAGTAGTTAATGTTCCTATGAGGTTTGAAAAAAATCTTTCCAGTAGCACTTGAAATATGCAGCGCGACGGACGGACGGACGGACCAACGTTTGTTCGGTCGGATTTTCGACCATTGCAAAAATGAAAAAAGACAGAAAAAAAGACAGAAGAAATAAAGGAAAAGAAAGGACAACTGAAAGGAAAGGTCTGGTGGATGAATCAATCACATATGGCGATGGAAGCCAACATCATTTAATTAAAGACAAATGAACTTCCCGTGGGAGAATACACAGAAGCCCGGTCGGTTTTCCCCCATAGTGTGTGTGTGTGCGTGTGTATGTGTGTGTGTGCGTGTGTGGCTCCATAGTGTGTGTTTGTCCCCATGGTGTGTGTATGTGTGTGTGTGTGTGACTATGTGTGCGCGCAAGCTTTTGCATGATTGCGCATGTGCGCACTCTGCATATGTGTGTGCTTCTGTTTGTGGAGTGCTGTAAGCTACTGGAGTCGTTGAATCAATATTATATGTAGTAATAGTTAAAGTGCCTCTGAGACCAAGATAAAAATATAAGGTCACATTACTCTAGATATTATTTGCTTATATATTTGTACTTCTCTCTCTCTCTCTCTCTCTCTCTCTCTCTCTCTCTCTCTCTCTCTCTCTCTCTCTCTCTCTCTCTCTCTCTCTCTCTCTCTCCCTCTCTCTCTGTGTTTTGGACGTAGTATTTGCAGACCTGTGCACATCTACGGATTTTCCGTATATTCTCCGATTTTCATGAGCAGAATACGGATTACTTATTAAAATTCTATTAAAATTCCGAAATTCTGATTTTTTTTACAGCTTGCTACTGAAAATTTTTAAAAACTACTGAAATTTGGTTTGTTTGCTACTGATGAGCATTTTGAGTGTGCACAGGTCTGTATTTGCGAAAAGGTGGATTCAACACTAAGACGATCTTGGCATGTCTCACGTTTGCTAGATATTAGAGGTTCACAGTGCTTTATCTCAGTAGGATAATTTAACTTTTTAATTAAACAGAAATTAGAAGAGCACTTTGTTGAATCTTGGCAGCATGATGTATTTAATAATAAGATATATGTAACCCATAGGATGTTCAAACATGATTTTTGCTTTAAAAAATACCTTGCATGTTTTCGGAACAATATCCGGAGAAACTTTATACAATTTAAATTACGTGTATAATAAATTGACAGAGCAGCAGCTACGATTCTCCAATTTTTTTTGAGGAAAGAGAGGATCTGCACGTTATGTAATTTAAACGAACGTGGCGATGACTATATTTTTTCTTTTAATATTTCATTATTAAAAGACAACCGCAAATTCTTCCTACCAAATTATTATAACAACCATCCAAACGTACATAAGTTTAATGATCTAATGAACACAAGAATCTATCCTATCCTATCTTATCCTATCCTATCCTATCCTATCCCATAACTCGGAGGTCGTAGGGGCACCACAGATGATCGTTTAACCAGCACACTCCATCTTTCCCTGTCCTCAGCAACCCTGATTGTTTCGCTCAGTGTCAAACCAGTCCATTCTCGAATGTTGTCCTCCCACCTCTTTTTCGGTCTCCCTCTTCTTCTACCTACTTGCACTGTGTCTTGCAGGATGGTCTTTACAAGACTTGATTATCTGGTGACTTGGCCATACCATCGGAGTTTCCGTTTTTTCAACACTGTGAGCAGGTCATCGTGTTGTCCAAACACAAGAAGAGACACATTTATGTGGAGTTGTTGATATTATTTTTTCACTGTTCAAATAGTATGATTGGATTTAGTAACTTCTTTTTGTACCTTTATATTCTTCTCTCACTTTTATAATTATGAGGTGTGTGTTTGTGCCTTTCAGAATTGATATATGAGCTTAATTCACATAGTGTACATATTGTACTGAATGCATGGAACGATGTGAACACAGCTTTATGATCTCGCTTTTTACAGATTTAACGCTGCGATGCTTGACGAACATGCTCCAAGGCGTTGTGGTGAACTAACCAAGCGGGAGCATTGTGCGCATGTGGTACTGAGTGACGCGTAATGATTTTATCAAGAACATCGCACCGTAACGTTTTCAAGGACACCAATGCCGTTGTAAGCTGCTTATGCGCCCACCAGAGAGTTTTCATCTGAACAATGTGGGAATAAAATTTGTTATGGTTTCAAGGGAATGGTATTGTTGTCCCATGAAAGATAATATAATGGGTTGAGTTATCGTTGCTCAAACGGACCGCTAAGCTTTGAAAGCTTATGCGTCACTTTCTTGTTGAGTAAAGGTGCGGTCTGACGGGAAGTGAAACAGAAGCAAAACAGCCAGTAAAACACGAAACATCGTAGTTTTGACGATGTTTATCGTGTGACTAGACCTAAAGCATAACAGCAGCAAAGCGCCGAAGTGAAGCAAAGCCGATGCTTTCAGTGTTTGAGCGTGCTCTAAAATTTTGGATTGTTTCACTGAAGCATTTGATTGCCAGCCAATCAGAACAGCCGGCGACGTACGAAAACGAGGTTGTTATCATTTCAGCGCTTGTGCCTTACAGACGAAAGAGAAGTCTTGGATAAATGGACCGAGTACTGCTCTGACTTTTACAACCACACACCACCAAGTTCTAGCATGTCCCCATAAACAAAGAAGAATACTTTTATACAAATTAAAAAATATAGGGCTTTCTGGAAATATTTTTCAATATATTAAAGGGTTTTTGCATGGAAGAAAAATAATGGCCAAAGTAGGTCACTCTTATTCTTCTACATATAATAATAACATGGGTATACCACAAGGCTCTATAATTTCACCTCTTTTATTCACTATTTTGTTAAATGACTTACCTCAATTTGTAAGTAATAAAATTCATCTAGTTCAATATGCTGACGATATTGCAATATGGGTAAATGTATCTTTAAAAAGGAAAACTTCTATATATGAAATAAAACATATTCAAAAGATATATCAAAATGAACTGAACAATATTGATATTTACATGAAGGATAATGGATTGGAATTATCAGAAGAAAAAACAAACATGATCTTGTTTAATAATGGGATTAACCCCAAATGTTTGCCAAAATTTTATATTGGTATCAAAGAATTGAAATATGTACAGGAAATAAAATTTCTCGGGGTATATTTTACATCTAAATTAAGTTGGAAAAAACATATACATTATTTGTTGGAAAAGGCCGTTAAAAGTTTAAATTTAATAAAGATTATAAGCTTTCAAAAATGGGGACGTGATACTAAAACTCTTATTCATCTTGTGTGCATGCTTGTCAGATCTAAATTAACGTATGGACAAGAGGTATATTTTTCGGCACCAAAATATTTACTGAAACAACTCCAGAGTATGGACAGTAAAGCAATTAAAATTGTTATGGGTATTCCAGTACATACAAAAACTGACGATGCTTATAAAGCAGCTGGAGTATTACCATTAAATGAGTGGAGAAAATTATCATGCGCTAAATATATAGTTAGAGCCTCTGCTGTAGAAAATTTCACTGACACAGAACTAGAAGTAAGATCTGATTTAGATTATCCAAAAAGAGCACAGGGTATCAGTTATTTACAAACAATAGCAACTTATACAAATGAACTTTTACAGGGGTCAAATTTATTTCCTAAATCAATCTCTAAAAAAATACCACAAATGCCTATACCAATCTGGGAATTTAAGCAAGCAAACTTTGATTTTGAATATACTGCTATACGGAAAAAAGAAAATGGATTATTGTTAGCAACAGAAGCTTATGAACATATAGATAAAAAATATTATTCTTATTTGCAAATTTATACTGATGGTTCTGTTTTAGATACAGGCCAAACCGGGGCTGGTTATGTTATACCTGCTTTAAAAATTAGCGAATCCTTGTATTTAGGTAAAGATCGTTCAATTTATACTGCAGAACTTACCGCAATTCTTATGGCATTACATAAAATCTTGAGTCAACAAAAGACCTTTTTTAATATCTTATTATGTGTAGACTCCAAATCTGTTCTTCAGAGTCTGGACTCTAATATTTATAAAAGCAGAGGTGATATTATATATGAAATAAAATATCTTATACATTGCTTAATTATCAATGGCACAAATGTTCAGTTTTGTTGGATACCATCTCATTGTGGTTTAGATAATAATGATTGGGCAGACAGGAAAGCAAAAGAAGGGGCGAAAAATCAACACAACGTTAGCCATATTGACATCCCCTTATCAACAAAAGAAATTTATAGTATAATAGAAAAGAAAATAAGAAATAAATTTCCTTTAAAAATAATATATAGTGATAATTCACAGTATCCTCGAACAATAACCTCTTTAGCACATCGTCTTGCTTTAAATTCTTGGAGGACAAAATATTGCAAGGATATTGTTTGCATTTGCAATGAAAATTTAACTATAAATCATATCATTCATGACTGCAGTGTAATAACACAATATATTCCACAGAACATTCATAATGTTCAAAATAAAAATAGTAAATATTGGATAACCATCGCTAAATCTATAATTTATAGTCCTGTAGGACATTTGTTATAAAAATTGCAAGTTTATTATGATTACTTCGTATATGACAATTTCAGAAAATTGACTTTTCTGTACATGAACATTTCGCAAGTTTGACAGTCATGTTCCATAGTAATTTAATTAATTTTTTTTAAAAGTTTTAAAATATTGTTTGAATACTTAATTTTTATTTAATTTTATTTCAAGTTATGTTACTGTACCATTTTGTTTAAATGTCATTTCCTTTCCCCATCTATGTAGCGCATATCCTTTTCCCCCACCTTCCTTTTATTTTCTTGTCTAAAATCACTTCGGTGAATAGACGTTAAATGAAATAAACAAACAAACAAAAGAAGAATAAGAAATCCTCTCAATTCTCCTAGTAGAAGGCAGCAGTGCAATCGCTGAAGAAGGGGAAGTCAGCGAGAGTGGACAACATACCCGCAGAATTGCATTAATCAGGAGGAGAAGCGATGATTGACACCCTCACCATTATCTGTAACAAGATCTGGCAGAGTGGAGAGTGACCTACACCATGGATCCAGTCACTTGTCATCACTCTTCCCAAAAGGGATAACCTTCAGGAGTGCCAAAACTACCGCACCATCAGCCTCATCAGCCATCTCAGCAAAGTCCTCCTGAGAACCCAAGCTGAACAAATCATAGCTGAAGAACAAGCAGGATTCAGGGCAGGGCGAAGAACCACTAAACACTAACAGATTTTCAACCTCAGAATAATCTGTGAGAAATACCTATAGCACCAATAGCATCTATGTCATGTGTTTGTAGACTTCAAGAAAGTGTTTGACCGAGTCTGGCAGCTCTTTGGGCAACCATGAAAGTGTACAGCATCAACCCTCACATTACTGAAGCCACCGAAAGCCTGTATGACAAGGTTACCAGTGCAACCCTCCACAACAGCGCCACCAGGAACTGTTTCAGAACAACAATGCTTCAAGGATGCCTACTCTCTCTAACACTCTGCAACATCTTTCTGGAGCGCATTATGTCAGATACCTTGAAAATCATGAAGACACAGACAGCATATGAGGTAGAGCAATCTCCAAACTCCGTTTTGCAGATGACATTGATTAATTTGTTTTCTGGTAAAATAAATAATAATATATAATATATATAGGCCTACAGCTGATTTCCTAGGTCCTAGACTAAACAAGGCATCCTTAAATTCTTTAAATCAAATATTCGCATTTATGAACAAGTCATTTTTATTTTATTCATCTAAACCCCCTTTCTCGCTTCTGTCATTATAATTTTGCTGGGATAAAGTATAGCAGCAAATGACATTTCCAAAAATGTTTACAAATACTCCAGCGTTTTCACTCGAGGAGGGAAAAATATGACATAGATGGATTGGCTGGAGAGAAACAAGAACTTGAACAGCTGGTACAGAGGCTTGACACCACCGCCAGAGCCTTTGGAATGGGAATAAGTGCAGAGAATACCAAAATGATGACCAACAACACCAATTGCATCAATACGGACATCAAAGACCAAGGCCAATCACTCAACACAGTGCACAGCTTCAAATACTGAGTGTGCGAGATGGAATATAAACATGCAGTAGTTCTGACAGATAATGGGGAACATTTGCAGAGAATTATATTAAACACAACAGCAGAGTTTGTACATGATTCCCTGTTTAATAGGCAGCCAAATCTCTTCTTCGCTCGGGCAGCAGCATTTTTCACAGTTTTAAAGGGCTGAAAACAGACACAGATCAACGAGTGAGTAAAGAGTTGGAATAATCAAGTCTGGATAGGATGCATGATGTGACAAGAGTCTTAGTGACATTTCTAATAAGGAAAATGCGTATAATAGCGCTTATGCCTCTTATTTCAATGTATAGGCTACCATCAGTCCTTTATGACATTGTATTGTACTTCATGGACAGATGAAACTCGAAATAAAATCCGACATCTCTTATTTTTTCTGGGAAACTAATACTAATTACTACTACTAGCAGTCGTGTTCTCTCTCAGATCTTTCAACCGTATCCCATCCCACTCGCATGCCTTTCTCTCCCGCATGAAGAAATAATCCGAATAATTATGCTTCTTACATCCCTAACTTCGCTAGACCACCCCTCCCCCGCTCTACCGCTCTCACCTGGCGTCGTGTCTGCCCGGGAAAATAATTACAAAACAATGCCTACGAGTTACCCCCTCCCCTTCCTTAGAAAAGCATTTTTGTGGCACGCAGGACGTAGTACATTAATTAATGGCGTTGAAGATGATGACATAAATGGACATGTGAATGTGATGATGATGATGATGATGATGATGATGACGATGACGATAATGCTGCTGCTGCTGATGATGATGATAATGATGATGATGATGATGATGATATTGATGGGGAAGTTGTAAGGGGTTTAATAAACCAATGTAGGAAGCTTTGTCAAATACCAAGGGCATTGAAGGTAATCTCCGAACAATCCTTACATGGCCGAGATCAAACCATGGTGAAACCTTAATTTGCAGTTTTGTTGGCAGCGCAGTAAGGAAGTCACGGCTTTCAGAGCAGCTGTAATAACGTGTGGTGTAGACGAAGCCATAACAGAGATTGTTACACGGCAATGGCCGATTCAGCCCCGATGTTTGTATCTTGTGTAACTCGGATTCTTTATCCACGCAACCCGTTCACTCAGCAATAAGGCAGGAGTCGTCTTTATGAGGTTTTCCAACTATTTAGCAAACAACATCAACAACTACCTGGTGCGGTGTCGCATACGACGAGGATATCGGAGCCTGCCGTCAACGAAAGCGACTAGTGACAAGCATCAGCGCTGCTGCAAAGACCGTGCTGTTCTAGAACAGTATAGAAAAGCAAGCTTACAGCACTTCCAAGAACTTTCCAGAAGAGCATCAAGATGGCTGACTTCTGGCAGAAAGGACTTGAGTTGCATTTGAAAGTTAAACAGCTTACGAAGTACGTCAAGTTTCAGGGGAGAATACAAGAAAGAGTAAGTCTTACTCGAAGAGCAGCATTCAAGAAAGAGAAGAACAACACCGGCCTGAAGGAAGAGAAATTGAACAGCAGCGTCAAAAAAGAGAAAGATTTCTTTTCTTTTTTAACTTTATTTTACTTTTTTTTTTTTTTTTGGGGGGGGGGGGGTGGCCTTGTAGCACAGATGTCGTATCTCCTTATCCTATTACATACAATACAATACAATACAATACAATGTAATACATCTTTATTCATCTCTACAAGAGAAGTTATAAGCCTGACTGTGTGTCTGCAAAATCAATTAATCAAAAAACCTGGCAAAAGTAACAGATTCACATCACATGTTCACATCATAAGCGCTTGCCCAAAGATTCTTCATAGCAGGAACCACCCAAGAACAGACTCAGTGATGGAGATCACGTACAATCGTACGTGTTTCACGTAGTGAGTTGGGAAATCACGTAACGAAAATATAATGAAAGGGTATAAACACGCACAAAGTCAGTGCCAAAGGGGTATGAAAACGTAAAGCTAAGTTGCTGGGAGGTATCATCAGGTACAACTATTTCGGCCGTGCGTACAGCTTTCGCTCGATTTGGATCGTGTGCCTGTGCGTCCTGCGCGACTGCCTACCACCCTCTCTCCCCCTCCTATTCATTCTGTCGCTTCCGAGAAACAGCCAATCATATGCACGATAATATTCACTATTTTTTCTCGACGCTTTTGATTGGCTATATAAGATTGACAACAACCCAACATTAAACATGGCCGACAAGCAGCAATCTGAGGGGAACCGAAGAAAAGGAAAAATAAAGCAGACAAAACTAATTGCTCAAAAAAATTAAAACAAGATGAAGGAAATGAAAAACATGCAAACTTGTTTGTCAGCCTTTGGCTTTGAGTGCTCGGTAAGAGAAGAAAAAGATGAGCCGCAACCGGGCCCGGCTGAAGAAACTCAAACTGATGAAAAGACTTTCCACGCAAAGTGTTTATTACGTATGTTGGTGTACCCCCTAAAAAACTGAAAGGGGGTATAAAAACCCCCTTATGTTTGCAATGAGGGTATGAAAACCCCCACATGTTTTGGTTGAGGGTATAAATACCCATAGCTTAAAAACTTTCTCCATCACTGAGACTGACAACAAAGGGAACAAACTCTCTTTTGTAGTGTAATGGGCGACAAAGGTAGCCACTCGCCTCCCACACCGCAAAAGATTAAAGAACTAGCACCCATCAATTGGTTTCAATTAATAAATAAGTAAATAAATGAATAAATAAATATTTATAACTCCACAGAGATTTGTACATGGAACAGGACCCAAAAGAGGCGGAGTCAAGCACTAACACATTAAACTTTGAAATAAAGATTTTGGTTGTCTTCGGAGCAAGGCTGTTTGTTACTATAGACGATGTACTGATTTTGCTCTTTGATCAAGAGAACACTAAAACAGGCTAATATGATTAGATAACGGGGACGCATTCCTGAAGATGCTCAAGAACAGGACAATATTTGTTCACGTACGCATACCTAACATAATATTACATAATGGACCCAAAAATAAGTATTAGTAAGTAGATCCTATTAAAACTACAGCTTGATTTTGGGAGAAGGGGACGGGAGAAAACTCCAGTCATCTGATTAGATAGACCTATAGACACTTTGCCAAAAGATGCAGGACCAGATATATAAGTCAGGCCAAGCTACATCATTTTAAAAATGTATTTATTTATTTATTTATTTATTTGCACATTCATCTATAGTAACATGTGTTTTTAGCAGTAGTCTAATTAGGAAAGTGAGATGTCTTAAGGTTAGATAATTATGGTCGCGTCTTTCGTTCGTACAGTGCAGCTGATGAGGAGCGGTACCTAAAATAAAAAAAGAAAAAAAAAGGAGTAAGCTTACGCTGCTTGTTGCACGTAGCTAACATGCGTAATAACGGATCATTCATTCGACAATAGATAGAAAGAATCACGAAATCATCATCATCATCATCATTATCATCATCATCATCATCATCATCATCATCATCATCATCATCATCATCATCATCATCGTCATCATCATCATCATCATCGTCATCATCATCATCATCATCATCATTATCATCATCCTCATCGTCGTCGTCGTCGTCATCATAATTATGCTAGTGACGTTTTTCTATATTCTTTAAGATTAGGCAAGTGTGAGAAAATGAAAACGGCGGAAATTCCATCACTCCGTCAGCAAAACGCTTTTAAATATCTCTCTCTCCCTCCCTCCTCCTCCTCTTCTCTCTATTTCTCCTCTCTCTCTCTCTCTCTCTCTCTCTCTCTCTCTCTCTCTCTCTCTCTCTCTCTCTCTCTCTCTGCGTGAATTTTCCGGTTTTCAATTATATTTCTAGTTTTATAATGTGAGTAATTTTTTTAATATATACATAAAGTTTCATTGGTTGAAAATGCTGGACCAAAGAAATAATGAATAGCTGGAAGTAAAGGCGATTGGAAGTCACTTGAGTATTGTGTCCAAGGTGTGAGGTCGTGTGAAGTTGTGTGCATGTCAGGTGGATAGGAAAAGAAAAAGAACAAGGAAAAAAAAGGGTTTTGTGAGTATTGAAGAGGTAGAAAGCATCGATGACTTATAAAGGAGTATAGGTTCGGTGGACTTTCTCTCTGAAATTGGATTGTATATTGTGCTGTAGAGATTACAGGTATTTATAATGTTTTCATGATTGTGAAATGTTGGAGAAGTATATTTTTGCATTGGATGTATTGTGTTGAGAGGTGGTGAGCTGTTGTCCACTAAGATGAAATATAATTTTCATTGATGTAATAATGTTATTAATTACATGGCGCTATAATAATGGAGTTGTAGATAATGAATGAAAGGTGTGAGTATGTTGATAGTAATTTTCATTCATCAAAAATTATACTTGGATATGGATAACATTGTGGGAGAAGGAGGAAACGATCACTTATGGAGCGGAATTGGAAGAGTGAAGTAACTAAAGGAGATGAGCAAGGATTTAAACAAAGAAGAATAATATGATTATAAAAAACGGAATATTGATGAGTGTATATATATATTGTTTTAGCTGCCTACGGGAGACACGTAGATTCAAACATTTGGACACACGGGATTGTCTTGGACAACGGAGAAAAGGACGATTCGTGAGACATCGGGGGGTCAGCAATACTTCCATACCTGACCAAGACACGTTGGCTACCTCAGACAGGTAGGCAGACGTGCCTATCTGCTTGTCAACGTATATCAGCTGCTCGCCTAGGTCTACTTGCGCATGATCTCGCTACATTACAAAAGGTAACAAGTTTTGTTTGTCTTGCTCGGGACAAGAGATTGCCAGCCGACAACTACCTAATTGCTAAATGCGAATTGTGAAACACGTGGTGTGAAAGTTATCTTTAAAGTATTGTTGTTTATTTATATAAAGTATTGAGAGCTTGGAACTTATATTTGTGTTGGTGTTTGCCTGTGTTAGTGATAATCTGTGAATTTGTGGGTGGGGTAGTAAACAGAGATACTTACAAGCACATTCTATTTTGATCTAGGAGTCAGCTATATTTTGCATTCATTTAGCTATTATAAACAGGCACACCCATCCAGATTACATTTGGTGACCCTGATTTTTTTCTCTCGTGTTAATTCAAGTCATTTCAATTTAATTCAATTCAATATTTTACTTTAAAGTATCTCAAGTCAAGTCAAGTCAAGTCAAGTCAAGTCAAGACACTTTATTACCCAATGAATTCAAAATACATATGATTTTGTTTTGGTGATGCGGTAAAACATTCAGTCATACAACAACAAACATGCTTCCATTGATTGAATGATCTAAGAGAAAAATTTGTTTTAAGAAGTAAACTACGCACAACAACACATACACACACAACACACGCACACACACACCCACACACACACAAACTCACACACACACTCGTACACAATTTTTGCTTATTTATATTTGTTGTTGTATTTACATTTCCTCTTATATTAATTATTATTTTTGTTGGTCTAAAATCACGATGTGTGCAGACCTTAAATGAAATAAATGAAATGAACATCAAGAAATTGTGCAAAATAATGTTCTAAGAACAATTGAGGTCACTGCATGGTACTGAGAGGGCAGCCTCGGGAAAAAAAGCTTTATCTCTGGATCTGGATAGCCCGCCTGTGGATGTAGATTGGCGGGTGCGCCACAGAAGCCGATGACGACTATCAACGTTTATCTAAACCCAATGCTTCTAACTTATAATGCTCTGAAGCGTTTGCCTGACGGGAGGGGTTCGAACAGATGGTTTTACATACATGTGATTTTAAATCATTCATTTTCACGCATGGAAATAGCAGGTCTTGCAAAGACCATCCTGCAAGGCACAGTAGGCCTACAAGGAGGTAAAAGTAGAGGGAGACCGAAAAAGAGGTGGGAGGACAACATTCGAGAATTGACTGGTTTGACACTGAGCGAAACCATGAGAAAGATGGACTTCCGAGTTATGGAATAAGATAGGATAGGATAGGATAGGATAGGATAGGATAGGATAGGATAGTATGCGTGTTTGTGGCCAACACTAGCCCTAGTTCACTAGTATTGATCGGTAGCTTTTGCATTCAAGGGAAAGAAGGGAGGACATACTTATTTCTTAGGTCATCATCTATTATTTCCCTTGGATTGCTGCAGACCTATGCATTTAGATTGTGTCCCCTGGATTTAGACCGAACGACGCGTTAAAGCAATTTGTTAATTTTTTACATACAACTATAGTTATCGATACTGTTGCTTTATCCAAATTATTATCTGCATTTTCTAATCAATCAGATGAATATTTAATCATTATTGCATGCATAATGATTATCAATAATTGAACTTTAAAGTCGTAATCTAATTAGAACGCGTTCTGCTCAAAACAGTGGCGGAAGAACGTGGCAGTCGAGGTCGAGGAACGACTTTCATTTTCGGTCTTCGGCAGTCTGATCTGTGATCAACAATCTTACCATGTGGGGCCAGTTATTGGTGTTGAAAATACTTTTGACAATTATCAAAAGTACCCCTGATGTTGCAGACGATGGTGGATGGTGAGCAATGGAAGTTTCGTTTGTTTGGAATCTTATTTAACCGCACAGCAAAACCAAAAGCGCACGTGCGTTTTAGCATGATCGTTAGTGAAGGAGTTCGAGAGAAAGAAACAAAAAGTATTTGAAATTTTGTAGCTATTGCACTGGCATCAAAATAGCTGACAATCCGTAAGGAACAGTCATCAAAACCCAATACAAAATTATGCATTCAAAGAGGGTTAGGGCTGAGATTAGAGTTAGGTTAGATATAACCATAAAGGATGTTAGGCCTACTGTTAGAAAAACCAATGTTTTGTTTATTTCCATTCATTATGGACCATGTGTAATGAATAAGTATGGGTGTTAATGATTTTAATTATTATTGCATAGATAGGTAGGGCAAGGAAGTAGAATGAACTGTAAAAACCATTTTGTATATAATTAATAGACGCAAAATACTAAATTGATAGATTTTTTATTTTAAATAGTTAAATTAATTTTTTACAAAATTTTGTAGGTATACGGATGCAGAAAAGCTACTTGCAAAGCCTGGCCCATGCACAGTAGAAGTGAGAGACGCTTCAGATCTGAGTCAGAAGGAATTCCTTTCACAGTGAGTAGATTTGAACACATTTAAAGGTTTTAATTGAAATTTATCCTGATTGGTTTAAAATTGCATTAGTATTGAACTATTTGAAGTGTTTTTGCGTGCACTTTTCTACGTATGTTTTCTAAGCATTCTAGCTTTGCACAAGCCTTCAAATCCATAACTTCCATTTAGGGCAAATGCAATTCCATTCTTCACCGTACTTAAAACACAGTACTTACAAGTAAAAATTATAAATTACACTAATTTTTTTATCACTTTTGTTGTACATCTACAGATATGCGTATAGCAAGCCAGTTATTATTCGGGGTGCTACAGACAACACAGTGAGTAATTTTTCTGCAAGTTTTAGTAGTGCTGTTTTCCATTCCTCAGAATGAAAGATATTTCTGGATAATTTTGAAAAGAATGTACTCTCTTTCTGTAACCCTATTTGCCCGAATTATGCACTGTGATTGACCAATGTGTTGATTAATTTATAAGTGTTGGCTCCCTTGCAGAATTCATTTTGATGAAGATTTATTACTACAGTAACATTGATATTGGCAATATAGTGGTATATGAAACTCAAATCACCATCTTTATCTTGATCATCAACATTTTCATCATTGTCATTCTTGTCATCATCCCCACTACCCGTCACCACCACCTCCCCTGTCGCCCACCACCCTTACTGCTTTTCATCACCCCCACACAAAAAAAAAATCGAATTTAAAAGGCAATTTTATAATATTTGAAACTTTAATCTTCCAGGATTTCATCAATAATTGTAGAAAGGAAAACATGCTGAAGAAATATGGGTCCAAAGTCATCCGCCTAAGTTCTGCCAACACACATTCTTATCAGAAAGGTATAAACTCTCTCTCTCTCACTCTTTGTCTCTCTCTGTCTCTGTCTGTCTCTGTCTGTCTGTCTCTCTCTCTCTCTCTCTCTCTCTCTCTCTCTCTCTCTCTCTCTCTCTCTCTCTCTCTCTCTCTCTCTCTCTCTCTCTCTCTCTTTTGCCTGCCTGCCACTCACCAGGTTTATCGAACTGTTTCATGTTCTTTCCTTTCGGTTGTTCGGTTTCATTTTCACAAAGTCTTTCTAGTATTCATCATGTTTATGTATGTATTTCTTTGAGTCTGGTACTTTAAAAACAACAACCTCAAGCTCCTTATTCTTTGATGTTCAAAGAGAAGTATCAGAGTACTTTTTTTTTCTTTTCAAAGCTCTGTGATTTTATCTTCTTGTTTGAGCAACTAAACTGCAGTACATTTTTCTAACCACAGATTGCCTACAGAGCAGATATTGAGATAATGAGATTTTTTTTTTTACATATTCAAGCTGTATAGATTGATGTACAATATATAAATATCCTATTTCTCAGCAAGTTGACACTTGTTTCTCTCATCGTTTTCAGTCGACGTTACATTGAAGAAGTATGTGGAAGAAATCTTGAAACCACAGAGTTTGGACATGCTTGGCAATGGTAATAATTTATTGTCATCTCATGTAAACTTGATTGCATGTATGTGTTGATGCGCATAGGAGTGGGTAGCAGTGTGTGTGTGTGCGTCAAAAGAAAGGGGGAGTGAGGAGGAGAGTGCTCTTTAGATTATTGGTAGAGCAGGGGTGTCAGACTCGATCGCTCAGTGGGCCAAAAAGCAGATGAAAAGTGCCAGTCTCTGTATCTGTATTTCCCAAAAACTTCATCTGGAGTTACAAAATGCACACATTTTGGAACATACTGTAATAATGATCGCCCTACCTTAACATCACATGTTTAATCGATTGTTGTGTATGTTTGAGTGTGACTGTGACTGTGTGAAATATGTAAGCATGTATGCTGGTACTAATCGCTGGATTTTGAGCCTGATTTTGGTGATTTGGGGAAAAGCCCGTTCATAGCAACTATCCTATCCTATCCTAAACTATCCCGTAACTCGGAGGTCGTAAGGGCACCACAGATGATCATTTAACCAACGTACTCCATCTTCTGTCCTCAGCAACCCTGATGGTTTCGCTCAGTGTCAAACTAGTCCATTCTCGAATGTTGTCCTCCCACCTCTTTTTCAGTCTCCCTCTTCTTTTACCTCCTTGCAGGATCGTCTTTGCAAGGCCTGATGATCTGGTGACGTGGCCATGCCATCGGAGTTTCTGTTTTTTCACCACTGTGAGCAGGTCATCGTGTTGTCCAATGGCTTGTGTTATGGTCTGTCGGACTTCGTCGTTGGTGATGTGCTGGATATAGGAAATGCCCAGAAGTCTTCTGTAGCACCTCATCTCCATGCTTTGTATTCTGCGTTGTAGATTTATAGCAACTATTATTATTATTATTATTAATATTATTATTATATTATTATTATTATTATTATTAATTTTTATTATCATTATTATTATTATTATTATTATTTTATTATTATTATTGCTCTAGGGCTCTAGAGTGCATCATGTCAGATGCCCTTGCAGATCACGAAGGCACAGTCAGCATAGGGGGAAGAGCAATCTTCAACCTTCGTTTTGCGGATGACATTGATGGATTGGCTGGAGAGGAACAAGAACTTGATCAGCTGGTACAGAGGCTTGACACCACCTCCAGAGCCCATGGAATGGAAATGCAGAGAAGACCATAATGATGACCAGCAACACCAATGGCATCAACATGGACATCAAAGTCCAAGGCCAATCCCTCAACACAGTGCATAGCTTAAAATATTTAGGAGCCATTGTATCAATGAGTCCCGACAGGAAGTCCTCTCCAGGATCGCACAAACAACTGCTGCCCTGGCAAGGTTGAAGCCAATTTGGAAAGACAGGACCATCAATCTACATTCCAAGGTAAGGCTGCTGCGCTCCCTTGTCATCTCCATCTTTCTATATGCTTGCAAAACATGGACCCTCACAGCAGATCTACAATGAAGAATACAAAGCATGGAGATGAGGTGCTACAGAAGACCATCACACAAGCCATTGGACAACACAATGACCTGCTCACAGTGGTGAAAAAACTGAAACTCGGATGGTATGGCCACGTCACCAGATTATCAGGTCTTGCAAAGATCATCCTGCAAGGCACATTGCAAGGAGCAGAAGAGGGAGAACCGAAAAGGTGGGAGGACAACATTCGAGAATGGACTGGTTTGACACTGAGCGAAACAATCAGGGTTGCTGTGGACAGGGAAAGATGTGTACGCTGGTTAAACGATCATCTGTGGTGCCCCTATGACCTCCAAGTTACGGGATAGGATAGGATAGGATATTATTATTATGCTTCCCTTAGTTTTGATCAACATTTCAAGTGCTTGTTAACAGAGACATTTTACTGGTTCGGAGACAACAACTACAC